>CP139504.1:385968506-386420167 GCA_021014915.2 Artemisia tridentata subsp. tridentata
TCTTTCGTTTAATGATTGTACATTTTGTGATTATCAAAACGTAGAGATATCAAAAGATGTTAATAACGTTTTTAGGCATTATTTATATCAACACCGATGTCCCCGGCAAGGCACTCGCTAGCTCCTCGGTAAAACCCGGCTGTCTCCTGGCCCAATCCAGCAAAATATCAATCTGTGTCCTTTGCGTGGATAGCTCCTGGGATTGCTTCTGCACAGTCTCCTACAGCGAGAATGAGGCGGCTTGCTCGTGAGCTCGTGAGGCACAGAGGGTCGTCTTCTGACCACTACCGGGTAACACTGGACCTACGCAAGGAACATGACTGTGCTGCTTATCGCCGATCACCTGGCGCATAATATCCAGGTCAGTCATACACGTCCCGAAAGAGATGCTCTCTGTCCGCAGACGTACCATCTCATTCTTTTAGTTACAAAAAAACAAGAAAAGTAATATGTAAGTCGTGATTTATTATATTGCATTAATGTGGGTGAGATTTTGGAAATAAATTATACTTACGTATCTGGCCTCGGAAACTGGAGACTCAAAGGCGTCGCCTCTCGTATGGTTGTGTCTATAAAGTTCGATCAAGTCTCTAACATCCGTGGAGTCGGTGGGGCGGCTCAACTGTTTGTAAATAAAATCAATAACGACTCACCCAACACTATATATATAAATAAAATGATTAAAAAGTGTCTTACAAAGTTATCGCATATAACAGCTAGCGAATGGGATCCGTGAAGGCTAGAACTCATGCTCTTGAGCCGGTTTTGCTTGTTGATCGCCCCGATCCTCAACTTCTTTGGGTCTGACCAGTGCTTCATCTGCGAAGAGAAAATAATAAAAACTATTATATAAATGAATTATTATTATTATTATTATTTGTAGAAACTAAGAACGTGCTAAAGATAGTTTCTTGGATCGTTTTGAGCATAGCGGAATAAGAACAAATCAATTATTATTGACACAAAGTTTCTCTTTAATCACTCTCCACGCCTCAAATATTATTTGATCAGAATAATACGGTTACACTTAATTTTGTAACAGGGATCAAAGATCCTTGAGGCGACTAACAACTCTAATCTAGTCTAGACGTTTACAATTTACTACGCCCTAGACACACACACACCCCTTTATCGACTACATTATGGAAGACAGACATAAAACCTGTACCCCATGTCTCTTTCTATAATACAGACATTATGGTTTACAAAAGAATAAACTAAAATAATAAAAGATTTCATTGTAATCTTCCATCTTTTTGAACTTTCATCTTTTGTCACTTTAAGCCCTTATGTTTCATTCTTTATGTTTTGTATCATCAAATCTATAAACCCAACAAACTTCCCCTATTTGATGATGACAAAATAAACACATTCTTGTACGAACTTCCCTAGACGAAGTAGCAGAAGTTGAGATAATTAAATCTCACCATGAATGAAACAATCTTGTCTTCCCCTTAAACCATGCCATGCCACCACAATATTTCTTCCCCTTTTTGTTATCAACAAATAGAGAATGAATAAACAGTAGAAACTTCCCCTCGAGTGATGCATGTACATAAAATGATTCTTCGAATCTGTAGGCTTTATATATTGTTGAAGAAAACTAATCATTACCAATTTGATGTTGAAGTAGAAGAAACCAACCTTGTGTCTTATGCCTTGTACTAAATAAGACTTCGGACGTATACTCCACGTATAGGGAGACCGCAATCTCTTGACAAGAACCACTTAGCACAATAACGTAACTCCTTCAAAAGTTTTGTTAATTCGTAGTCACCTGATGAACAAACAAGTTACCTTTAAAATGTAACACCCACCTTAAGATATAATAAGACACAACCTTGACAAATTCCACTACATCATCAAATAAGCAACAAAAACTCCTCTTCGCCAATAAGAAAATTAATTCGAGCCTTTTTAAACTTTTAAGAACAAAAACCAAATATCAATCTTCTTCGTGTGTGTGAACTTCCCCTGTGTGTGTGTACCAAAAAGCAATAAACTCTACATGCTTCCCCTCAATTCTTGAGCAGTACTAACCAAAAACTACTAGCAGTATAAACCTTATGCGCAGCAGCAGAAACATAAACGCTAGCAGTAGAATCAATGAAGCTCAGCAGTAGAAACTCAAAGCTAGCAGCAGAACAAATTATATCAAGCAGCAGAATTAACCAAGCGTAGCAGTAGAATAAAAATCTTCGAGCAGCACATATCAATCAGACATCATAATAAATCTTCGATGTTCCACCATAAAAACTATTCTCATGATTATTAAAATAATACTCCAACTAGTAGCAGCCCCACAATCGAGTTTTACATAATCAGAAAACACAAACGAACACCAATCCATTAATTGAATTCTGATGTATTCTTTTAATAATAACTGACCCATGTAATGATACCAGATCCAATCCCAATATCAAATCAGTAGAATGAATAATTAAAGAAAATAACCACGATTGCAATTATATCTCAATTATGACATAATATATCAATTACCGACCAATTGTGCTAGCTTAACTCAACCGACATGTAGGGATAGTATGCACTGATCCACGATTAATATATCTTGCACTGATCATCTTAATTGTACTGACCCACGATAATGATTTGACTTTTAAAAATTGTGAATCGACAAATACAATTTATTTATCTTGGCAAAAGACGACAGATCTTGAATTTAAATCGTACCATGTTTACCTGAAACCTTAAAAACCTTATCGTACCATCTTCAAACTCATTTCTTTGACAATAAACTTTGTGAATCCCTAGGTAACGAGCTCCCCAAGCTCAGATACCACCTGTAGAAACTTAGAACGTGCTAAACATAGTTTCTTGGATCGTTTTGAGCCTTAGGGTTTAACAATAACAATGAATATTAATGCATAGCGGAATAAGAACAAATCAATGGTTATTGACACAAAGTTTCTCTTTAATCACTCTCCACGCCTCAAATATTATTTGATCAGAATAATACGGTTACACTTAATTTTGTAACAGGGATCAAAGATCCTTGAGGCGACTAATAACTCTAATCTAGTCTAGGCGTTTACAATTTACTACGCCCTAGACACACACACACACCCCTTTTATCGACTACATTATGGAAGACACACATAAAACCTGTACCCTATGTCTCTTTATATAATAGAGACATTAGGGTTTACAAAAGAATAAACTAAAATAATAAAAGATTTCATTGTAATCTTCCGTCTTTTTGAACTTTCATCTTTTGTCACTTTAAGCCCTCATGTTTCATTCTTTATGTTTTATATCATCAAATCTATAAACCCAACAAACTTCCCCTATTTGATGATGACAAAACAAACACATTCTTGTACGAACTTCCCTAGACAAAGTAGCAGAAGTTGAGATAATTAAATCTCACCATGAATGAAACAATCTTGTTTTCCCCTTAAACCATGCCATGCCACCACAATATTTCTTCCCCTTTTTGTTATCAACAAATAGAGAATGAATAAACAGTAGAAACTTCCCCTCGAGTGATGCATGTACATAAAATGATTCTTCAAATCTGTAGGCTTTGTATATTGTTGAAGAAAACTAATCATTACCAATTTGATGTTGAAGTAGAAGAAACCAACCTTGCGTCTTATGCCTTGTACTAAATACGACTTCGGACGTATACTCCACGTATAGGGAGACCGCAATCTCTTGACAAGAACAACTGAGCACAATAACGTAACTCCTTCAAGCGTTTTGTCAATTCGTAGTCACCTGATGAACAAACAAGTTACCTTTAAAATGTAACACCCACCTTAAGATATAATAAGACACAACCTTGACAAATTCCACTACATCATCAAATAAGCAACAAAAACTCCTCTTCGCCAATAAGAAAATTAATTCGAGCCTTTTTAAACTTTTAAGAACAAAAACCAAATACCAATCTTCTTCGTGTGTGTGAACTTCCCATGTGTGTGTGTACCAAAAAGCAATAAACTCTACATGCTTCCCCTCAATTCTTGTAATTCATGCTCGTAAAAATCAGCGTAAAGGTAGTAGTAGAAATCACAAAGAGCAGTACTAACCAAAAACTACTAGTAGTATAAACCTTATGCGCAGCAGCAGAAACATAAACGCTAGCAGTAGAATCAATGAAGCTCAGCAGTAGAAACTCAAAGCTAGCAGCAGAACAAATTATATCAAGCAGCAGAATTAACCAAGCGTAGCAGTAGAATAAAAATCTTCGAGCAGCACATATCAATCAGACATCATAATAAATCTTTGATGTTCCACCATAAAAACTATTCTCATGATTATTAAAATAATACTCCAACTAGTAGCAGCCCCACAATCGAGTTTTACATAATCAGAAAACACAAACGAACACCAATCCACTAATTGAATTCTGATGTATTCTTTTAATAATAACTGACCCATGTGATGATACCAGATCCAATCCCAATATCAAATCAGTAGAATGAATAATTAAAGAAAATAACCATGATTGCAATTATATCTCAATTATAACATAATATATCAATTACCGACCAATTGTGCTAGCTTAACTCAACCGACATGTAGGGATAGTATGCACTGATCCAGGATTAATATATCTTCCACTGATCATCTTAATTGTACTGACCCACGATAATGATTTGACTTTTAAAAATTGTGAATCGACAAATACAATTTATTTATCATGGCAAAAGATGACAGATCTTGAATTTAAATCATACCATGTTTACCTGAAACCTTAAAAACCTTATCGTACCATCTTCAAACTCGTTTCTTTGACAATAAACTTTGTGAATCCCTAGGTAACGAGCTCCCCAAGCTCAGATACCACCTGTAGAAACTAAGAACGTGCTAAAGATAGTTTCTTGGGTCGTTTTGAGCCTTAGGGTTTAACAATAATAATGAATATTAATGCACAACGGAATAAGAACAAATCAATTGTTATTGACACAAAGTTTCTCTTTAATCACTATCCACGCCTCAAATATTATTTGATCAGAATAATACGGTTACACTTAATTTTGTAACAGGGATCAAAGATCCTTGAGGCGACTAACAACTCTAATCTAGTCTAGGCGTTTACAATTTACTACACCTTAGACACACACACCCCCCTTTATCGACTATATTATGGAAGACACACATAAAAACTGTACCCTATGTCTCTTTGTATAATAGAGACATTAGGATTTACAAAAGAATAAACTAAAATAATAAAAGATTTCGTTGTAATCTTCCATCTTTTTGAACTTTCATCTTTTGTCACTTTAAGCCCTCATATTTCATTCTTTATGTTTTGTATCATCAAACCTATAAACCCAACATTATTATTATTATTATTATTATTATTATTATTATTATTATTATTATTATTATTATTATTATTATTATTATTATTATTATTATTATTATTTATTTTTTTTATTTTTTTTATAACATCACTTCATTAGAAAAATATAGGATTTACAAGAAATTAGAGAGGAGCCGAGATACTAACTGGGCTCCCACTCCTCTAGCTATTGCAAAGCTAATCCTATTAAAAATATGAACAGCAGCTCGCGATCCGATGTCTTGAGTTACTGAGAACTTTCGGATCCGTTTCAGTAGGGTTGCTGCGTCCTTCCCAAGTTCCCCAAAGGAAGAGAATGAGAATGGAAGAAACCCATATCCAATGTCGGCACATTTTCTCTCATATTTGACACACTTGCGCTGTGCTGCTTCAACCACCACTCATCCTGGCACAAAATCGACCATACCCGATTGCGTCAAAGGAGACGACCCTGTCAAATCGACAAAAACATCCTGCCCACCGTCCCAAGAATAGAGCAATACATCAGCTGAGCGTAAGCTTTTGTCTCTTTCTCCACAAAGGCCAATGTCAACCTCTTTGCGAGCCGAGATCCCAGACCGAGATCAAATATCAGCAAGAGTGTCGCGCACCACGTTGTGCCGGTGCTTAATAAAAATAATACCAGCACATGACACAGCATGATCCCCGTAAATGTCTCCCGCAAATACCCAGGAACAAGCAGAGCACGGCATCTGAACTGAGAACAGGGGGACACCCAGGCGAAAGCATAAAACACACCGGTAAGTTCTAGCGTTCATAGTCTGCCCCAACCCAGATATCGGGGCCACCCTAAGCCAATCGGAGGTGTAGTCTTCTCGTTGTGATCTCCAAAGCGCCATATGTCGAGCGGATAGGCCAAAAGTGGATTCAACCATTTTATTATTATTATTAATATTATTAATAATATTATTATTATTATTATTATTATTATTATTATTATTATTATTATTATTATTATTATTATTATTATTATTATTTGATGTGTTACGTGTGTGTACAAGTTTTAAATTTATATGGGTTAATTTAACAAATCTAGAAATAACACATACGAGCAAGTGAACTCATCCGTTATAGCAAGATTATGATGGTAAGTCAGGATCGTTCGTAGGGATTTGTGAGTGAATCGGATTGGAAGCTACTAAAAGTAAATCTCTTAAACAAGCAATGATGATAAAATGATAATTCAGATGATTAAAACTACACTTGCTTAGACTAATATACTAATCTTGATAAGTATGATTGTGATAACTTTTGTTAACGTGTTGGTTATGGTAATTAGTTGGTGAACTAATCTATTGTTCTTACAAGTTAAACCTTCGTCAAGATTTTAGTTTATAAAAACAAGCATTAAGTTTAACAAATCAATTCAAGATCAATTCAATGTTCATAAATTTGGAATAACAAACATAAACACAAAAATAATCTTTTGTTTTATCAAATATGCTTAGGAAATGGTCAATACAAAAGGTAAACGATTCATAGACAAATAGGTTACAATTATTGTAAATTACTAATCTTTCGACCTTTGAGGTGGTTTTCAATCAATCCAATTTGATAGACAAAAGCATTCTTATTACAATCACAATTAAATTTCTTTGTTTAACCAAGAATAATGGGTAAAAACAATCATTCATAGACAAATGATTATAAATAGTTGAATAACAATAAATCTTTCGACCTTTAGTATTACTAACAACTAGTCAAACTTGATTAACAAATGTCACTACGAAACTTAATCATAATTGGATCTTAGAATTAAATTGAAATTGAATTTAAACATGTTATCTCAATCATACACAAATCATTAAGTAATACACATCATCTAAGCAAGTGCACAAAGTCACTAGCCACTCATAGCAATCATAAACATAAACTCATAACTTTGAACATTTGAAACCATGATTAAAAGTCTTACAATGATTGGAAATATAGTACAAATGATAAGGTAATGATACCCAAAGTATTGGTGTTGACTTCTTGATGTTTTGACCTCCAAATGTTGACTTCTTGAACATCCAAAGCTTCCTGGACTTCTAAGGACGAATTTAGGACTATTAGTTGATGACTGTATGAGAATAGGATGAGTAGGTTTTTTAACACTTCACAAATGGCCCTATTTATACTATTCTCAAGGCTTAGGGTCTTAAATGCCACAACTTGGCCTCCAAGCAGAGTAGAAGAGATTAGAAACACTTTGGGAAGGGCCTAGAATTATGAGCAATAAGTTGGGACACTTAATGATGAATTTTGGAATTACAGGTCACCTCCAACCGATCGGTATTGGCTCCAACCGATTGGTTGGCCTTCTTTACCTCCTCCATCCGAATCGGTTACGGGTTGCATCCGATCGGATGGAGACTACTGTTTATATGATTTTTGGACTTTTGGCGTTTGGCTTGTTTCTTTCTCAAGGCTTTTAGTTCTTCATCCAAACTTGATCTTTTTCTTTGTCTTGGAACTTTGTCAACTCGGAATGATGAATACTTGTCTCTTTGGACCTTCATTCTTTGAAATGCCTATTTGGCGTGGAACTTGACACAAGAATCTTCGTACTATCATAAATATTTCCTTCTTCCTCATTCTTTTCATCTTTTTCCTCCTTTTTCCTGTACTTGGCTACATATACTTTGCAAACATTCTTTGGTACGATTAAGTAACAAAAGCATATAAATATAACCAAATAACATATACAAAAGTATGAATAACGCTACTAAAAAACATGCACAATTTGAGCGTTATCAAATTCCCCCACAATTAAACTTTGCTTGCCCTCAAGCAAATCTATAAGAAAACAATTATCCACATGGTGTTCAATTATGTTTAGGAAAATGTGATGCAAATCTATCGAGTATAAGTATAAGTTAGATTCATCATTTTAAGCTTTTATAATTGAATCATTGAGATGTTTGACAATACCCAAATGATTTTCTTGCTTGATGAACATTACTAAACACCTCACAAAAAAGGAAAGAGATATAATTCACTCAAATCACTCATTTATATGATTGGTGGAGTATATAAGAGAAATCACACTCATTGCTCAGTCATGATCTAAATATTACCATAAGCTTGTACAAGAAACAAAACTACACCGATATGGCGTGAGCACCAAGTATATAAATCAAAGAAGTCTTTTATTTAGGTTTAAGGCTTCAAGGGTTATATCAGACTTACGTGCAATTATCTTATGCAAAACATAATAGATCGATGGCACGAATTCTTGCATCACCAAACAACGGATGGTCACTAAGGATAACCTTAGCTCGCTGGCGCGTTATCTAATTCCTCAAGAAATTGGATGGCCACTACATGTCAATACACTTGATAATTTCACAAAGTCAAAAGGTAAGGATAAGACATGGGATATGTTTAGAAAAGGTTTATAATAAAGAATATACAAAATAGTCAAAGTCTACTAACCAAATGTTGCTAGCTATTTCGAACCACTATCATGCAATCTTAAGAAACTCCATACTTAATCGTTCAATAAATTATTCCATAGCTCATTGGCTATTCTTGTCACCTTATAGTTGCGATGACCTTTTTTCTTTTTCTTTTTTTTTTAAACATAAACTGATTCACTTGTCATCTTATGATTGCGATGACTTTATCTTTAACTTCACTTTGATGATTGCTCATGGAGTTTACAACTTTCTTTGAACTTTCATGATTTCCCACATAACATTCATCTTGCCAAATAGCTAGCAACCAACCAAGACTTGACTAAGGGTAAGGCTAGGCTAAAAAGTGTAAAATCTTTTTGTATTTTTTTCTGGATTTTATCAAAAGAAAAGATTGGCTCAGAAGGTGTAACTAGGGGTATCTAGCGCTAAAGATAAACGCTAACAATAGGGTTTATATTGGTGGTTAACTAGTCAGTGTAACTAGCTAAATATCAATACGGAAGGCTATTTGGGTTAAATCCTAAGGTTGCCTCTTATCACGCATATACACTTATATCACACATGAAATGTGATCTCACAACGGTCTCGTAATGATTTACAAACATAAGTTCTAGAATAAATAAAATCACCGGCACACTCATAGCAAAATAATAAAAGCATAAAAGATGTATGCTAAACACAGAACAGGCTTAAATCATCACAATTTAGTGGAAAGGTTATAATATGTGCTAGCTAATATTATCGATCCCAGAATGGATTGCAATATTAATCAGGACACATCTCAATTTTCCAAAAATTACAGGTTTCACCAGTGGATAGCTCCAGTTATTCTAATATATTATCCTGAAAATGACAAATAACTAGATTACAAGGGCAAACAAAATTTAAAATTTAGCTCAAAATTTACAATTTATCCTTATTTTCCTATTCACCCCCCCCCCCCCCCCACACTCTTAAGTTAAGCATTGTCCTCAATGTGATAAACGAACTTCAAGGAATGAAAATAGGGAAATAAGAGAATAAACCATATTTTATGTGCTTCATATGTTCCTTTGATCCAAGTGTCCATGATTAGTAATCATTACCTGCAGTAATCTTAAAACAAAACAAAACAAACCCACGAAAATATCTCTACGTTTTTATTAAAAATTAGGATACTCCCCCACACTTAAGTTCAACTAAGAGATTAGAGAAACTTTTGGGATTTAATCACTTCGAAAATAAAAATAAGAAATAAAAATAGCAAACACACGGGTTGCCTCCCGAGAAGTGCTTGTTTTATTAATGAGTCATCAGCCTGACTCAAACTTCCTTCTACCTACGTTGGTGCAATTTTTGGTTTCTTCCTTGAGAATTTTGGAACATACACCACATTTTCTATCACTATTTCTTCTCCAGTTTCATCTATGTTGTACAACTTTGCGTTTTCCCAAGCTTTAGGAAGAACATCATAGATAAATTCAGCATTTTCCTTATAGTCGGTTGGGAAAGGTGTCAAGAATGTGATAGATTCATATTCAGATTCAGGCGGAATCTCTTTGATATAAATCTCATTCATTTGCTCCTTATCGTAGTACAATTTAATTCGGTGACCATTAACAATGAAACTTCCACCCTGTTTGTCATATAATTCAACATACCCAGATGGAAATCCATGTTTCACTAAATAAGGTTTGAACCATTTCGGCTTTAGCTTAGGAGCTTTGAACTTGTATTTCATATTAAAAAGCAGAACTTTGTCTCCAGCTTTGAATTCTTTCTGAATTCTAAGTTTTCGGTCATGATAAGCTTTGGTTCTAGCCTTGTAAAGCTTGGAGTTCTCATAAGCTTGGAGTCTTAGTTCATCTAATTCATGCAATTGCAAAAATCTCTTTTCTCCAGCTATTCTGAGATTAGGGTTACAGTTTTTGAGTGCCCAGTAGGCGCGATGTTCGATTTCGAATGGCAGATGATAGGTTTTTCCATACAAAAGTCTGTATGCTGTTGTACCAATTGGACTTTTGTAAGCCGTACAAAATGCCCACAGAGCGTCATCGAGTTTTCTCGACCAAACGGCAGGATTATCTTTGACCGTTTTTTCGAGTATCCTTTTTAAGGCTCTGTTGGTGTTTTCGACTTGACCACTGGTCTGTGGATGATAAGCTGTAGAAAAACGATGATGAACTCCATATCGTTTCATAATTTTCTCCATTTGTCTGTTACAGAAATGGGTTCCTCGATCACTTATTAAAGCTTTAGGAATTCCATAACGAGCGAAAAGCTTTTTGAGAAAATTAACAATGACTCGTGCATCATTTGTGGGTAGGGCCTCAGCTTCAGCCCATTTTGAAACATAATCAATAGCAACGAGAATGTATTCGTATTTGTGCGATTTAGGAAACGGTCCCATAAAATTGATTCCCCAAATATCGAATATTTCGCAGATTTGAATGCTCTTTTAAGGTATTTCATCTCTACGAGAAAGACTACCAGATCTTTGGCAAGCATCAAAGTTTTGAACTAGAGTATGAGCTTCTTTGAAAATTGTCGGCCAATAGAATCCAGGATCAAAAACTTTTTTAGCTGTGGTGGAAGGACCATAGTGTCCCCCAGTCGGGCCATGATGGCATTCATCAAGAATTCTTATTGTTTTGGAACCATAAACACATCTTCTGATCATCCCATCGGGGTACATCTTGAAAAGATAAGGATCTTCCCAATAATAGTGTTTTAGTTCTGAAAAGAATTTACTTCGTTGGGCATGCGTTAATCCTTTTCTAAGATTTCCTCCAACGAGATAATTTGCAAAATCTGCAAACTACGGAATTTCTTTTTCATAAACTGTATCAACAGTCATGAGAGTTTCATCAGGGAAATAATCGTCAATTTTATCTTCCTTTAATTCTTCCAAATTTGGATTCTCGAGACGAGACAAATGATCAGCAGCTAGATTTTCTGCTCCTTTCTTATCTTTGATTTCTATGTCAAATTCTTGGAGTAGCAAAATCCATCGGATAAGATGCGGTTTTGCATCTTGTTTGGTAAACAGATATTTGAGCTATGAATGATCAATGAACACAATCGTTTTTGAAAGCATAAGATAAGATCTGAATTTGTCGAAAGCAAAAACAACAGCTCACAATTCCTTCTCTGTAATTGTATAATTTTGTTGAGCGTTGCTAAGTGTTTTACTAGCGAAGTATATAGGACAGAAATGTTTTCCTTCACGTTGTCCTAACACAGCTCCAATAGCAAAATCACTTGCATTGCACATGAGCTCGAATGGTAGTGACCAATTAGGTGAAACCATAATGGGTGCACTAGTTAGTTTGGTTTTCAATGTTTCGAAAGCCTTAATGCAGTCTGCATTAAAGTCAAAAACATAATCTTTTTTCAAGAAGTTTTGTCATTGGACGAGATATTTTGGAAAAATATTTTATAAAACGATGGTAAAACCCGGCATGTCCTAGAAAACTTCTAACAGCTTTAACGTTGGTTGGAGGTGGTAATTTCGTAATAACATCAATTTTTGCTTTGTCAACCTCCATTCCTGCACTGGAAATTTTGTGTCCAAGCACAATTCCTTCAGTCACCATAAAATGACATTTTTCCCAGTTAAGAATAAGATGTGCAGCTTCACATCTTTCGAGCATTTTATTGAGATTAGAAAGGCAAGCTTCAAATGAGTTTCCAAAAACTGAAAAGTCATCCATGAAAACTTCCATAGATGTTTCAAGCATGTCTTGGAATATTGCAATCATACACCGTTGAAAAGTCGCAGGTACATTACAAAGACCAAAAGGCATACGCCTGTAAGCATAGGTTCCAAAAGGACATGTGAACGTAGTCTTTTCCTGATCGGCAGGATCGATAGGAATTTGGAAATATCCTGAAAAACCATCAAGGAAACAAAAGTACTCGTTCCCTGCTAATCTCTCAAGCATTTGATCCATGAAGGGTAGAGGAAAGTGATCTTTTCTGGTGGCCTTGTTTAATTTTCTGTAATCAATACATACTCGCCATCCAGTGACAGTTCTAGTAGGAACTAATTCATTTCGCTCGTTAGTCACAACAGTCATTCCTCCTTTCTTTGGAACACAGTGAACTGGACTCACCCAAGGACTATCCTCGATGGGGTAAATAATACCGGCATCAAGAAGTTTGTTGATTTCTTTCTTAACAACTTCTTTCATGTTGGGATTGAGTCGACGTTGTCTTTCTACAACAGGTTTAACACCTTCTTCGAAATTGATTTTGTGTTTATAGAAATCAGGGCTAATTCCTGGAATATCAGAGGTTTTCCACGCAAAAGCTCTTTTATGCCTCTTGAGAACAGAAATAAGACATTCTTTTTCATCGTCATTGAGCAACGAAGATATGACTACTGGAAGAAGTGAATTATCCTCCAAGTAAGCATATTCAAGATGATCGGGAAGTGGTTTTAACTCAAGATCAGTTGGTGGTTCTTGAAGAGATGTTTTGATCCTCAACTGATCTTTAAAGTTGATTTCCTCAAAATTCTCTTCCACTATTTCTCCTTCTTCAACTTCTTCTTCTTCAAATTTTACTTCCATAAAATCAGCGAATTCTTTATCAAGATATGTTTCACTAATTTTCTCTGAAGTAGTCATGAAAGGATCAGAATCGTCAAGTAATGGATCCAATTCTTCCTCAGTGACTTCATCAATTACGTCTATGTTAAAACAAGTGTCATCACTGGAATAGGAATAGTTCATTGCTTTATCGATTAAAAAGGTACTCTACTAAAATAAGAGGTACTCTACTATCTTCCTCCATTTCTAAAATCACAAAGTCTACGGGAAAAAAAATTTACCAACTTGGACAAGCATATTCTCAGCAACCCCAATAGGATATTGGTAAGAATGGTTGGTTAATCGAATACTCATCCTTGTAGGTTTCAAGGTATTGATGGAAAGTTTAGAATACAACGAATAGGGCATCAAATTGATACTTGCACCAAGATCGGCTAAAGCATCGCATGTGATGTTGTTTTCTAACGTGCATGGAATCAGAAAACTTCCGGGATCTCCGAGTTTTGGTGGAATTTTGTTTTGAACAATGGCTGAGCATTCTTCATTGAGAAAGGTAGGGCATATTTGTTCCAACTTGTTCTTGTTATTAAGAAGTTCCTTCAAAAAAATTCCATAATTGGGCATTCCAGGTAGAACATCAACGAGGGGTACATCTAACTTCTTTGATCATTTCAACAAACTTCTTATAATGCTCTTCCATCTTTTCTTTCTTAAGGCGTTGAGGATATGGAATTTTTGGTGTATATGCCTTAACTGGTGGGTTGGGTTTTTCTTTGGATGGTGTATTTGGAATATTCTCCTTCTCGGCTTCTACAGCTTCATCTTCACTTTCATCATGGATGATTGTGGTATCATTTGGGTTTGGTGGTGGATCATAAGAAATACCACTTCTTGTGAATACAGCATTGACATGCCCATTCCTAGTCTGTGGTGGACGATAAGTTTTATTATTTGATCCAGATGATGTTGGCTTAGGGTTGGTTTGGGTATTACTTGGTAATGAACCTGATGGTCAGGAAGAAAATTGATCAGAAAGTCTACCGAATTTGTTTTCAAGATCCTGAATAGATGCTTGATGATTTTTCTGACCTTGCTCAACTTTGGTTTTAAGATTGAAAAATTGAGTCTTAACGAACTCATTTTGATTTTTGAGCAGTCACGAATTCTCTCATCATTTTTTCAAAATCGGTTTCTTCTGGTTTCTTATCAGAGATTGGTGGAGTTTGATTGTCTGCTTGAGGTTGAGAATCACGGTTGTTATCCCTTTGTTGGCGATTTTGCCAATTTACAGAATTTCTCCCGTAATAATTACCATGATAACCGCCTCCACGGTATCCTCCTTGGACATAATTACCTTCTCCTTTTTAGGTACGTCCATTGGTTGATAGCATCGGCATTGGTATCCCCATATCTGAACATGCTACAAATTTCGATGAATTTGGCAATGTGTTTATGAGGATCGGCCCTCGAGCGGCCATCGAATTGATGGTCTTTGATCATGGAAAGATGGTGTCCTTTCACGGTGAAATTGTTACCAAGGTTAACAGCAACAATAGCAGCTCCAGGAGTGGGTGCTACGACTCGGTTGGTGGCCCACATGGGTTCATCGTCAGCCATGGGAAAAGGTTGATCAGTGAATGGATTATAAACGACTTTGGCTTCAAAAAGATTTTCAAACGGTGGGTTTGGTACTCTTGGTACACGGTTGGTTAATGGAACAAAAGGTATTCTTCTTCTTCTTCTTTGTGTTCGGATTAAACTTTCGGGATCAGAAAAAGGTGAAATTGGTTCTAATACAGTTGAGCGAGTGTTCATACAATTCCCAAGAGAATCTAGGCAATGTCTAAACACACGAGCAAAGAATAAAAACAATTTGGAAATTCAGTGTTGGTGATCCGATCGGATGAGAGTCTCGGTAAAAATTGGTTGTGAAGGGATCCGATCGGATGGGTTGACTACCGATGGGATGGTGCTCCCGGTAAAAATTGAAATTGGGCAACCGATCGGATGGGTGTAAAACCGATCGGATGGTCAGCTCGGAAAACTTTTTTTTTTTTATGAAAACTAACTTGGTGAGAAATGGACTTCTAAAACTTACAGAAACACAATCCAAATCCCCGGCAGCGGCGCCAAAAACTTAGTGTGTTATGTGTGTGTACAAGTTTTAAATTTATACGGGTTGAATTACCGAATCTAGAAATAACACATACGAGCAAGCGAACTCGTCCGTTATAGCAAGATTATGATGGTAAGTCGGGATCGTTCGTAGGGATTTGTGAGTGAATCGGATTGTAAGCTACTAAAAGTAAATCTCTTAAACAAGAAATGATGATAAAATGATAATTCAGATGATTAAAACTACACTTGCTTAGACTATTATACTACTCTTGATAAGTATGATTGTGATAACTTTTGTTAACGTGTTGGTTATGATAATTAGTTGGTGAACTAATCTATTGTTCTTACAAGTTAAACCTTCATCAAGATTTTAGTTTATAAAAACAAGCATTAAGTTTAACCAATCAATTCAAGGTTCATAAATTTGGATTAACAAACTTAAACACAAAAATAATATTTCGTTTTATCAAATGCGCTTAGGAAATGGTCAATACAAAAGGTAACCAATTCATAGACAAATAGGTTACAATTGATTGTAAACTACTAATCTTTCGAACTTTGAGGTGGTTTTCAATCAATCCAATTTGATAGAAAAAAGTTTTCTTATTACAATCACAATTAACTTTCTTTGTTTAACCAATAATAATGGGTAAAAACAATCATTCATAGACAAATGATTATAACTAGTTGAATAACAATAAATCTTTCGACCTTTAGTATTACTAACAACTAGTCAAACTTGATTAACTAATATCACTACGAAACTTAATCACAATTGGATCTTAGAATTAACTTGAAATTGAATTGAAACATGTTATCACAATCATACACAAATCATTAAGTAATACACATCATCTAAGCAAGTGCACAAAGGCACTAGCCACTCATAGCAATCATAAACATAAAATCATAACTTTGAACATTAGAAACCATGATTGAAAGTCTTACAAGATTGGAAATACAGTATAAATGATAAGGTAATGATACCCAAAGTATTGGTGTTGACTTCTTGATGTTTTGACCTCCAAATGTTGACTTCTTGAACCTCCAAAGCTTCCTGGACTTCTAAGGACGAATTTAGGACTGTTAGTTGATGATTGTATGAGAATAGGATGAGTAGGTGTTTTAACACTTCACAAATGGCCCTATTTATACTACTCTCAAGGCTTAGGGTCTTAAATGCCACAACTTGGCCTCCAAGCAGAGAAGAAGAGACTAGAAACACTTTGGGAAGGGCCTAGAATCGTGAGCAATAAGTTGGGACACTTAATGATGAATTTTGGAATTACCAACCGATCGGTATTGGCTCCAACCGATCGGTTGGTCTTTTTTACCACCTCCATCCGAATCGGTTGCGGGTTGCACCCGATCGGATGGAGACTGTTGTTTATATGATTTTTGGACTTTTGGCGTTTGGCTTGTTTCTTTTTCAAGGCTCTTAGTTCTTCATCCAGACTTGATCTTTTTCTTTGTCTTGGAACTTTGTCAACTCGGAATGATGAATACTTGTCTCTTTGGACCTTCATTCTTTGAAATGCCTATTTGGTGTGGAACTTGACACAAGAATCTTCGTACGATCATAAATATTTCCTTCTTCCTCATTCTTTTCATCTTTTTCCTCCTTTTTCATGTACTTGGCTACATATACTTTGCAAACATTCTTTGGTACGATTAAGTAACAAAAGCATATAAATATAACCAAATAACATATGCAAAAGTACGAATAACGCTACTAAAAAACATGCACAATTTGAGCGTTATTATTATTATTATTATTATTATTATTATTATTATTATTATTATTATTATTATTATTATTATTATTATTATTATTATTATTATTATTATTATTATTATTATTATTATGATAATAATAATTATTATTATTATTCTTGGTCTGGGATTTCGGTTCGTAAAGAGGTTGACATCGGCCTTTGTGGAGAAAGGGACAAAGCTTACGCCCAGCTGATGTATTGCTATATTCTTGGGAAGGTGGGCAGGACGTTTGTGTCGATTTGACAGGGTCGTCTCTTTTGACGCAATCGGGTATGGTCGATTTTGTGCCAGGACGAGTGGTTGTTGAAGCAGCTCAACGCAAGCGATTCAAATATGAGACCAAGTGTGCCGATATTGGGTATGGGTTTCTTCCCTTCTCGTTCTCTTCCTTGGGGGAACTTGGGAAGGATGCAGTGGCCTTGCTGAAACGGATTCGAAAGTTCTCAGTGACTCAAGACATCGGATCGCGAGCTGCTGCTCATATTTTTAATAGGATTAGTTTTGCAATAGCTAGAGGAGTGGGAGCCCAGTTAGTATCTCGGCTCCCCTCTAATTTCTTGTAAATCCTATGATTTTCTAATGAAGTGATGTTTATAATAAATAATAATAATAATAATAATAATAATAATAATAATAATAATAATAATAATAATAATAATAATAATAATAATAATAATAATAATAATAATAATAATAATAATAATAATAATAATAATAATATCTGGGCTGGGACAAACCATGAATGCCAGAACTTACTGATGTGTGTTATGCTATCGGCTAGGTGTCCCCCTATTTTCTGCTCAGATGTCGTGTTCAGCTTGTTCAAGGGTATTTGCGGGATACATTTATGGGGATCATGCAGTGTCGTGCGTTGGTATTACTGGTATTAAACATCGGCATAACGTGGTACGCGACACTCTCGCTGACATTTGTTCTCGGTCCGGGATCTCGGCTCATAAAGAGGTTGACATCGATCTTTGCAGAGAAAGGGACAAAAACTTACGCCCAGCTAATATATTGTTCTATTCTTGGGACGATGGGCAAGATGTTTGTGTCGATTTGACAGGGTCGTCTCCTTGGACGCAAACTGGTATGGTTGATTTTGTGCCAGGACGAGTGGTGTTTGAAGCAGCACAACGCAAACGCGTCAAGTATGAGACCAAGTGTGCCGATATTGGATATGGGTTTCTCCCCTTCTCATTCTCTTCTTTTGGGGAACTTGGCAAGGATGCGGTGGCCCTACTGAAACGGATCCGAAAGTTCTTGGTGACTCAGGACAATGGAGCACGTGCCGCTGCTCATATTTTTAGTAGGATTAGCTTTGCAATAGCTAGAGGAGTGGGGGCCCAGTTAGTATCTCGGCTCCCCTCTAATTTCTTGTAGATCTTATGAGTTTGTAATAAAGTGATGTAATTAAAAATAATAATAAAATAATAATAAAATAATAATAATAATAATAATAATAATAATAATAATAATAATAATAATAATAATAATAATAATAATAATAATAATAATAATAATAATAATAATAATAATAATAATAATAATAATAATAATAATAAGAGTAAATTACACCGTTGGTCCTTGTGGTTTGCGTTGACTGGCGCCAGTGGTCCTTTGACCAAAAAAATTGCGCCAGTGGTCCTTAAGTCAGAAATGTTATTCACCATTAGTCCCTCCATCCAAGTGGCCCCACAAACAGATACTAAAGCTCGTTATCTATTCGATTTAAAAGGGCAATTTGGTCATTTCATATTACACCCACTACTGATTAAAGTCAAAAGATGATAAGACCCACTATCCTCACATCTCTCTCAATCCACAATACAAAAAATTCATTATCACCAAAGATCCAGTTGATCTAACCCACACTCAACTCATACCTCATCTCCAAAAAATCATCAAAAGATGATAAACCAACAGATCCACCACAAAATCCAAATTCGTTCAAGCATCAAAAAAATCCTATCAAAAAAAATCGTACCCAAAAATCCATCATCATCACAGATTCATCTCTCTTATCCTCTCAACTCACATAGAAATTCATAACTCAAAAACCACTCGATCCAAAACCCAGAAATCAAAATCAACAAAGCTCTAAAATTAGGGCGGGTATTGGTTTATGAGTTTCAGACAAGAAAAAGTGGGTTTGATAAAGACTCGTGTTTTTGGATTGAAGCAGGTATATCCTTGAAAGAAAATAAGGATGGCTTGATAAAGACTCGTGTAAGAATTATTTTGGGAAGATTTTGAATTTAGGGAATTCAAGTTCGGATAATTGGATATTGGGATAAGTCAGGATTGAAGCAGATATTGGGAAGATTTTGTTTATTTCTTTTTGATTGTTTATTAAGGTATTATGGTTGTTGGGAAAGAAATACAATGTATCAAAATATAGGTATGGGCCAGACAGACTGACACCAGATTCTATCTTTTTCCAATTATTTTTTTCTTTTCGATTTACCAACAATTAAATATGAATTTCAAAATTCTTATTGCATTCATTAATATTTTTTTACAAAATACTTTTAAATTGCAAAGAATTGACGATAAAGTTTAGAAAACCAACATGATAACAATGTATCTGAATTACGTTAGAAACTTAACTTGTTAATAATTTAATGTTATTAATTTAAGTTGTTTAGTTAAATTAGTTTCCAATAAAATAACTTAACAACAAAATAATAAAGTGGCCACATTTTTTTAGAGCATTTACAATGATTATTGTTGGCATCTTCATTAGATTGAGGTGTTTGCTAAAGGTTTGGATAAGGAGCAGGTTCAAGTAAAAATGATTATTGTTGGCATCTTCAAGTAAGTATCTCTCTCTATTCATTTGTGTTTGTTTTTAACCGGATTCAAACACCTTTATTATTGGCGAGGTTGTCAACCGGATTCAAACGCCAGAATCTACTTACTAATGCCGGAATCTGCTTACTAACGCCGGAATCTGCTTAGCCCCGCCGGAAACTGCTTTGCCTCGCCGGAGATCTTTTGTGTATATGTTTGTGTTTCTCAGATTTGTGTTTGTTTACTTGTGATTGGAAGCAGATTTGTTTATGAGATTTGTGTATATTTACTTGTGATTGGAAGCAGATTTGTGTATATTTACTTGTGATTGAAAGTCACTTTGGTCCTTTAATGTGAAGTGACGAAATGACCAAATTGCCCCTTTAAATCCAATAGATAATGAGCGTTAGTATCTGTTTGTGGGGCCACTTGGATGGAGGGACTAACGGTGCATAGCGTTTCTGACTTAAGGACCACTGGCGCAATTTTTTTGGTCAAAGGACCACTGGCGCCAGTCAACGCAAACCACAAGGACCAACGGTGTAATTTACTCTAATGATGATGATGAATTGATGATGATGATGCACCATGATGCAAATCTGATCTAGTACCTTAAAGGTACCCAATAAGCTATCAATAAGCTGAGAAAAGCTTCTAATGACTAAATCAAAACCTAAAAAGCAGATTAAACCTAAATAAGCTATTCTGGACAAGAATTAAGCTAAGTACTAAAAACAAGCTAGTAACCAAAACTGCATACAGAACAGACTGATGAAGCAACTTTGAGCTGATGAAAAAGCTCTAAAAACAATAAGCAGTACCATACAAACTGAAAACAAATTAAAATCATGCACCAATAAGCTAATAGAACAAATTTCAGACCTAACCAGAGCTTATCTAGAGCTTAAAAATAAGCTAAGAAGATGGCTGTTCAGCACAAAGCATATACTAATATATCAGTATATACTGACTGACCAAGCCACTTTTGAGCTATTAAATAAACACTAATAACCTGAGATTTGATCTGGAAAGTGTAAAACAGCATAAATCAACAAACAAACAACTTATAAAACTAAAATCAGACACTATGGATCATATTTAAGCACTAAAATGGACATATGAAATAGCTAGTCAGTACTGAAGTGATAATGGCTACTGATGCATGATTTAAGCAAAATTTGAACAAAAGGCTACTAAACTTGATGAAATGAGATCAACACATAGCAATTGTTGGGAATAAAATGATCAAAGTCAAAGAGCCTGCCAATGATGAGAAGAGCCTGCTAGTTGATTTTGTAGTGTACGAAGATGTTCTACCAGTACCTTCTGGGTAGAAGGTACTGCTAGCTAATGAAGAGCCTGCCAAGCTTCTGTTTTGTCGATTAGATATTTTGTAATAGATATTTAGTTGAATTATTAGTCTTTGTACATTGTTATACGTTATGTAGAAGTAGAATAGTCTTCTGTGGTGACAGAAGAATATATCAGAGTGTACATGGGTAGTTGTATTTAATTGTAGGCGCCATAATAGTCAAAGTATAGTATTATATTCATCTACTTGACAACATGTAATAAGATATCCTTATCTTATAAAAGGATATCTTAGTCACTTCTTCATGCATGCATCTTTCACAACTAATAACCACGAACCAAACTATCTCTCAAGTAACTTAGTTACTTCGAATCACAAATCCTTTTTACAATCTTAGATTCAAGATTACTTTGTAATCCTGGTGATACTTAGATCATCCGTATTATTTCATCAATAATATTGAATCGTTTTGTTCTAACCAAAGTTGTGTTCTTTGTTCATTGCATTCTCTCATTTACTCAAACTCACCATCTTGTGTTCTTTTAAAGTGTGTTGTAGTAGATTCCGCATGCTAAACACATTCAATACATAAATATCTCAATTAAGAACAAACAAAACGTTCCACAAGTGGTATCAGAGCTAGGCTTGATATTTACTAATTTAAAAGAAAAATGGATGTTGAACATATTCAGACAAATGTTGCAGCTAAACTTCCATTACTGAAACAAAATGAGTTTGAAATGTGGCGACTCAGGGTTGAACAATACTTTCAAGTGCAGGATTATGCACTTTGGGAGATTATTGAACAAGGCAATTCATTTAAACCCCAAACCACCACAACAACAGTAAATGATGCTCTTGTAACAACAATACAAACCCAACCATCGAATGCAGATGAAAGAATTCAGAAGAAAAATGATCTCAAGGCAAGGAGTATGCTACTGATGACTATTCCAAATGATCAACTTCTGATTTTTAACAAATACAAAGATGCCAAAACCCTCTTTGAAGCTATTGTGGCTAGGTTTGGTGGTAATGATGCTACCAAGAAAACACAGAAAACCCTTCTCAAACAACAATTTGAGAACTTCACAGCCACAACCAATGAGTCTTTGGACAGTATGTTCAATAGACTTCAGAAGCTTGCAAGTCAGTTAGCCATCCATGAAGTGATGATAACTCAAGAAGACCTAAACTCTAAATTTCTTAGGAGTTTACCTTCAGAATGGTCTATGCATGTCATTGTATGGAAGAACAAGTCAGATATTGACCAGATGAGTCTCAATGATCTCTACAACAATTTCAAGATTGTAGAACATGAAGTTAAGAAGACTACTGGGTCAAGCTCAGGAAATATGGCATTTGTTTCATCCCCAAACATTTCAAAGGTTGATCATAAAGACAAAGGTGGCAGAGAAGAAGGTACTGCTAACACAACCTTTAGTACTGCTAGTACTTCTAGTAGCACTAAATCCATTTTGGATGAAACAATTGGGTGTGCTTTTCTTACATCTCAACACAATGGGTCTGTATTAACATTTGAAGACCTTCAAGAGATTCATCCTGATGATCTTGAAGTAATGGACCTAAAGTGGCAACTTTCACTTTTAAGCATTAGAGCTAAGCAGTTGATGATGAGGACTGGCAAGAAGATACTGATAGATGGAAGTGAGCCTGCTGGCTATGATAAGTCAAAGGTGGAGTGTTACAACTGCCACATGAAAGGTCACTACTCTAGAGAGTGTAGAAGACCTAAGAGGCAAGATGACAGAGGTAGAGGGTTTGACAACAGAAACCAAGGAAGCTTTGAGAAGAAAGGAAGCTTTGAAAGCAAGAGTAAGGTTGTTGAAGTTGCTGAGCCAAAAGCAATGGTTGCTATAGATGGCATGGGTTTTGACTGGAGTTTCATGGGTGAAGATGAGTCAACTTCTGATGAATTGGCTTTGATGGCATTCTCCACCCCTGAGGTACAAATTATCAAATGTCCTAATGATTGTGAATCTTTTAAAGAATTAAAAATCATAAGTAAAGCTTATGATACAGAAGTATTAGAACATAGAAAAACCATTCAAACCTTATTTGACCATAAGTGTGGTATGTCCAAGCTAGAAAAACAAATCACTCACTATAGAGAAAATGAACTTACCTTTACTGATGCTAAAAATGCTCTTCAAAGACAAATATTTTTGAAAGATAGAGAAATAGAAATGGTAAGGACAGAGTGCACTAAAGTGACATTAGCTAGAGACAATATTCAACTGACTGTTACTAAATTGGAAAATGCTTCTGAGTGTACTAAGAGCATAGTTGAGACTCAGTTGAATAAGAGAATAAAATCAGGGATAGGATATAATAATTGTCCTCCACCTTATAGAGGAATTCCTTGTCCACAAGGTAGTGATCTTGCTGCATCAGGTTTACATGAATTTGTTGCAAAACCATTAGCTAAACCTGTAGTGATAGGTGAACCTTCTGAGAGTGCTAAGAATGTCTCACTCTCCAAGGTGCTCACTGAGAAGAGACCAGATGTCCTAATTATTGAGGATTGGGTATCTGATGATGATGAAGATGAGACTATTCCTATTAAAGGAATCAAAGTAGGACCATCCAGTCCTAAGAAAGTAGAAGTTAAAGCTAAAGACAAAACTGTTTTGAAGACAGTTGAAAGTTGTAAAAAATGTAATAACAAACCTAGGGGAAGCCAAAGAAATTGGAACAACCTTAAATCACAACAATTAGGTGATAACTTTGTTATGTTTAATAAAGCTTGTTATTATTGTGGTAGCTTTAATCATCTTCATGCTTATTGTAATAAATGGGTTTCTGGGAGTAAATCAAAAGCTAAAACAAATGTTACTCAACCCAGAAAAAGTTTTGTTAAGTCTAACACTACAAAAGATAATCATACTGTTAGACAACATAAGCCTGTTATTACAAAATCAACTGAAAAGGGTACAAGAAACACTTTCAAAAGTGTACCAAAAGTTGAGAAGAATCCTATTCAAAAGATAAATGTGGTCAAAACAAAAGTTTGGAATCCAAAAACCAAAGGTCCTGCTAGACCAAAAGGTCCTGCTAGACCACATGGTACTGCCAAAATTGGTATTGCCAAAATTGGTACTGATAGACCAAAGACCACACAATGGATTAGAAGGGAAAGTGCTGTTAAGTCCTCAGCATGTTGGATTTGGAAACCAATCCAATCCAAAGGTGCATCAACAATCCTGAAAAGGTTTGACTTCATTGATGCAAGAGGCAAACCCAAGTCTGTCATGGCTTGGGTACCCCAAGGAAACTAATGTGTTTATTCATGTGCAGGAACATTCATCTGATAGTGAAGATCAAGGGTATGTTGATAGTGGGTGTTCCAGGCACATGACAGGCAACATGTCATTCCTCTCAGATTTCAAAACATTTGATGGAGGATATGTTACCTTTGGGGGAGGAATTAAAGGAAAGATTACTGGTAAAGGTACTATCAAAACCAGTAAAATAGATTTTGAAAATGTGTATTTTGTGAAAGAACTTCAGTTTAATCTTCTTAGTGTCTCACAAATGTGTGACAAAAAGAACAATGTTCTATTTACTGACAATGGATGTATGGTTCTTTCTTCTGATTTTAAGATGCCTGATGAAAGTCAGATCCTTCTTAAAATTCCAAAAAGGAACAATATGTATAGTGTCAATTTAAAGAACATTGATCCCAAAGAAGGTTTAACTTGTTTGATAGCAAAGGCCTCATTGGATGAATCTATGCTTTGGCATAGAAGGCTTGGTCATGTAAACTTTAAAACAATCAACACTATTGCAAAATATGATTTAGTAAGAGGTTTACCTAAAAAGATTTTCCAAAACGACCAAACTTGTGTTGACTGTCTAAAAGGCAAACAACATAGAGCTTCTTGTAAGCCCAAGACCCAAAACTCTATTACTCAGGCTTTACATATGCTTCATATGGATCTCTTTGGTCCTACTAATGTGTGCAGCTTGAATGGAAAGAAATATTGTCTGGTTGTTACTGATGACTATAGTAGATTTTCATGGGTTTTCTTCTTAAGATCCAAACATGAAACTAGTGAGACACTTAAAACCTATATCACTGAGGTAGAAAACCAATCTGATAAGAAGGTTAAGGTCATCAGATGTGACAATGGGACAGAGTTCAAGAATAGAGTTATGGATGACTTTTGCAAGGAAAAAGGCATAAAAAGAGAGTTTAGTGTAGCTAGAACACCTCAGCAAAATGGAGTAGCAGAAAGAAAGAATAGAACACTTATAGAGGCTGCTAGAACTATGTTAGTAGACTCTAAGTTGCCTATTTCATTTTGGGCTGAAGCAGTTGGTACTGCTTGTTATGTACAAAACAGGGTTCTTGTGACAAAACCACATAGAAAAACACCTTATGAACTTTTCTTTGGTAGAAAACCATCTTTAAGTTTTATGAGACCTTTTGGTTGTCAGGTTACTATTCTCAATACCAAAGATCATTTAGGCAAATTTGATGGAAAAGCAGATGTTGGCTTTTTGATAGGGTATTCCTTGCAAAGTAAGGCCTATAGAGTGTTTAACACATGCACTAGGCTAGTTGAAGAGAATCTTCACATAGAGTTTCAAGAGAAACTAGCAAATGTGAAAGGAGTTGGACCAGATTGGATGTTTGATGTTGATAGGCTTTCAGAATCTATGAATTATGTGCCTGTTACAGGTACAAATGCTAATGAAAATGCAGGTTCTGAAGAAAATGTTGAAATTCCTAAAAATCAAGATTTCATCTGGATGCCAATTTGGAAAAGTATGGATCTATCTTCAAATGAAGAAGGACCTTCAAACACAACAAAAGAAGGCAATGAAGAAGATCAAGGAACTCAGAATCAAGAGAATCAAGAGAGTGGTGCTAATGACAATGGTACTGCCAGTTCTTCAGATGATCCTGCTAGTACAAGTATTGGTACTGCTGAGCCATTGAATGTTCAAATAGATGATTCTTTTCAAGAAGAAGTTGGGATTAGCAATCTTCCAACTACATATGAAGTTCCTAAAACACCAAACACTAGAATTCTCAAAGATCACTCAACTGATGATGTGATTGGAAGCATAACTTCTGGTGTTAGAACAAGATCTCAAGTTGGTTTATCTCAAGTCTTATCCTCAAATGAAGAAGGGTTAATCTCCTCTCTTTATGAAGAAAAGAATAATGATAATTCCAATATATGCCTGTTTTCATGTTTTCTATCTCAGGCTGAACCCAAAAACATAAACAAAGCTTTAGATGATGCAAGTTGGGTGGAAGCTATGCAAGAAGAGCTTCTCCAATTCAAGATTCAGAAGGTTTGGATATTGGTTGATTTACCCAGAGGTCATAGGGCAATCGGAACCAAATGGGTGTTCAGAAACAAGAAGGATGAAAGGGGTATAGTGATCAGGAACAAGGCTAGATTGGTAGCACAAGGATATACTCAAGAGGAAGGGGTAGATTATGAAGAAGTGTTTGCTCCAGTTGCAAGACTTGAAGCAATTAGGCTTTTCTTAGCCTATGCTTCATTCATAGGCTTCACTGTCTATCAAATGGATGTTAAGAGTGCATTTTTGTATGGTGAAATTGAAGAACCAGTATATGTATCTCAACCTCCAGGCTTCATTGATGCTGAGTATCCAGATAAAGTTTACAAAGTTACCAAGGCTTTGTATGGTCTACATCAAGCTCCAAGGGCATGGTATGAAACATTGGCTTGTTTTCTACTAGAAAGTGGATTCCAAAGAGGCAGGATTGATCCAACTTTGTTCATCAAAAGGACAAAGAAAGACATCTTGTTAGTTCAGATTTATGTTGATGACATAATCTTTGGATCAACAAACCAAGGCTTGTGTGTAGAATTTGAAAAACTTATGCACAGTAAGTTTGAGATGAGTTCCATGGGGAACTTACTTTCTTTTTAGGTCTCCAAGTGAAACAATCAAAAGAAGGCATATTTATCAGCCAAGATAAGTATGTAGCAGAGATCCTAAGAAAATTCAATTTTGCTGATTCTAAGGTTGCAAGTACACCAATGGATCCAGACAAAGGGCTAATCAAAGATGCTGATGGAGAAGATATGGATTTGCACAATTATAGATCAATGATTGGGTCTTTGATGTATCTTACATCATCAAGACCAGATATCATGTTCTCAGTATGTGTATGTGCAAGGTTTCAAATACATCCCAAGATCTCTCATCTCACAGCAGTCAAAAGAATCTTTAGATATCTTAAGGGTCAACCTAGGTTGGGTCTTTGGTATCCAAGGGAATCATCTTTTGAATTGGTGGCTTATTCGGATAGTGACTATGCTGGTGCAACACTAGACAGAAAATCCACAACTGGTGGATGTCAATTTCTTGGTTGCAGACTAATCTCCTGGCAATGCAAGAAACAAACAATGGTGGCCAACTCTACAACTGAAGCAGAATATGTTGCTGGTGCAAGTTGTTGTGGGCAAGTTCTTTGGATCCAAAATCAAATGCTTGACTATGGGTACAATTTTCTTAACACCATTATTTATATTGACAATAGCAGTACTATTTGTATCATTAAAAACCCAGTTCAACACTCAAAAACAAAACATATTGAAATCAGACACCATTTCATAAGGGATTGCAATGAGAAAAGGTTAATTCAAGTTGTTAAAATTGATTCTGAAAAGAATTATGCAGACCTTCTCACCAAAGCTTTTGATTTAGGTAGATTCAAATATCTTGTAGGAGGTATTGGAATGATAAATCTTTGAAAATCATATGTTTTTGTTCATAATATTAACTGGTATTGGATTTTAAACATGGTACTGCTAGTTAGTCAAAAGGTCCTGTTAGTTCATAATTGGTCCTGCTGATACAAAATTGCTATGTTTTGTTCATTTAAAGGCTTGAATACTTAAAATGTTATAGATCAAGTGTTCTACACTTTGTTCTTTTGGTTTGCAACTAACACATTTCAGGTTGATAACAAAACAAGAGTTCTTTCAAACAAAAGGGGCAACAAAAGTTTTATTCATTTCAGGAGAAATAACAATCTCAGGGGAGGAATTAATAGCCCAGAATGGAAGAAAGACCAATTTATGAAAAGACAAGAGCATACAAGATGATGCAGAGTTGAAAAAGAGATAGTTAGATCACATATCTAGAAGGGATGAAGCATTTCTCAAGGAGAAAGTTCTATCTAGATCAAACTAAGAAATGTTTTCAACTCAAAGGCATGTTATTAGATGATTTCACTTGTTGAGCAAATCATCCAAGATACACAGCATCAATGCCTGATTCAAATTTCCTCCATCCAAGGAAATTGCACCATCTTTTGGGCCATCATGGCTTTTGGTATTCATCTCACCAAGTTTTCACAAACTTAAGAGTTGACTAGTCCTTAAGCAAACGGCTTTTGGTAAAGACAAATCAAATCCGTTAATGGTTGATAGTTTACCAAAAACTATATGGTTGTTAACTGACCATACTTAATTGTAAATAGTTAGCTAGTCCTTAAGCAAACGGCTTTTGGTAAAGACAACTCAAATCCGTTGATAGCTGGTAGTTTGCTAAAAACTATAAGGGATTTTTAAAAACTTTCAAAGGTACTGCTAGTACAAAAATGGTACTGCTAGAGTACAAAGGTACTGCTAGATAGCCGTTGAGCCTGTCAGAAAAAGTTTTAGCCTTTAGGCCTGGTAGTTAAAATTAGCCGTTGGGGTAGTTATGTAATTCACTGATGAATATATTATATTATATTTTACATATAAAAGATCTTTTTAACCGCCTTTTCACTTACTTATTTTAATCTTTATTATTGTCGGTTAAAAGTAATTCTCTCATATCTTCTTTCATCAGTCATTATCATAATTCACATACATCTCTCATCTTCTACCAGTACTACCAACAAATCCCACCATCATATTCAAAATTTTCATTATGACTTCCACAATTGATCTAAACTTTGTTCAACGTCACAATCAGTTAGCATTTTTGGAGAAGTCAGAGGATAATGCCTCATTTCATCAAGTAGTGGACTTTTTAAACAACTCCTACATCAGGTTTGCTTTGCTAGTCAATCCCACTATTTATGAAAATCAAATTTTACAATTTTGGGAATCTGCTAAAATTAAAACTTCTGAAAATGGGGAACAAAGAATAAAAGCCAAAGTGGATGGTAAACATTTGACTCTTACTGAGTCATCCATAAGAAGACATCTTCATTTGGATGATTCTGATGGTATTAGTCAGTTACCAGATACTGAAATTTTTGAAAATTTAACAAGAATGGGGTATCATGCTGAGTTCAACAAACTCACTTTTCTGAAAAAGCATCTTACTCCACAATGGAGATTTTTGATTCACACAATCCTTCACTGTTTGAGCCAGAAGAAAACCTCTTGGGAGCAATTTAGTGGCAACATGGCTTCTGCTCTCATTTGCTTAGCTACAAACAGAAAATACAATTTTTCTAAATATATTTTTGAAGGATTGATAAACAATGTGGATATTAAAACAAAATTTTTGATGTATCCAAGATTCATTGGATGCATCATTGGAAAATTACAACATGTGTTACTTCCCACAGACTCAGTTTATGAAACACCAAAACTTTCTCAAAAAGTATTTTCAAATATGAGAATTGGTTTTAGAGGGGAGGAAGTTCCACTTTTTGATGAAATGGTACCACAACATCCAGAAGAACCAACACCATCTGCTGATACACCATCATCCAGTTCTTCACATGGTTTCATTTCACAAACACATCAAAAATCACCAACACCATCTCCAGTACCATCAGCAACACCACCACCATCCCCACATCATACATCACAAACCCAATCACCTCAGACAATGCAAGAGTTGAAAGACAAGGTGAAGTTCTTAGAGAAAGCTCTTAAACGTCAAAATGAAAGGTTTTCTAAGATCAACATCAAATTGGTTAAGAGGGTTAAGAGATTGGAGGGTGAAGTGAAGAAGTTAAAAGGTAAAAAGTCTGCAAAGGTTGTTTTATCTAGTTCTTCACAGTCAGATGCTGATAGGATAGATCACTCTTCCAAAAAGGGGAGGAAGGATATGTCTGAAGATGAGGAAGAAGAGGAGGAACAGGCTCAATTTGAATTCCATGATGGAACTCAAGTTTATTATGAAGAGCCTGTTGGAGCAGGGCAAGAGCCTGCTAGGGCAGAAGAAGAGTCTGCCAGGAGAGAAAGGCTATTGGCTATGGGATATAAAGGGTCTGCTGAGAGAGTGTACAAGAGAAAGAGGGTTTTAATTGCTGATGAGCAATCTTCTGCTCCATCACAAGATTCACCTCCAAAGGATAAGGGCAAAGGTATTCTAATTGAAGATGAGCCAAAGTCCAAGAAGTTGAAAAGAACTCAGCAAATTCAGATGGCTTTAGGAGAAGAAGAGGCCAAAAGAGTTCAAGAAGAAGAGCTAAAAGCTAGAGAAGCTTCAAGAATGCTTGAAGAAATGAAAGAGCAGAAAGAAGCTGAAGAAGCTGCTCAAGCTCTTCTTGATACTCAAATTGCTCAAGAGACCTTTGATGCACAGATGTTATGGATTATTAACAATGATCCAATTGTGAAAGGTCATGCAGCAAATATAGTAAATGACAAGACACTCAATTCTGATGAGAAGACTGAAGCACTTGAATCTTTCATCAACAAGAAATACAAAGAAGCAGCTTTGGCTGACATTTTTGAGAAGATGAAGGAAAGTCAGAAGAGAGGTTTTAAAGTGGGCAAAACTAACAAAGATCAAACAATCTTTATGAAGAAATTTTTGAAGAATCAGGCAAATTGGACTGATTATCAACTTAAGAAGAAATCTGCTGATGAAATCTTCTTTTTATATCTTCAAGCCTACAAGAATCTTTACTATAATGTTCCATCTGATGTACATCCATTTAAGAAGAAGGAAGATGCTCAGAAGAAAGAAGTAGCAAAATTGGATCAAGGGCAAGTAAGTAAAATGTTGATTACTTTACCTACTATCATTCATGCTGATCCAATTAGGTCTAGACACCCTATAATTGATTGGGAAATACACCATGATAGATTTGGTAAGTCATGGAAAATATTAAGGGTTGGGGGACAGTCTGCTATCTTCAAGAATTTTGAAAATTTAGTTAGAGCATCTGATAGAGCAGATTTGGAAGAATTGTGGAATCTAGTGCAGATTAGGTTAGCTACAAATTCTAGTACAGATGCTAAGGAACAAGAGCTTTGGGTGGAATTCAATAGAATGTTTGATCCTGATCCCAAGGATGTTCATTGGAAATTTCCCTATTATGATCCTACAACAACTTGGGAATTTCTAAGTCATAGCCATACTCATCATCTTTTCACACAGAGTGGGATAGAACTTTTTATGTTAGCTGAGAAAGAGTATCCTCTTAGCTATGAAGTGCTTAAAGCTATGATCTCCAAGAGATTAAGGTGTGACAAGGATGAAGAAAACTCAGAGATTGTTCAGAGTTTGCTGAGGAGCATATCTGAGCAATATGAAAGAAAAAGGAAGGATAGAAAGTAAGGTTTTTGGAAGAGTTCTCAAATCCTCAAGGTATGTATTTTATTCATCAGAAACTTGTGTATTTTAATGGAAATAACAAGTTTAGGGGAGGATTGTTGGGAATAAAATGATCAAAGTCAAAGAGCCTGCCAATGATGAGAAGAGCCTGCTAGTTGATTTTGTAGTGTACGAAGATGTTCTACCAGTACCTTCTGGGTAGAAGGTACTGCTAGCTAATGAAGAGCCTGCCAAGCTTCTGTTTTGTCGATTAGATATTTTGTAATAGATATTTAGTTGAATTATTAGTCTTTGTACATTGTTATACGTTATGTAGAAGTAGAATAGTCTTCTGTGGTGACAGAAGAATATATCAGAGTGTACATGGGTAGTTGTATTTAATTGTAGGCGCCATAATAGTCAAAGTATAGTATTATATTCATCTACTTGACAACATGTAATAAGATATCCTTATCTTATAAAAGGATATCTTAGTCACTTCTTCATGCATGCATCTTTCACAACTAATAACCACGAACCAAACTATCTCTCAAGTAACTTAGTTACTTCGAATCACAAATCCTTTTTACAATCTTAGATTCAAGATTACTTTGTAATCCTGGTGATACTTAGATCATCCGTATTATTTCATCAATAATATTGAATCGTTTTGTTCTAACCAAAGTTGTGTTCTTTGTTCATTGCATTCTCTCATTTACTCAAACTCACCATCTTGTGTTCTTTTAAAGTGTGTTGTAGTAGATTCCGCATGCTAAACACATTCAATACATAAATATCTCAATTAAGAACAAACAAAACGTTCCACAGCAATCAACTTATATTACTGGTTTCAACTCAAAAATTACAAAAATAAGTCCTTATCACTAATTTGATCAAATAAGCACTTCATTACTGTTTAACACCTCAAATCTTAAGAAAGCATTCACAAACATACAAATCCACTTAGCACAGCTCAAATTAACTCAACTACAGCTAAAAACACTCAATCAAAACTAAATCAAAACAAATCAAATGGTCAAACTCAATGAAAGAGCCTAAAAGTCAACTAATGCTCTTATGCCAAACACCCCTTATCAGAACCTAAAATATAATAATAATAATAATAATAATAATAATAATAATAATAATAATAATAATAATAATAATAATAATAACAAAAATAAGTCCTTATCACTAATTTGATCCAGAAATTTCCTTGATCTCGCCCAGTTTCTCAATCCCACCTTTCCGTGTAAAATTTTGCTTTTTGAATTTGTACTTGTTATCATCGTATCGCTTTCGGAGGTAAGCTTCGATACTTCTGACAATATCGTCTCCATCCGGACCGGCAAGGTGGGGGCCGAGATAAAAAAAATACTGCAATAAAATATAATTAAAATAAATATACAAATTTAAATAAAGAGACAAATTTAAATAAATAAACACATTTAAAATAAATAAACACGATAATTAAAAAAATAAAAGATAAAAAAATCTTACATGGAGCTGTTTATCAATGTGTGCCTTCGTGGTCTCGGGAACCTTATCCCATGAATCGTAATACATGGGAATCGATTCTCGTAACAACGTCCAGACCATGTTCAAGAACCACGAAGCGTGAGTGCCAACATGCTTCCACATCCCTTTCACGTTCTTCTGGAATTTGATCGATACCGAACGACCAGTCTCATTCCTCATTTGGTGTAGTTACGCGTTCTTTGTGGCACCACGCACTACCTTCCCGCCTTTGCCAATTTTAGTATTAGGCTTGGGAGCTCTAGAATTAGACCCTGCAAGTAATCAAATTCAAGTGATGATGACATAAATAACAAGTTATCAATTTCAAATAATGATCAAGTTTAATTAAAATAATTGAGAAATTCTTACGCTGGCAGTTAGTGCCTATCCTCCTCGCGGGACCACGGGGTGGCTCATTACCTCCATCCCCACCGTGGCTCATAGCTACAACATCTGCCATCTGTAAACGTACTAGTAAAAGAAAATATTCATATATGAAATTACTTAGATAAATTCCTAAAATCATTGACAATAGTCTAACACAATCAAATACCATATAATACTAACATATTCGCATTGTCAATATTCGTAGATAACATAATGATTCATATATGAAATTACTTAGACAATTCATCAAACACACATATATAAATGGTTATATATCGCGGTTAACAAATTAAGGGGGTATTTGTTTAATCTTATTTGTAGCTTATCAGCTTATTTGTTTTTCGGCTTATATATCATTAGACTCAATTTTTCAGCTTATTTGGAGACGTGTGAGCTTATAAAGTTTATTATATCATAATATACTTATATAAGCCCACAAGTCTCCAAATAAGCCAGAAAATTGAAGCTTATGAAATATAAGCCGAAATCAAATAAGGTCATAAACCCAAACACCCTTTTGGTGCAGAAATAAGCAATCCCAGACACCTCTGTTTGGAGAACATAAACCAAACGGCTCTTGTGGGCTGCTGTTAACCAAACAGCATAAACCAAACGGCCCTTGTGGGCTGCTGCTAACCAAACAGCATAAACCAAAAGGCCCTTGTGGGCTGTTGTTAACCAAACATCCCTGTTTGGACAACATAAACCAAACGGCCCTTGCCGCCCGTTGGCTAGATGACTAATTCCCCCCACGACTGCCAACAATTACTTAGGCAGTGTGTAAGTGTGTTGACAACCAAATGATTGCCATTTATACTTAATATCACTTCTATAACAAAATATATCAGTTACTGATTCTATGTATAGAATAACATACTGTGGTCGCGGCTGTGGTTAGTTGTGGTACACGATTAGATTAGGCTTCAGTCTCGGTGGTCAAAGTTGTGTTGTGGTCTCGGTTGGAATCAACAAGGAGATAAAAAAATCCATAAACACAAATTAATGACTATAAACTTTTGGCGGCGACATGTCCCCGGTACAAACATAAACACAAAAAAAAAATAAACACAAATTAATCACTATAACCTGTGGTCTCGGCTACAGGTCTCGGCTTCGGTTCTCAGCAGCAACAGCAACTATACCAAAAAAAATTAACAAAAAAATTTTAAAAAAAACAAAAATAATAATACACATATATCAGAAATTAACATATATCAAAAAAAAATAACAAAAATTAACATATATAAAAAAATAAAAAAATCAATAAATTGTCACCTGGGTGATTAATGGACGAGAGGGATAAAGGAAGAAAGAAATAATTAAATGAGGAGAGAGTCGAGGAAATAATTATACGAGGAGAGGGTTTGAGGAGGGGCTGTGGTGGTGCACAGTGGTGCGAGTGAGGGTTTATGTGGTGGAGATGTGATGTGCCCGGTTCGGTGCAAGTTTTAAATTTATAAGGGGTGAATTACCGAATCTAATAACAACACATACGAGCAAGTATACTCATCCGTTGTAGCAAGATTTTGATGGTAAGTCGGGATCGTTCGCAGGGATTTGTGTAGTGAATCGAATTGTAAGTTAAAAGCAACAATCTCAAACAAGTAGTAATGATATAATGAAAATTCAAATGATTAAAAACTACACTTGCTTAGACTAGTGTACTACAAATGACTAATATGATTGTGATAACTTTGGAAAACATGTTGGTTGTGATAATTAGTTTTGACACTAATCTATTGTTTCTACAAATTAAACCTTCGTCAAGATTTTGGTTTATAAAAACAAGCATTACGTTTAACCAATCAATTCAAGATCAATTCAAGGTTCATGAGTTGGTGTTCCTCAAACACAAAAACAATCTTTTGTCTAATCAAACAAGCTTAGGAAATGGTCAATACGAAAGGTAACCGATTATAGACAAAAGGTCACAATTGAAAGCAAACTATTAATCTTTCGACCTTTAAAGTGGTTTACAATCAATCTGTTTTGATAGACAAAAGCATTTTCATTACAATCACAATTAAGTTCCTTTGTTTAATCAAGAATAGTGGGAGACAACAATCATTCATAGACAAATGATTATAACTAGTGGAATAACAATAGTTCTTTCAACCCTCAAGATTACTAGCACTAGTTAAACTTGATTACCCAAATGTCACTATGAAACTTTATCACAATTGGTTCTTAGAATCGACTTGAAATTGAATTAAAACATGTTATCACAATCATATGCCAATCAATGAATAATACACATCATCTAAGCAAGTGCACAAATGCACTAGCCACTCATAACGGATGGTCGCCAAAATACGCCCTAGATCGCTAACAACGTTAGTCAATTCCTCAAGAAATTGGATGGTCACTACATGTCCATACACTTAATAATTTCACAAAGTCAAAAAGGGTAGGATAAGGCATGGGATATATTTATGAAATTGGTTGAACATAAAAACAAAATTAGTCAAAGTCTACGAACCAATTGTTACTAGCTATTACAAACCACTATCATGCCATTTTGCGAAAAACTCCATAATTCCTTTATTCATACTTGATTCACTTAGCCCATTAGCTTATTCTTGTCACCTTATAGTTGCAATGACTTTTCTTCTTTTTCTCTTTTTTTTTTTTTTTTTTTTTTTTTTTTTTTTTTTTTTTATTTGTCATCTTATAGTTGCGATGACTTTTCTTGGATAACAACTTTCGGAGTTTACGCTTTCTTTGAACTTTCATGATTTCCACATAACATCCATCTTGCCAAATAGCTAGCAACCAACCAAGAATTGACTATGGATAAGGCTAGGCTAAAAAGGTGTAAAATCTTTTTGAATTTTTCTGGATTGCATCAAAAGAAAAGATAGGCTCGGCGGGTGTAACTAGGGGTATCTAGCATTAAAGACAAATGCTAACAAATGGGTCCATATGAGTGGTTAACTAGCCAATGTAGCTAGCTAATATAGCATTATATGAAAATGGAAGGCCATTTGGGATAAAACCTAAGGTTGCCTCTTATCACGCATATACACTTATATCACAAATGAAATGTGATCTCACAACGGTCTCGTAATGATTTACAAGTACAAGTTCTAGAATAAATAAAATCACCGGCACACTCATAGCAAAAGATCTAAGCATAAAAGATGTATGCTATATATAGAACAGGCTCAAATCCTCACACTTTAGTGGAAAGGGCTATAATCTGTGCTAGCTAATGTTATCGATCCCAGAATGGATTGCAATATTAATCGGGACACATCTCGAATTTTCAAAATTACAGATTTCACCAGTGGATAAATCCAGTTATTCTAGAATAAGATCTTTAAAAATGACAAAAGACTAGATTACAAGGGCAAACAAAATTTTAAAATTCAGCTCAAAACTACAATCTATTCTTATTTTCCTATTCACCCCCCCCCCCCCACACACACTTAAGTTAAGCATTGTCCTCAATGTGATAAACAACAAAGAATGAAATAGGGAAATAAGAGAATAAACCGTATTTTCTGCTCAAGAGGAGTCTTGATCCTAGCGTCCAAGCTTCGAAATCATTATCTGCAGTAATCTAAAAAAAAAGAAACACACATACGAAATATTTCTTCGCTTTATTCAAAAGACAGTGATACACCCCCACACTTAAGTTCAACTAAGCAATTTAGAAAAACTTTGGGGTTTAATCACTAGAAAATAAAAATGAAAAAATAAACATAGCAAACACACGGGTTGCCTCCCGAGAAGCGCTTGTTTTATTAACAAGTCATCAGCCGGACTCGAACTTCTCTCTCTTCATGTTGGTGCACTTGCTGACTTCTTCTTTGGAAACTTTGGAACGTACAGCACATTTCCAATCACTATTCCTTCTCCAGTTTCATCTATGTATTCCAATTGAACTTTCTCCCACGGTTTTGGTAGAACATCATAGATATAACCAGAATCTTTGGCCCACGGAGTGTTTTTCTTGAAATCGGCCGGGAAGGGTGACATAAAGGTTATAGCTTCATATTCTGATTCAGGCGGAATCTCTTGAATAGAAACTACATTCATCTGCTCCTTGTCATAGTATAACTTAATTCGGTGCCCATTAACAATGAAACTTCCACCATGTTTGTCATGCAATTCAACATATCCGGATGGAAATCCATGTTTCACTGTATACGGTCCGAACCATTTCGGTTTCAGCTTGGGAGCTTTGAACTTATACTTCATGTTAAAAAGCAGAACTTTGTCTCCAGCTTTGAATTCTTTTCTGATTCTTAGCTTTCTGTCATGATAAGCTTTTGTTCTTGCTTTGTAAAGTTTGGAGTTCTCATAAGCTTGTAGTCTAAGCTCATCGAGTTCATGCAATTGCAAAAATCTCTTTTCTCCAGCAACTTTGAGGTCGGGGTTACAGTTTCTTAATGCCCAGTAAGCGCGATGTTCGATTTCGAACGGCACATGACAAGTTTTTCCATACAACAATCTATATGGTGTTGTACCAATTGGTGTTTTGTAAGCCGTGCGAAATGCCCTCAGAGCATCATCTAGTTTTCTCGACCAAACGGCGAGATTGTCTTTAACCGTTTTTTCGAGTATCCTTTTTAAGGCTCTGTTGGTATTTTCGACTTGACCACTGGTCTGTGGGTGATAAGCTGTAGCGAAATGATGATGAACTCCGTATCGCTTCATAATTTTCTCCATTTGTTTGTTACAGAAATGGGTTCCCAGATCACTTATCAAAGCTTTAGGAATTCCATAACGAGCGAAAAGCTTTTTGAGAAAATTAACAACTACTCGTGCATCATTTGTGGGTAGAGCTTCCGCTTTAGCCCATTTGGAAACGTAGCCAATAGCAACGAGAATGTATTCGTATTTGTGTGATTTGGGAAACGGTCCCATGAAATCAATTCCCTAAATATCGAATAATTCACAGACTTGAATGCTCTTTTGTGGCATTTCATCTCTTCGAGAAAGACTACCGGATTTTTGGCAAGCATCACAATTCTTAACAAGAGTATGGGCTTCTTTAAAAATAGTCGGCCAATAGAATCCAGCATCAAAGACTTTTTTAGCGGTGGTAGAAGGACCATAATGTCCCCCAGTTGGGCCATGATGACATTCATCGAGAATTCTTCTCGTTTCAGAACCATAAACACATCTTCTAATCATCCCATCGGGACACATTTTGAAAAGATATGGTTCTTCCCAATAATAATGTTTAAGATCCGAAAAAAATTTACTTCGTTGGGCATGAGTTAATCCTTTCTTTAGAATTCCTCCAACGAGATAATTTGCATAATTGGCAAACCATGGAATTTCGTTCTCATCATCTGTATCAACAGTCATGAGTGTTTCATCCGGAAAATAATCGTCAATCTCATCTTCTTTTAACTCTTCCAGATTTGGATTTTCTAAACGAGATAGATGATCAGCGGCTAGATTTTCTGCTCCTTTCTTATCTTTGATTTCGATATCGAATTCTTTGAGTAGTAAAATCCATCGGATGAGACGCGGTTTGGCATCTTGCTTCTTAAACAGATATTTTAACGCTGAATGATTGGTGAACACGATTGTTTTCGAAAGTACGAGGTATGATCTGAATTTATCAAAAGCGAAAACAACGGCTAACAATTCTTTCTCTGTAACTGTGTAATTCTGTTGAGCATTGTTGAGTGTTTTGCTAGCAAAATATATAGGACGAAAATGTTTCTCTTCTCGTTGTCCTAATACGGCTCCAATAGCAAAATCGCTTGCATCGCACATAAGCTCGAATGGTAGTGACCAATCAGGGGAAACCATAATGGGTGCACTAGTCAGTTGTGTTTTCAATGCTTCGAATGCTTTCATGCAATCTGCATTAAAATCGAAAACAGAATCTTTTTCAAGAAGTTTCGTCATTGGTCGAGATATTTTGGAAAAATCCTTAATGAAACGACGGTAAAATCCTGCATGTCCTAGGAAACTTCTAACGGATTTAACGTTAGTTGGGGGTGGTAATTTGGTAATGACATCGATCTTTGCTTTGTCAACCTCCATTCCTGCGCTGGAAATTTTGTGTCCTAACACAATTCCTTCAGTTACCATGAAATGACACTTCTCCCAATTGAGAACAAGATGTGCAGCTTTACATCTTTCAAGCATTTTATCGAGGTTAGAAAGGCAAGCTTCGAATGAGCTTCCGAAAACTGAAAAGTCATCCATGAAAACTTCCATAGACGTTTCAAGCATATCTTGGAATATGGCAATCATACATCTTTGAAAAGTCGCGGGGGCATTACATAATCCGAAAGGCATACGCCGATAAGCGTAAGTTCCAAAGGGACATGTGAATGTAGTCTTTTCTTGATCAGCCGGATCAATAGGAATTTGAAAATATCCTGAAAAACCATCAAGAAAACAAAAGTATTTGTTTCCTTCTAATCTCTCAAGCATTTGATCCATGAAAGGCAAAGGAAAATGATCTTTTCTGGTGGCTTTGTTTAATTTTCTGTAATCAATACATACTCGCCATCCGGTGACAGTTCTAGTAGGAACTAATTCGTTTCGTTCGTTGGTCACAACAGTCATTCCTCCTTTTTTCGGAACACAGTGAACAGGACTCACCCAAGGACTATCCTCGATGGGGTAAATGATACCTGCATCAAGAAGTTTGATGATTTCTTTTTTAACAACTTCTTTCATGTTGGGGTTGAGTCGACGTTGTCTTTCTACAACTGGTTTGGCATCTTCTTTGAAATTGATTTTGTGTTTGCAAAAATCATGACTGATTCCTGGGATGTCAGAAGTTTTCCACGCAAAAGCTTCTTTATGCTTCTTAAGAACTGAAATCAGACATTCTTTCTCATAATCATTGAGCAACGAAGATATGACTACTGGAAGTAGCGAATTGTCTTCCAAGTAAGCATACTCAAGATTTTCTGGAAGTGGTTTCAACTCAAGATCAGTCGGTGGTTCTTGAAGTTATGTTTTGATCCTCATTTGATCATTAAAACTGATTTCCTCAAAATCTTCTCCTATTATGTCTCCTTCTTCTTCTTCTTCTTCTTCTTCAATCTTAACTTCCATAAAATCAAGAATCTTCTTCTTTATCAAAAGTTGTTTCACTAATCTTCTCTGAAATAGTCATGAATGGATCAGAATCTTCAAGTAATGCATCCAATTCTTCCTCAGTGACTTCATCGATTACATCAATGTTAAAGCAAGTGTCATCACTGGAATGTGGATATTTCATTGCTTTATCGATTAAAAAGGTGATTCTATCCTCTCCAACTCCAAGATTGAGTTCTTTTCCTTTTACTTTGATGATCGCATCCGCGGTGTTTAGAAAAGGTCTTCCTAAAATAAGGGGTACTCTACTATCTTCCTCCATTTCTAAAATCACAAAATCCATGGGAAAAATGAATTTACCTACTTGGACAAGCATATTCTCAGCAATACCAATAGGATATTGGTAAGTATGATTAGCTAATCGGATACTCATCCTTGTGGGTTTCAAGGTATTGATTGAAAGTTTCGTATACAGCGAATAGGGCATCAAATTGATACTCGCACCTAAGTCGGCTAAAGCATCGCATGTGATGTTGTTTCCTAATATGCATGGAATCAGAAAACTTTCGGGATCTCCGAGTTTTTGTGGAATTTTGTTTTGAACAATAGCTGAACATTCTTCATTGAGAAAGGTAGCGGATATTTGCTCCAACTTGTTCTTGTTGTTAAGAAGTTCTTTCAAAAATTTCCCGTAATTGGGCATTCCGGCTAAAACATCAATGAGAGGTACATTGAGTCTAACTTCTTTGATTATTTCAACAAACTTCTTATAACGCTCCTCCATTCTTTCTTTCTTAAGGCTCTGAGGATATGGAATTTTTGGAGTGTAAGCCTTAACTGGTGGTTTGGGTTTGGGTATGGGTGGTGTTTTTGGTGTATTTTCCTTCTTGGATTCTTCATCTTCATCCTCACTATCGTAATTGATAGTTGTGGTGTTGTTTGGGTTGGGTGGTGGATCATAAGACATGCCACTTCTTGTGAATACAGCATTGATATGCTCATTTCTGGTTGGTGGTGGACGATAAGTCAAATCATTCGATGATGATGATGGTTTTGGGTTGGTTTGGGTGTTACTAGGCAACGAACCTGATGGTCGGGAAGAAATTTGATCAGAGAGTCTACTAAATTTGTTTTCAAGATCTTGGATAGATGCTTGATGATTTTTCTGACCTTGCTCAACTTTGGTCTTGAGATTGAAAAATTGATTCTTGACGAACTCGTTGGTTGATTTTTGAGCGGTGACGAATTCTCTCATCATTTTTTCAAAATCTGTTTCTTCAGGTTTCTTATCGGAATTTTGTGAGGTTTGGTTCTCTACTTTTGGTTGGGACTCATGGTTGTTATCCCTTTGTCGGCGATCTTGCCAACTAGCAGAGTTTCGTCCGTAATAATTTCCACGATATCCTCCTCCTCGGTATCCTCCTTGGATGTAATTAGCTTCTCCTTCTTTTGGTTGATCCATAGGTTGATCATCGCATTCTGATGATGGATGGTTACCTCCACAGTTGTTACAACCATCTCGCATTTCTTTCATCTCTCCTCTAAGATCTTTGTATTGCAAATCGATTTTGGAAACCAAGGTTTCCATTTTCTCCATGAGTTTAGATGAATCAGAACTTTCGGCAAAGGCAACGGTTTTTCTTAAGGGTTTTGTCTTGGCATCTTTTGACCAATCAAGTTTGAGAAGAACTCGGTCTTCAAGCAATTGGTATGCCTGGTTAGGAGTCTTATAAAGAAATATTCCTCCAGCATCAAGAATTCCTTGAGATGTTTCATCAAGTCCATGGTAAAAGATTTGGATAATGGTTCTTCGTCCTAAACTATGTCCATGACAACTTCGAAGTAAATCCTTCATACGAAGCCAAGCTTCGACGAGTGATTCGTTAGGGTTTTGTGTGAAAGCACGAATTTCTCCCATGAGTCGATCAAACATTGCAGGTGGAAAGAATCGGCTTACAAAAGCTTGCCTCATCTCCTCCCAAGTAGTGATGATTCCTGGCGTTAATTCGTTATACCACACTTTTGCATCTCCAGCAAGTGATAACGGAAAAAGTTTGAGTTTAATGGCATCTACATTTGTATCACCGTATCGGAACATGCCACAAATTTCAATAAATTCGGCAACGTGTTTGTGAGGATCGGCCCTCGAACGGCCATCGAATTGACGGTCTTTGATCATAGAAAGATGGTGACCTTTCACGGTGAAATTGTCACCTAAGTTGACAGCAACAATAGCAGCTCCAGGAGTGGGTGCTACGGCTCGGTTTGCTTCCCACATGGGTCTATCGTCAGCCATAGGAAAAGGTTGATCAGTGAATGGCTTATAAACGACTTTGGCTTCAAAAAGGTTATCAAAAGTTGGGTTTGGTACTCTTGGTACACGATTGGCTAATGGAACAAAGGGTGTTCTACTTCTTCTTCTAGATCTTGTTCGAATCAAACTTTTGAGATCGAAAAGTGGTGGAATTGGTTCTACTCCAGTTGATCGAGTGTTCATACAATTCCCCAACGAATCGAGGCAATGTCTAAACAAACGAACAAAGAATGAAAACAATTTGAAAAGATCAGAATCGTCTAACCGATCGGATAGAACAGTCTACCGATCGGATAGATCTCTCGGTAAATTTGATTTGAAGGATCCGATCGGATGGAAGTGTCCGCCGATCGGATGGTTCTCTCGGTAAATGAAAATTTTGGAAAACCCGATCGGATGGGCAGCTCGGTAAAACTTTTTTTTTTTACGAAAACTAACTATATGAGAATTGGACTAAAACTTAAAGAAACACGATCAAAATCCCCGGCAACGGTGCCAAAAACTTGATGTGCCCGGTTCGGTGCAAGTTTTAAATTTATAAGGGGTGAATTACCGAATCTAATAACAACACATACGAGCAAGTATACTCGTCCGTTGTAGCAAGATTTTGATGGTAAGTCGGGATCGTTCGCAGGGATTTGTGTAGTGAATCGAATTGTAAGTTAAAAGCAACAATCTCAAACAAGTAGTAATGATATAATGAAAATTCAAATGATTAAAAACTACACTTGCTTAGACTAGTGTACTACAATTGACTAATATGATTGTGATAACTTTGGAAAACATGTTGGTTGTGATAATTAGTTTTGACACTAATCTATTGTTTCTACAAATTAAACCTTCGTCAAGATTTTGGTTTATAAAAACAAGCATTACGTTTAACCAATCAATTCAAGATCAATTCAAGGTTCATGAGTTGGTGTTCCTCAAACACAAAAACAATCTTTTGTCTAATCAAACAAGCTTAGGAAATGGTCAATACAAAAGGTAACCGATTATAGACAAAAGGTCACAATTGAAAGCAAACTATTAATCTTTCGACCTTTAAAGTGGTTTACAATCAATCCGTTTTGATAGACAAAAGCATTTTCATTACAATAACAATTAAGTTCCTTTGTTTAATCAAGAATAGTGGGAGACAACAATCATTCATAGACAAATGATTATAACTAGTGGAATAACAATAGTTCTTTCAACCCTCAAGATTACTAGCACTAGTTAAACTTGATTACCCAAATGTCACTATGAAACTTTATCACAATTGGTTCTTAGAATCGACTTGAAATTGAATTAAAACATGTTATCACAATCATATGCCAATCAATGAATAATACACATCATCTAAGCAAGTGCACAAAGGCACTAGCCACTCATAGCAAACATAAATGTAAACTCAATACTTTGAACATTAGAAACCATGATTGAAAGTCTTACAATGATTTGAAATAAGATTACAAGTGAAAGACAATGATTCCCCAAGCAATGAAAATGGTATATTCGACTTTCTCCCTTCTCCTGGACTTATGGACGAATTTCTTGAGTATTTTCTGTGAATGGTTCTCTCTCTAACAAGCAAGCACTCTCCTAGCACACATATATCTCTCTGGATTCATTGGTATTATAAATACCCAACAAATGGTTCAATAAATTGCTCTAACCAAGGGTCTAAGTGCATAAATGCTTCTCTTGCTCTCCAAGTAGTATTGAATGGTTAGAATACTGAAAAGAAGGACCTAGAACCGGATTTATAAAGTCACAATCCTTAATAAAGAAGTTATGGGTCAACAGCGACTTCCAACCGATCGGATAGAATGGTCTACCGATCGGTTGGTCTTCTCTGTAAATCCAAATTCACTCCATCCGAATCGGTTGCAGGCGGCGACCGATCGGATGGCTATGGCTGGTGGACCTTTTTCTTGGACTTTTGCGCATGAATTGTTTCTCGGTCGTAGCTCTTGGTTCTTTGATCTTTCTCTTCATCCTTAAGCTTATTAACTCGACTACTCGGACTTTAACTCTTTGAAGTACCTTACGGAGCAGAACTTGACACAAGAATCACATGGAATCTCAAATATTTCCTTTTTCCTCATTTTTGCATCTTTTCCGTCCATTTTCCTGTCTTTGGCTACAAATGCTTTGCAAACACACTTTGGTACGATTTAGTAACAAAAGCATATAAATATAACCACAAAACATATATAAAACTACCAATAACGCTATCAAAAACATGTTAGATTTAGGCGTTATCAAATCCCCCACACTTGAACTTTGCTTGCCCTCAAGCAAATCTAGAAATAAAAACAATTATCCACAGGGTATACGCAAATGATTAGGAAAATGTGATGCAAATCTATCAAGCACTAGTACAAGCTAGATTCATCGCTTTAAGCTTTTATGGTTGAATCATCGAGATGTTTGACAATACCCAAAGATTTTCTTGCATGATACACATTACTAAACACCTCACGAAAGGAAAATGAAATATAATTCACTCAAACACTCATTTGTATGATTGGTGGAGTATATAAGAGAATTGACACTCATTTGCTCAGTCATGATCTAAATATTACCATAGGCTTGTACAAGAAACAAAACTACACCGAAATGGTGTGAGCGCCAAGTATACATATCAAAGAGGGCTTTTATTCGGGTTTAAGGCTTAAAAGGGGTATAAAAGACTAATGCGCCACTATCTCATGCAAAACATAATAGCTCGCTAACAACGAATTCTTGCATTACCAAATAACGGATGGTCACTAGATTGTACCTTGGTTCGCTAACGACATTACTTGCATAACGGATGGTCGCCAAAATACGCCCTAGATCGCTAACAACGTTAGTCAATTCCTCAAGAAATCGGATGGTCACTACATGTCCATACACTTAATAATTTCACAAAGTCAAAAAGGGTAGGATAAGGCATGGGATATATTTATGAAATTGGTTGAACATAAAAACAAAATTAGTCAAAGTCTACGAACCAATTGTTACTAGCTATTACAAACCACTATCATGCCATTTTGCGAAAAACTCCATACTTCCTTTATTCATACTTGATTCACTTAGCCCATTGGCTTATTCTTGTCACCTTATAGTTGCAATGACTTTTCTTCTTTTTCTCTTTTTTTTTTTTTTTTTTTTTACTTGTCATCTTATAGTTGCGATGACTTTTCTTGGATAACAACTTTCGGAGTTTACGCTTTCTTTGAACTTTCATGATTTTCACATAACATCCATCTTGCCAAATAGCTAGCAACCAACCAAGACTTGACTATGGATAAGGCTAGGCTAAAAAGGTGTAAAATCTTTTTGAATTTTTCTGGATTGCATCAAAAGAAAAGATAGGCTCGGCGGGTGTAACTAGGGGTATCTAGCATTAAAGACAAATGCTAACAAATGGGTCCATATGAGTGGTTAACTAGCCAATGTAGCTAGCTAATATAGCATTATATGAAAATGGAAGGCCATTTGGGATAAAACCTAAGGTTGCCTCTTATCACGCATATACACTTATATCACAAATGAAATGTGATCTCACAACGGTCTCGTAATGATTTACAAGTATAAGTTCTAGAATAAATAAAATCACCGGCACACTCATAGCAAAAGATCTAAGCATCTAATCATGTCTGAACAAGAACCTAAACCCCCTAACCCTGATGTATCAACCATACCACCTCCGGTGGTGAATCAAACTATTTCTAGATTGGATAAGAATTTGAAAACAAAAAAAACAACCAGAACTATGAATCCTAAATCCAATAGCACTATGAAACACCATGATATGTTATCTAAGTCAACTGATGTTAACTTTAAGAAGGTTATGACACGCTCTAGTTCTAAAGGTAGTGATTCAGGTTTGGGTACTGAGGGAATGGAATTTGGGGATGATGTTGGTGTTAATAGTGTTATAGAGGAAGTTTTAGGTACTGTTAGTGATGGTGTTGAGGGTATGAGTGAAGTGGTAGCTGATGGAGGTGTGGCTGAGAAGAGTGGAAATGATAAGGGTATGGGAAAGGAGGAAGGGATGGTTGATAATGTAGCTAATGGCAATGTAAGTGATATGTTCCCTGAGCTTAATAGTGCTAATGTTAGTAAGGGTAGTGTTGATAAGTTACCTCCAATGCCTATTCCTTTTGAGCATAATCATGTCCTAAATCCTGTTTCTACTAAGAATGTTGGTGTTGAGAGCAGTTTAGATAATAGTAAGGTTGCTAAGGGTAATGTTCTTGGTAATGGTAATAGGGTTATGGGAGATAAGGGTGATGTTCAAAGTAAGGTAGGCTGTGATACTGTAGTTGGTGAATCTAGCAATAAGAATGATGTTGTTATGCAGGATCAGGGCATAAATAAGCAACCCATGTCATTTCGTAATGTTGTGAAGGGATCTTATTTTAATAATGACAATAAGCTCAAGTTAATTCCATGTGCAGAGAAAGAGGGTAGAGTTGTTGTGGAAATGGATCCAATTATTGAGGAAGGAAGTAAGAAGTGGGGTTTGACTGTTGTTGGGTATTTTGTTGGGCATAAAATGGGTTATAGGGAAATTGTGGGTCATTTGAAGAGAATGTGGAGGCCTTACCAGTTGGAGGAGATCATAGTGAATGAGGGGGGTCTGTATTTCTTTAAGTTTAAGTCTGAAGATGGTATACAGTCAGTGATTGAGAATGGGCCATGGCTTGTGGATCAAAAACCATTGTTTGTCCAAAGGTGGGTTGCTGGTATTTGTCTTGACAATCTTGAACCAACTAGAATCCCACTATGGGCAAGGATTTACAATGTTCCTCTTGTAGCTTGGAATGTGGAAGGAATAAGTAGAATAGCTAGTAGAATAGGAACCCCAATAATTATGGATAAGATAACAACTTCAATGTGTGAAAAAAGGTATGGGAGAGCTAATTTTGCAAGGGTTTTGGTTGAAGTTGATGCTACCAAGGGAATTGTTGATTCTGTGGAGCTATGGTATAGAAATTTGAATAGGACTATGCAATTGAGAGTTGAGTATGCCTGGAAACCTCCTAATTGCTCTCATTGTGGTGTGTTTGGTCACAGTTTCAATGGGTGTAATAAAAGAAATTTAAGTGAGGAGGAAAAGGCTGAGAGAAATAAAGTTAAAGTGCAAAGTGTGCCTAAAAGTAATTCTGTGAGTAATGGAAATGAGGTCTGGCAATCTGTGCATTACAAAAGGGCAACTAGGAATGCTGGTGAGCCTATGCCAACTCAACCAGTCCAAAATAATCTAAGTAATGGTGGTACAGCTAGATATGGGGTCAATATGGGTAGGGGAGGTCCTAGTTTTAGAGGTAGAGGAGGATTTAATGGAAGAGGAGGTTTTAATGGTTCTCAAGCTAGTAATGAGAAGAGGTTTGCTGCTGGTAAGAATAATGAGAAGGAGAAGGAAAATATAGTAGTGGATAAACAACAACAGGGGAGGAATAAGGATGTAGTGATGGAAGGTATCCATGAAAGTCAAGTTAAGTATGTTGCTCAAAAAGATTTCAATATCAAGAATAGGTACTCTGCTCTTGCTAATGTTGATGAAGAGGTTTTGATGAATGAATTACAGGGTATTAAGGTCAATATTGATGTAGCATGTGAGATGGGTATCCCTATTGATGAAGAAGAGTCTAAGAAGTGGCCAGAAGAATTGCAAAAATAATATAAAGAAAAATGTATGGCTATGCAGGAAAATGAAAGGAAGACTATGTTGCAAAATAAGATCAAAATGTTGGAAAAAGATATAATTTCTAGTAATAGAGGTATTGAGTTAAAGTCTAACAAGAAAGCTGAGGAAAGAGTGACTTATGAGATGGAGAGTACTGGTAATAGCAGGAATCAAGCATTTGGTGTTGTTTATGAAGAGGAGTATAGGAAAGAGGCTGAAAGAATTCAAAAACTAGTGTTCAAAAAACAATTGGCTGAAGTTGAGCTGTTTATCATGTCCAATCAACCCTTGAGTGATGCTGTTAGGAAAGGGTGGACTTATGATATGGTTAAACTCTGTGAAACTAGAATTGCAGAGAATGCGCAGTATGGGAAGGAGAATGAAAATGCATCTATTAGTGATGCTTCTTTGACTGATGAAGTGGGTATGGATCATTCTGCACATGCTGATTTCATGACCCAAAATATTGTTTCTAATGCTGTAGATGCTGCTATGGTGAGTATGGTGAATAATGTTAATGCAACTCCTTCTTCATCCATTCAATGAATATCAATATTGCAGCATGGAACATAAGAGGTATGACTGATACCTCAAAACAAGATGAAGTTAAACAATTGATTTCTGAAAATAAGTTGAGTATGTGTGCTATTGTTGAAACTAGGCTCATTAAAAAAGCTGTTAATAAAGTCTGTGATAATGTCTTTGGAAACTGGATGTGGGTCTCTAATTCTGCTGATAGTATTAAAGGATGTAGAATTGCTGTGGGTTGGGATACTAGTTTAATTGAGGCTTCCTTAATTTCTAGTATTGGTCAGGTTATGCATTTTGAAGTTAAGGTAATCAGGGATAAAAAGTGCTTTTTTGTTTCTTTTATTTATGGGGACAATGAGGCTAAGGATAGAATTAAACTTTGGGATAACCTCAGTGATCATTTGGCTCTAGTTAATAATAAGCCTTGGGTCATGATGGGAGATTTCAATGTTATTATGTATGCTGAGGAACACTCTAATAGTGTTGTTGATAATACTCATGGTGTTAAGGAGTTTAGGAACTGTGTTGAGCATTTAGATATGGAGGATGTGGCAATGAATGGTCTTTTTTTCACTTGGGTTCAAAAAAGAAAAGACCCTGAAAGTGGTATTATGAAGAAGTTAGATAGAGTTATGGGAAATAGTGAGTTTTTTGATTGTTTTGGTGCTTGTTTTGCCACTTTTCTTCCATATGTGACATCTGATCATTGCCCTGCTTTATTAACTGTTCCTAATATGACTGCCAAAAGAAGAAGGTCTTTTAGGTTTATGAATTTCTTAGCTGATAAGGAGGGTTTTCATAAAGTTGTTAAAGATAACTGGAATGAGCCTGTTAATGGGTATGATATGTTTATTTTTGCCAAGAGGCTTAAGAATATGAAAAAGCATCTTAGGGATTTAAATAAGAGAAATGGTAATGTTTTTGTCAAAGTTAAAAGTCTTAGAGATGAGTTGAAGAAAGTTCAAACAGAGTTGGATAAAGATCCTCATAATGCCAAACTGAGGGATGATGAGATGGTGCTTAATAGTGCTTATAAAGAAGCTGTTATGGATGAAGAAAAGGTGTTGAGGCAGAAGACTAAGGTAGAATGGCTAAAGGAAGGTGATCATAACAGTGCCTATTTTCACAATTTACTTAAAGGTAGGATTAGCAAGAGTAGAATAATAAGTGTTGAAGATGAGTTGGGAAGAACTTTTCATGATGATGAGGTGCCTGAGCAGTTTGTCTCTTATTTTCAAAATGCTTTTGGTACTTGTGATGAAGTGTTTGCTATTGAAGAGCCTGATAAGTTATTCCTGAAGAAAGTGGATGCTGATTCAGCTATGCATATGATTAGAAGGGTGTCTGATGAGGAAATAAAGATTGCGCTTTTTGATATAGATGATAACAAGGCTCCTGGGCCAGATGGATTTACTGCTAGATTCTTCAAGGCTTCTTGGGACATTGTTGGTATGGATTTCTGTTCTGCTATTAGAGAATTCTTTACTAGTGGTAAAATGCTTGGTGAGCTTAATACTACTCTTGTTTCCCTTGTCCCTAAAAGTAAAATCCCTGTGAAATTGACTGATTATAGGCCCATTGCTTGTTGCAATGTGGTCTATAAGTGTATTAGTAAAGTGATTACTAATAGGATTAAGGGTATTCTTAAAGATTTAATTGATCCTAGTCAAAGTGCTTTTATTGAGGGAAGAAATATTAGTGATAATATTATGTTGGCCCAGGAATTAATGAGTGGTTATTTGAGCAAGAAAAAAGTGGGTAGGGTTGCTTTCAAAGTGGACATTCAGAAGGCCTATGACACTGTTTCTTGGGAATTTCTGGAATTTAGCCTTCACAGCTTTGGCTTTCACAAGGTCATGGTTGATTGGATTATGGTTTGTCTGAAATCAGCTTCTTTCTCTATATGTATTAATGGTGAGTCCCATGGGTTCTTTAAAGCTAGGAAAGGATTGAGGCAAGGTGATCCTATTTCACCCTATCTTTTCACAATCATTATGGAAGTGTTTACTTTAATGCTTAAAAGGCAGATCTCTAATGAAAAGAAGTTTAAGTATCACTGGGGTTGTAAAAAACTAGGTATTGTTAGCTTATGCTTTGCTGATGACCTCATGATGTTTTGTCATGGTGATAAGAACTCTGCATCTGTTCTTAGAAGAGCTTTGGATGAGTTCTGTCTTGTTTCTGGGCTTAGGCCAAGTATGGCTAAAAGTACTATGTATTTTGGTAATGTTTCTGAGGATGTTAAGCAGGATATTAAACTGGTGATGCCTTTTAATGAGGGTATTCTGCCTGTTAGGTACCTAGGTATCCCTCTTGATTCTAACAGAATAGCTAGAAGTGATTGCACGACTCTTTTAGAAAATGTGAAAAGGAGAATTGATGGTTGGCAGAATAAGAGTCTATCTTTTGCAGGTAGGCTGCAACTCATTGCCTCTGTTTTAAACTCCTTAAATGTTTTTTGGGCTTCTATCTTTATTCTCCCCCAGGGTGTTTGTGATGAAATTGATAAGATGTTGAAATGCTTCTTATGGAAGACTGATGGAAATAAGAGTAGTAGGTATAGTGTTTCATGGAAAGATGTTTGTTTGCAAAAAAGTGAGGGTGGTCTTGGGCTTAAGTCTTTGCATATCTGGAATGAGGCTCTTATGGCTAAGCACTTATGGAATGTGATAACAAATAAAAATACTATTTGGGTTAACTGGGTTAAAACTCAATGGTTAAAGGGTGATAGTGTATGGATGATAAAACCTAACCAAGATACTTCTTGGTGTTGGAGGCAGATTTTATCACTTAGGGATAAAGTTAGAAGTTTTGTCAAGTTTAAAATTGGGAATGGTAAGAATTGTTTCTTTTGGTTTGACAAATGGCATGATAGGGGCCCTTTATGTAATCTGATTAATTATGCTTCTCTGGCTCATAGTAATGGGGATTTGAAGGTTAAGGTTGTTGATTTAGTCATCAATGATAATTGGAGTTGGCCTAGAAGTTGGAATGAGAGATTTAGTGAAATTTTTGACATTCAAGTTCCTAAATTGGTTAGTGAGATTGATGATAAGGCTGTTTGGATTAATAAAAAGAACAAGGAGAAGAACTTTTGTGTTAATGAGGTTTGGAAAGGTATGAAGGTTACTAGTCCCAAGGTTATTTGGTATAACCATGTCTGGTTCAATCAATGTGTTCCCAGGCATTCTTTTATTCTTTGGATGGCAGTAAAAGGAAGGTTGAAGACTCAAGATAGGATTTCTAGGTGGTTGAATATTCAAGATATGAGCTGTCCCTTTTGTAAGCAGTGTAAGGATTCCCATAGCCACCTGTTTTTCGACTGTATTTTTGCTAGTAGGATTTGGGAGAGGCTAAAAGGAATGGCAAAACTTGGTAATGTATCTAACACATGGGCTCAAATTATCTCTAGTATAGCTAATATTCCTGCTAGAAACACCATTTGGAGTGTTATCCAAAGGTTGGTCTTGGGTGCTTCTGTTTATTTCATTTGGCAGGAAAGGAATGTTAGACTTTTTAGTAATTTTGGAAGATCTGAGGAGGAGCTGTTCAAGGTCATTGTGGATTCTGTGAGATCTAGGCTTATGGGATTGAAGCTGCAAGTCACCCCTGATGTGATGAATGCTGCTGAGGTTTGGTATTTTCCTATTGATAAAAGACTTAAGTATAAGTATTTATTAGATGAGTTATTGGCTGATAATATGGATATTGATGATGACAACTAACCTGGTTGACTATGCTGTCCTAATGAGTATTTGGGATAGCAAAGGGGGGCTTAACTATAGTAATAGAAATAATTCTGGGAGTACAGATTTTTGGAGCTTCAACAAGGTTTTTAAGGTGCATTGGTGGAGTATAATTGCTAGACATGGATGGCTAAGTAGGTTCATTAGTATATGGGCTTTTGAGTACTTCACCTTATGGATTACTGGAGGGAGATGTAGTAATCTGGTATCCATTTGTTGGAGTTGCTTTGACTGTTCCATCACTGCTAGTCAACCTGCTGGTTTCCCTTGTTATAATAAATTTGTTATTGATGTTGTTTTGTGTTACAGGCCTGGTGACTCTGATGGTAATGGGCTGTTTGGTACCCTTTGCTTATCTAAATGGGGTTTCTTGAGAAAGCCATGCTCTTTTTCCTTATTCAGGATTTTCCCTTTGGGTTTTTGCTTGATAAGGTTTTTTAAGGAGAAGGTTTCTTGGGAATTTAGCTACACTGGCTACCCCTATCTCTGGTCTCATTGCAGCATGGATTATACCATTATGTTAATCTGCTATAGAAGAATGGAGGTTTTTGAGACTGCTATGTTCTATCATGTGGTTTACAAGAAATGGTGCTTCAAGTCTGTTTCAGCTAGAGTGGTTTGGAGTATGTTTGGGTTCTTTTTTTGGACCTTTTCAGTGTATAGTTGTTTTATTTTATGTGGGTATGATTTTTTAGTTCCTTAGTGCTTTGTGATTCCTGTATGCATTATAGTCTATATGGCTTAGGTTGGTTAATCCCCTCTCCTTAGGTTTAGCATGTATGCTGGTTAGTTGACATCAACATATGGTGATGTTTCAAGGTATGCTGATTGATTTCAGTGTATTTTTTGATGTATTCAGAGTATGTTGGTGTTTCTAGTCCAGTTTGAATTGTTGCTATGTTTGTCTTAGTTGGGGATTATTTTGTTGCCATCTGTTTTTTGTTGCCAAAGTGGAGCAGTTAGGGATGTGTCCTAACTGGTTGTGTTCCCTTTGTGCTCTCTTTCTTTTTTGTTTGTACTTTGCCTTTTTTGGCTTTTTTCCTTAATATATTTACCTTTGGAAAAAAAAAAAAAAAAAAAAAAGATCTAAGCATAAAAGATGTATGCTATATATAGAACAGGCTCAAATCCTCACACTTTAGTGGAAAGGGCTATAATCTGTGCTAGCTAATGTTATCGATCCCAGAATGGATTGCAATATTAATCGGGACACATCTCGAATTTTCAAAATTACAGATTTCACCAGTGGATAAATCCAGTTATTCTAGAATATGATCTTTAAAATGACAAAAGACTAGATTACAAGGGCAAACAAAATTTTAAAATTCAGCTCAAAACTACAATCTATTCTTATTTTCCTATTCACCCCCCCCCCCCCACACTTAAGTTAAGCATTGTCCTCAATGTGATAAACGACAAAGAATAAAATAGGGAAATAAGAGAATAAACCGTATTTTCTGCTCAAGAGGAGTCTTGATCCTAGCGTCCAAGCTTCGAAATCATTATCTGCAGTAATCTAAAAACAAAAGAAACACACATACGAAATATTTCTTCGCTTTATTCAAAAGACAGTGATACACCCCCACACTTAAGTTCAACTAAGCAATTTAGAAAAACTTTGGGGTTTAATCACTAGAAAATAAAAATGAAAAAATAAACATAGCAAACACACGGGTTGCCTCCCGAGAAGCGCTTGTTTTATTAACAAGTCATCAGCCGGACTCGAACTTCTCTCTCTTCATGTTGGTGCACTTGCTGACTTCTTCTTTGGAAACTTTGGAACGTACAGCACATTTCCAATCACTATTCCTTCTCCAGTTTCATCTATGTATTCCAATTGAACTTTCTCCCACGGTTTTGGTAGAACATCATAGATATAACCAGAATCTTTGGCCCACGGAGTGTTTTTCTTGAAATCGGCCGGGAAGGGTGACATAAAGGTTATAGCTTCATATTCTGATTCAGGCGGAATCTCTTGAATAGAAACTTCATTCATCTGCTCCTTGTCATAGTATAACTTAATTCGGTGCCCATTAACAATGAAACTTCCACCATGTTTGTCATGCAATTCAACATATCCGGATGGAAATCCATGTTTCACTGTATACGGTCCGAACCATTTCGGTTTCAGCTTGGGAGCTTTGAACTTATACTTCATGTTAAAAAGCAGAACTTTGTCTCCAGCTTTGAATTCTTTTCTGATTCTTAGCTTTCTGTCATGATAAGCTTTTGTTCTTGCTTTGTAAAGTTTGGAGTTCTCATAAGCTTGTAGTCTAAGCTCATCGAGTTCATGCAATTGCAAAAATCTCTTTTCTCCAGCAACTTTGAGGTCGGGGTTACAGTTTCTTAATGCCCAGTAAGCGCGATGTTCGATTTCGAACGGCACATGACAAGTTTTTCCATACAACAATCTATATAGTTTTGTACCAATTGGTGTTTTGTAAGCCGTGCGAAATGCCCACAGAGCATCATCTAGTTTTCTCGACCAAACGGCGGGATTGTCTTTAACCGTTTTTTCGAGTATCCTTTTTAAGGCTCTGTTGGTATTTTCGACTTGACCACTGGTCTGTGGGTGATAAGCTGTAGCGAAACGATGATGAACTCCGTATCGCTTCATAATTTTCTCCATTTGTTTGTTACAGAAATGGGTTCCACGATCACTTATCAAAGCTTTAGGAATTCCATAACGAGCGAAAAGCTTTTTGAGAAAATTAACAACTAATCGTGCATCATTTGTGGGTAGAGCTTCCGCTTCAGCCCATTTGGAAACGTAGTCAATAGCAACGAGAATGTATTCGTATTTGTGTGATTTAGGAAACGGTCCCATGAAATCAATTCCCCAAATATCGAATAATTCACAGACTTGAATGCTCTTTTGTGGCATTTCATCTCTTCGAGAAAGACTACCGAATTTTTGGCAAGCATCACAATTCTTAACAAGAGTATGGGCTTCTTTAAAAATAGTCGGCCAATAGAATCCAGCATCAAAGACTTTTTTAGCGGTGGTAGAAGGACCATAATGTCCCCCAGTTGGGCCATGATGACATTCATCGAGAATTATTCTCGTTTCAGAACCATAAACACATCTTCTAATCATCCCATCGGGACACATTTTGAAAAGATAAGGTTCTTCCCAATAATAATGTTTAAGATCCGAAAAGAATTTACTTCGTTGGGCATGAGTTAATCCTTTCTTTAGAATTCCTCCAACGAGATAATTTGCATAATTGGCAAACCATGGAATTTCGTTCTCATCATCTGTATCAACAGTCATGAGTGTTTCATCCGGAAAATAATCGTCAATCTCATCTTCTTTTAACTCTTCCAGATTTGGATTTTCTAAACGAGATAGATGATCAGCGGCTAGATTTTCTGCTCCTTTCTTATCTTTGATTTCGATATCGAATTCTTGGAGTAGTAAAATCCATCGGATGAGACGCAGTTTGGCATCTTGCTTCTTATACAGATATTTTAGCGCTGAATGATCGGTGAACACGATTGTTTTCGAAAGTACGAGGTATGATCTGAATTTATCAAAAGCGAAAACAACGGCTAACAATTCTTTCTCTGTAACTGTGTAATTCTGTTGAGCATTGTTGAGTGTTTTGCTGGCAAAATATATAGGACGAAAATGTTTCTCTTCTCGTTGTCCTAATACGGCTCCAACAGCAAAATCGCTTGCATCGCACATAAGCTCGAATGGTAGTGACCAATCAGGGGAAACCATAATGGGTGCACTAGTCAGTTGTGTTTTCAATGCTTCGAATGCTTTCATGCAATCTGCATTAAAATCGAAAACAGAATCTTTTTCAAGAAGTTTCGTCATTGGACGAGATATTTTGGAAAAATCCTTAATGAAACGATGGTAAAATCCTGCATGTCCTAGGAAACTTCTAACGGATTTAACGTTAGTTGGGGGTGGTAATTTGGTAATGACATCGATCTTTGCTTTGTCAACCTCCATTCCTGCGCTGGAAATTTTGTGTCCTAACACAATTCCTTCAGTTACCATGAAATGACACTTCTCCCAATTGAGAACAAGATGTGCAGCTTTACATCTTTCAAGCATTTTATCGAGGTTAGAAAGGCAAGCTTCGAATGAGCTTCCGAAAACTGAAAAGTCATCCATGAAAACTTCCATAGATGTTTCAAGCATATCTTGGAATATGGCAATCATACATCTTTGAAAAGTCGCGGGGGCATTACATAATCCGAAAGGCATACGCCGATAAGCGTAAGTTCCAAAGGGACATGTGAATGTAGTCTTTTATTGATCAGCCGGATCAATAGGAATTTGAAAATATCCTGAAAAACCATCAAGAAAACAAAAGTATTTGTTTCCTGCTAATCTCTCAAGCATTTGATCCATGAAAGGCAAAGGAAAATGATCTTTTCTGGTGGCTTTGTTTAATTTTCTGTAGTCAATACATACTCGCCATCCGGTGACAGTTCTAGTAGGAACTAATTCGTTTCGTTCGTTGGTCACAACAGTCATTCCTCCTTTTTTCAGAACACAGTGAACAGGACTCACCCAAGGACTATCCTCGATGGGGTAAATGATACCTGCATCAAGAAGTTTGATGATTTCTTTTTTAACAACTTCTTTCATGTTGGGGTTGAGTCGACGTTGTCTTTCTACAACTGGTTTGGCATCTTCTTCGAAATTGATTTTGTGTTTGCAAAAATCAGGACTAATTCCTGGGATGTCAGAAGTTTTCCACGCAAAAGCTTCTTTATGCTTCTTAAGAACTGAAATCAGATATTCTTTCTCATAATCATTGAGCAACGAAGATATGACTACTGGAAGTAGCGAATTGTCTTCCAAGTAAGCATACTCAAGATTTTCTGGAAGTGGTTTCAACTCAAGATCAGTCGGTGGTTCTTGAAGTGATGTTTTGATCCTCATTTGATCATTAAAACTGATTTCCTCAAAATCTTCTCCTATTATGTCTCCTTCTTCTTCTTCTTCTTCTTCTTCAATCTTAACTTCCATAAAATCAGCGAATTCTTTATCAAAAGTTGTTTCACTAATCTTCTCTGAAATAGTCATGAATGGATCAGAATCTTCAAGTAATGCATCCAATTCTTCCTTAGTGACTTCATCGATTACATCAATGTTAAAGCAAGTGTCATCACTGGAATGTGGATATTTCATTGCTTTATCGATTAAAAAGGTGATTCTATCCTCTCCAACTCCAAGATTGAGTTCTTTTCCTTTTACTTTGATGATCGCATCCGCGGTGTTTAGAAAAGGTCTTCCTAAAATAAGGGGTACTCTACTATCTTCCTCCATTTCTAAAATCACAAAATCCACGGGAAAAATGAATTTACCTACTTGGACAAGCATATTCTCAGCAATACCAATAGGATATTGGTAAGTATGATTAGCTAATCGGATACTCATCCTTGTGGGTTTCAAGGTATTGATTGAAAGTTTCGTATACAGCGAATAGGGCATCAAATTGATACTCGCACCTAAGTCGGCTAAAGCATCGCATGTGATGTTGTTTCCTAATATGCATGGAATCAGAAAACTTTCGGATCTCCGAGTTTTTGTGGAATTTTGTTTTGAACAATAGCTGAACATTCTTCATTGAGAAAGGTAGCGGATATTTGCTCCAACTTGTTCTTGTTGTTAAGAAGTTCTTTCAAAAATTTCCCGTAATTGGGCATTCCGGCTAAAACATCAATGAGAGGTACATTGAGTCTAACTTCTTTGATTATTTAAACAAACTTCTTATAACGCTCCTCCATTCTTTCTTTCTTAAGGCTTTGAGGATATGGAATTTTTGGAGTGTAAGCCTTAACTGGTGGTTTGGGTTTGGGTATGGGTGGTGTTTTTGGTGTATTTTCCTTCTTGGATTCTTCATCTTCATCCTCACTATCGTAATTGATAGTTGTGGTGTTGTTTGGGTTGGGTGGTGGATCATAAGCCGGCCACTTCTTGTGAATACAGCATTGATATGCTCATTTCTGGTTGGTGGTGGACGATAAGTCTTATCATTCTATGATGATGATGGTTTTGGGTTGGTTTGGGTGTTACTAGGCAACGAACCTGATGGTCGGGAAGAAATTTGATCAGAGAGTCTACCAAATTTGTTTTCAAGATCTTGGATAGATGCTTGATGATTTTTCTGACCTTGCTCAACTTTGGTCTTGAGATTGAAAAATTGATTCTTGACGAACTCGTTGGTTGATTTTTGAGCGGTGACGAATTCTCTCATCATTTTTTCAAAATCTGTTTCTTCAGGTTTCTTATCGGAATTTTGTGAGGTTTGGTTCTCTACTTTTGGTTGGGATTCATGGTTGTTATCCCTTTGTCGGCGATCTTGCCAACTAGCAGAGTTTCGTCCGTAATAATTTCCACGATATCCTCCTCCTCGGTATCCTCCTTGGATGTAATTAGCTTCTCCTTCTTTTGGTTGATCCATAGGTTGATCATCGCATTCTGATGATGGATGGTTACCTCCACAGTTGTTACAACCATCTCGCATTTCTTTCATCTCTCCTCTAAGATCTTTGTATTGCGAATCGATTTTGGAAACCAAGGTTTCCATTTTCTCCATGAGTTTAGATGAATCAGAACTTTCGGCAAAGGCAACGGTTTTTCTTAAGGGTTTTGTCTTGGCATCTTTTGACCAATCAAGTTTGAGAAGAACTCGGTCTTCAAGCAATTGGTATGCCTGGTTAGGAGTCTTATAAAGAAATATTCCTCCAGCATCAAGAATTCCTTGAGATGTTTCATCAAGTCCATGGTAAAAGATTTGGATAATGGTTCTTCGTCCTAAACTATGTCCATGACAACTTCGAAGTAAATCCTTCATACGAAGACAAGCTTCGACGAGTGATTCGTTAGGGTTTTGTGTGAAAGCACGAATTTCTCCCATGAGTCGATCAAACATTGCAGGTGGAAAGAATCGGCTTACAAAAGCTTGCCTCATCTCCTCCCAAGTAGTGATGATTCCTGGCGTTAATTCGTAATACCACACTTTTGCATCTCCAGCAAGTGATGACGGAAAAAGTTTGAGTTTAATGGCATCTACATTTGTATCACCGTATCAGATCATGCCACAAATTTCAATGAATTCGGCAATGTGTTTGTGAGGATCGGCCCTCGAACGGCCATCGAATTGACGGTCTTTGATCATAGAAAGATGGTGACCTTTCACGGTGAAATTGTCACCTAAGTTGACAGCAATAATAGCAACTCCAGGAGTGGGTGCTACGGCTCGGTTTGCTTCCCACATGGGTCTATCGTCAGCCATAGGAAAAGGTTGATCAGTGAATGGGTTATAAACGACTTTGGATTCAAAAAGGTTATCAAAAGTTGGGTTTGGTACTCTTGGTACACGATTGGCTAATGGAACAAAGGGTGTTCTTCTTCTTCTTCTAGATCTTGTTCGAATCAAACTTTCGGGATCGAAAAGTGGTGGAATTGGTTCTACTCCAGTTGATCGAGTGTTCATACAATTCCCCAACGAATCGAGGCAATGTCTAAACAAACGAACAAAGAATGAAAACAATTTGAAAAGATCAGAATCGTCTAACCGATCGGATAGAACAGTCTACCGATCGGATAGATCTCTCGGTAAATTTGATTTGAAGGATCCGATCGGATGGAAGTGTCCGCCGATCGGATGGTTCTCTCGGTAAATGAAAATTTTGGAAAACCCGATCGGATGGATGAACAACCGATCGGATGGGCAGCTCGGTAAAACTTTTTTTTTTTTACGAAAACTAACTATATGAGAATTGGACTAAAACTTACAGAAACACGATCAAAATCCCCGGCAACGGCGCCAAAAACTTGATGTGCCCGGTTCGGTGCAAGTTTTAAATTTATAAGGGGTAAATTACCGAATCTAATAACAACACATACGAGCAAGTATACTCGTCCGTTGTAGCAAGATTTTGATGGTAAGTCGGGATCGTTCGCAGGGATTTGTGTAGTGAATCGAATTGTAAGTTAAAAGCAACAATCTCAAACAAGTAGTAATGATATAATGAAAATTCAAATGATTAAAAACTACACTTGCTTAGACTAGTGTACTACAATTGACTAATATGATTGTGATAACTTTGGAAAACATGTTGGTTGTGATAATTAGTTTTGACACTAATCTATTGTTTCTACAAATTAAACCTTCGTCAAGATTTTGGTTTATAAAAACAAGCATTACGTTTAACCAATCAATTCAAGATCAATTCAAGGTTCATGAGTTGGTGTTCCTCAAACACAAAAACAATCTTTTGTCTAATCAAACAAGCTTAGGAAATGGTCAATACAAAAGGTAACCGATTATAGACAAAAGGTCACAATTGAAAGCAAACTATTAATCTTTCGACCTTTAAAGTGGTTTACAATCAATCCGTTTTGATAGACAAAAGCATTTTCATTACAATCACAATTAAGTTCCTTTGTTTAATCAAGAATAGTGGGAGACAACAATCATTCATAGACAAATGATTATAACTAGTGGAATAACAATAGTTCTTTCAACCCTCAAGATTACTAGCACTAGTTAAACTTGATTACCCAAATGTCACTATGAAACTTTATCACAATTGGTTCTTAGAATCGACTTGAAATTGAATTAAAACATGTTATCACAATCATATGCCAATCTATGAATAATACACATCATCTAAGCAAGTGCACAAAGGCACTAGCCACTCATAGCAAACATAAATGTAAACTTAATACTTTGAACATTAGAAACCATGATTGAAAGTCTTACAATGATTTGAAATAAGATTACAAGTGAAAGACAATGATTCCCCAAGCAATGAAAATGGTATATTCGACTTTCTCCCTTCTCCTGGACTTATGGACGAATTTCTTGAGTATTTTCTGTGAATGGTTCTCTCTTGTTGGGAATTATATTTTCATAGATTTGATGGTACAAAACAAGAAGAATGAAAATGAAGAAATACTGAAATGATAAGCAAAATACGCTGAGTAGATACTACTGCTGGTACAAAACATATTCTGATAACAGATCTGTTCCTGCCGATAGTGTATCTGTTCCTGCTGATAGTGTGTCTGTTCCTGCCGATAGTGTAACTGTTCCTGCCGATAGTGTACTGTTCCTGCCGATAGTGTATCTGTTCCTGCCGATAGTGCAAACGAGCTGCTGCTGATCAGTGAGTCATTACTACTGCTGGATGGATAAGGATGAAAAAGATATTTTGTATTTAAGTCAAGTATATCAAGTAGATAATATCTAGATATGTTCTCAGTCAACAAAGTTGTAAAACAAGATACATGTTGTATCTTAATGACTGACACATAAAGCAAGTAGTAGACTAAGACTTATCAAACTTTGTAATGATCTCCTTTATACTATAAAAAGGAGATCACACCCTTAGATAAAAGTATGCTTCACAGTGAAACAAAGTGAACATCAAAAGTGTGTCTTGGTTGTGATTGAACAATCAACACAAAAGTGCTTCGTACTCTCAAATTACAATAACACAAAGTTGTGTTAAAATGTAAAGCACTTAAAGAGTGTGTGTGGGAACATCAGACATGGGGTCTGATGAACATTAGACATGGGGTCTGATGTTGTTAGGTTTGTTTAGCCTCAAGGATCTTTGATTCCTGTTAGAGTGTAACCGTGCTATAATTGATCAAGTAGCATTGGGGCTTAAGTTTAATAACAAAGAGAAGTTTGACAAAAACCTTGTTGTGATAGTATTGTTTCTTTCATAGAATATTCCGTCAATATTATCATCATGCTTTTCATAGTTAATCCTAGATTAAAGGTGTAACAACCTAGAGTCCATAAACGAACACGTAACTTATTTTAGTAGATGCGAGTCGGTCTAAAATAAGTTTCCACAATTGGTATCAGAGCGGGGGGCTCTGGATCTAGGAAAAGAAAAGGTTTTAGCTAAAGAAAGAAGAAAAATTCATTTTTGCTTAATTTTTCGCAACTTTCTGCAGAGCAGTTTTGCAAAGGCTATAACTCCTTCGTTAACCGTTGGATCGGGCTGAAATTTTTGTTGAAGGTTCTTGGTATATCAAGGTAGATTCTCACCGTAGGGATCTTCAGTCTGAGCCTTAGGTTGCAAGATATGCATCGTTGAAAACTGCTGCAGAAACAGTTGAGGTATGGTCGAATTTTTGGTTTTCTTTCAAGGTTCATACACAAAGGGAAAGAATCACACACAGAAGAGAGTTGGTTCTTAAAAGATTAAAGGCTTGTTTATCAAATTATTATTGGTGAAAAAGGTCATTTGTTGCTTATTTGAAGTTGAGGTTGAATTTTTCAAAATTGTGGTTTGTCATATCTTTGGAAGAAAAGATAACTTGTTTATGCTTCAATAATTATGGCGATGACTTGTTAAATCTAGTTTTCATAGGTCAAGGGGAGGATGGACGAAGACCTAGCTAACTATCACTTAAAGGAGTTACTTTGTAGTGCTCAGTGTCTCATTGAAGATGAGGATTTTATCAAGAGATTTTGATCTACTTATATGGTGTTAGTATAAGTTCAAAGTCAGTTTTAGTACAAGATATAGGACACAAGATTGGTTTATTCAGCTTCATCAACAAGTTGGAAATGATTTTTTTTTCTTCATCAGTCATAAAAGCCTACAGAATTGAAGATTCGAAATGGTTAACATATGGGTTTCAGGGGAAGCTTAAATGTTTAGATGTATAACCATTTATTGTATTTGTGCAACACCACAAGGGAAAGTTATTGATTCTTACTACTATTGATTAGTATTAGTTTGTAGTTGTAAAAGTCATATTTGTATACTTTTTCTATTTGTTGATAACAAAAAGGGGAAGAAACGTTGTGGATAGCATAGATTAAGGGGAAGACAGTATGATTTCATTCATGGTGAGATTTAATTATCTCAATTTCTCTACTTCGTCTAGGGAAATTCGTACAAGAACGTATTTGTTTTGTAATCATCAAATAGGGGAAGATTGTTGGGAATTATATTTTCATAGATTTGATGGTACAAAACAAGAAGAATGAAAATGAAGAAATACTGAAATGATAAGCAAAATACGCTGAGTAGATACTACTGCTGGTACAAAACATATTCTGATAACAGATCTGTTCCTGCCAATAGTGTATCTGTTCCTGCTGGTCTGTTCCTGCCGATAGTGTAACTGTTCCTGCCGATAGTGTACTGTTCCTGCCGATAGTGTATCTGTTCCTGCCGATAGTGCAAACGAGCTGCTGCTGATCAGTGAGTCATTACTACTGCTGGATGGATAAGGATGAAAAAGATATTTTGTATTTGAGTCAAGTATATCAAGTAGATAATATCTAGATATGTTCTCAGTCAACAAAGTTGTAAAACAAGATACATGTTGTATCTTAATGACTGACACATAAAGCAAGTAGTAGACTAAGACTTATCAAACTTTGTAATGATCTCCTTTATACTATAAAAAGGAGATCACACCCTTAGATAAAAGTATGCTTCACAGTGAAACAAAGTGAACATCAAAAGTGTGTCTTGGTTGTGATTGAACAATCAACACAAAAGTGCTTCGTACTCTCAAATTACAATAACACAAAGTTGTGTTAAAATGTAAAGCACTTAAAGAGTGTGTGTGGGAACATCAGACATGGGGTCTGATGAACATTAGACATGGGGTCTGATGTTGTTAGGTTTGTTTAGCCTCAAGGATCTTTGATTCCTGTTAGAGTGTAACCGTGCTATATTTGATCAAGTAGCATTGGGGCTTAAGTTTAATAACAAAGAGAAGTTTGGCAAAAACCTTGTTGTGATAGTATTGTTTCTTTCATAGAATATTCCGTCAATATTATCATCATGCTTTTCATAGTTAATCCTAGATTAAAGGTGTAACAACCTAGAGTCCATAAACGAACACGTAACTTATTTTAGTAGATGCGAGTCGGTCTAAAATAAGTTTTCACATCTCTCTAACAAGCAAGCACTCTCCTAGCACACATATATCTCTCTAGATTGATTGGTATTATAAATACCCAACAAATGGTTCAATAAATTGCTCTAACCAAGGGTCTAAGTGCATAAATGCTTCTCTTGCTCTCCAAGTAGTATTGAATGGTTAGAATACTGAAAAGAAGGACCTAGAACCGGATTTATAAAGTCACAATCCTTAATAAAGAAGTTATGGGTCAACAGCGACTTCCAACCGATCGGACAGAATGGTCTACCGATCGGTTGGTCTTCTCGGTAAATCCAAATTCACTCCATCCGAATCGGTTGCGGGCGGCGACCGATCGGATGGCTATGGCTGTTGGACCTTTTTCTTGGACTTTTGCGCATGACTTGTTTCTCGTTCGTAGCTCTTGGTTCTTTGATCTTTCTCTTCATCCTTAAGCTTATTAACTCGACTACTCGGACTTTAACTCTTTGAAGTACCTTACGGAGCAGAACTTGACACAAGAATCACATGCAATCTCAAATATTTCCTTTTTCCTCTTTTTTGCATCTTTTCCATCCATTTTCCTGTCTTTGGCTACAAATGCTTTGCAAACACACTTTGGTACGATTTAGTAACAAAAGCATATAAATATAACCACAAAACATATATAAAACTACCAATAACGCTATCAAAAACATGTTAGATTTAGGCGTTATCAAGATGATAGTGTTGTTGTGAGATAGTGGTGCTGTGGTGAGATGGTGGTGTTGTGGTGGTGATTAGTGGTGTTGGTCGAGATGGTCGGGGTGAGCTGAGGAAGACGAGAGAGTGAGGAAGACGAGCTATAGAGAGAGATGAGTTTTTTTTTACTAAGTGTAGATCTGTTAATAATTGAGGTAGGGTTTTGGCTATTACCTTCGGCGGGGACATGTCCCCGCTAAAAGTTTTTATTAATCGCCAAAAACTTTGGCGGGATAAAGTAAATACGAAGAGGGAAAAACGAAATTTTTGGTGAAATATTTTGGTAACTCAAATCAATATTAAATCTTTTAAATTTAATTAAATTTTTTCTAAATCATCTTTAATTAATTTAAAACTTTTTAAAATTATTTACATCACTTTTACCTAATAAAGTTAAATCATTTATACTTAATTTAAATCATTTTAAATTATTTTTAAAACATTTTAATTAAGTTAAATCACTATTAAATCATTTAAATATAATTTAAGTATTTTGTAAATAATCTTTAATTGATTTAAAACTTTTTAAAATTATTTACATCATTTTTAACTAAGTTAAGTCATTTATAATTAATTTACATCATTTTTAACAAAGTTAAACGAATGAGCCGAGATAATATGGTTTTACACGCGATGTTAAACGAATGAGTAGAGATAATATGGTTGCACATGAGATGTTAAACGAATGAGCCGAGATGATATGGTTATACATGAGATGTTAAACGAATGAGCCGAGATGATATGGTTGTACATGAGATATTAAACGAATGAGCCGAGATGATATGGTTGTACACGAGATGTTAAACGAATGAGCTGAGATGATATGGTTGTACATGAGATGTTAAACAAATGAGCCGAGATGATATGGTTGTACATGGGATGTTAAACGAATGAGCCGAGATGATATGGTTGTACACGAGATGTTAAACGAGTGAGCCGAGATGATATGGTTGTACACGAGATGTTAATAGAATGAGCCGAGATGATATGGTTGTACACGAGATGTTAAACAAATGAGCCGAGATGATATGGTTGTACATGAGATGTTAAACGAATGAGCCGAGATGATTGGTTGTACACGAGATGATAAACGAATGAGCCGAGATGATATGGTTTTACACGAGATGTTAAATGAATGAGCCGAGATGATATGGTTGTACATGAGATGTTAAACGAATAAGTCGAGATGATATGGTTGTACACGAGATGTTAAACGAATGAGCCGAGATGATATGGTTGTACATGAGATGTTAAACGAATGAGCCGAGATGATATGGTTGTACACAAGATGTTAAACGAATGAGCCGAGATGATATGGTTGTACACTAAATGATAAACCTTATCCTCTTTAATATCCAAAAAATCTTATCCAATCTCTACATAAAATCCAAAAAATCTTATCCAATCTCTATCTTATATTCCCTCCCTCTCTCTCATTTGCAGATCTAATCTCTATCTTATATTCCCTCCCTCTCTCTCACAACAGCAACAACATTACCTCCATCACCATCGAGCTCCACCACCACTGGCGACCACCACCTTCATCCCCCATCACCACCTGATAACACCAAACCTCTTATCTTCACACCAATTTTAAAACCTGAGATGCAGCGATATAATCCTTTTATGTGTTCTTGTGGAACAGGAAATATAAAACCAAGAACATCACATCAAGAAGATACCTTTGGATGGAAATATTATGCATGTCCTCTTTCGAAGGTGAACAATCATACATTTCTTGTAAATATACAAACAATCGTAACATTTCCTTATTATGTAACAGCCAAGAGAAAAAGATCATGGATGTGGATATTTTATGTGGAATAGTGAATTTGATGACCGGTTACGAGTAATCTCTTCTGCTTCAACATCTCAAGGTGATGGATCTGCACCAACAGAGTGCTCAAACTGTAAATCCAACGATCTTAGGATAAATATGCTGGAATCACAAAAACAGGTGCTAGAGACAAGAGTAAACATGCTGGAATCACAAAAGCAGGTGCTAGAGACAAGAGTAAGGATGCTGGCGGCAAGACTCTAAATGGAAACGAATCCCGACGACCCCGACCACGCATGTCAGTCGGCTGCAATACTCCGTGAACTGTTAGGTGACTTGGACAATCTTCATATGTAATGTTGGTGTTGCTTTTGTTGTTGTTGTTGTTGTTGTTGTTGTTGTTGTTGTTGTTGTTGTTGTTGTTGTTTAATAAAATGTTGTTGTTGTTGTTGTTGTATAAACAGATAAAAATTATAGCCTTGACCATCGAGACTTCATTTATTTGTGTTTTTCTGTATAAATCGATGACAAATACGAAGGCAAACCTTTTATTTAAAACACGCAAGAGTTCTCAACCACATACATTTCATACAGACTCAAACTTTCTCAACCACATACATTTCATACAGACTCAAACGAAACAACTTGACAAGCAAACGAAACAGATCAAACAAAACAACTCGACAAGCAAATGAAACAACTCAAACGAAACAACTCGAAAAGCAAACGAAACACATGACATATACCATAACAAACATCGCCCATTCATTTTTTTTGCTGCTACTTCCTATTTTGCTAGAACCTGCACCATCTTTTCCCTTCGTTGCTTTCCTTTGCTTGATGAAATGTTCAAACAAAGCTTCAAGATTTGTTATCCTATTTCCATGGTCATCAAGTGTGGTATTAAACGCGCTTTCTCCTCCAACATCATCAGCTTGAGCGTCCAACATCTCTCTATAGTACGGCTTTTTCCTCAACCATTCCAGAATCTGGTCTCTCATCCACGGGCTAATGTTCTTATAAGAACCATATTCATCATAAATTTCGTAGCCATATGTATTAAGAACTTCATTAAAGAGACCCTCCGACGATAAAATCATTGACCACTCCTCTTCCGGCGTGTAACGATCCATTGTTATGTGTGTTTTGTGGGAATTAATGATTTGGTTATTTGTGTTTTGCCGATTTGAGGATGATCGGTTAGGTTATATATAATTAAAACCTTGGCGGGAAAAATTGGCGCCAGCACTTTTGGCGGGGACATGTCCCCGCCAAAAGCTAGAAAATATTGGCGGTATAAAGTGATCTTTTAGGAGGGAATGTCCCCGCCAAAAAGATGTTACTGTGCATGTAAACTTTTGGCGGGGACTTGTCCCCGTCAAAAGTGAGGGCGGGAAAAAAAACCCGGGAACAATTAAGAGTTCAAAGTTTGGTCAAAATTCGTCAAGTATGGAAACCACTTTCGGCGGGGACTTGTCCCCGCCAAAAAGTTACGTTGAAAATTTAGTAAACGGTCAGCGAGACTTTGTGCCAGCTCAGCGCCGTTTTTTTCGTTTAGCGACTTTCGGCGGGGACATGGGCGTCCCCGCCAAAACCTCCCTCGTCCGTCCTCTCTTTTGTTGTAGTGTTTTCATTCCTTAGGGTCCCATCCTTCTTTTTCATTACGTCTTGTAATGGAATCAAAATTACATAAAAGTCCATCATTAACCAACCACATTAAATAAGCTTCCTATCATTAATGGACATTTTAGCCTTTTTTTTTTTATCGATTTCATTACATCCTATCATAACAACCAAACCTAATTATTATGAACATCAGTTCTATCATTTGCTTGAGGGAGAGTGTGGATATATGTTCTAAAAGTGATTATGTGAGTTAATATTCAAGTATAATGAAATGTGTTACATGATAGAGTTTGGATATGCTTTTCTTGCACAAAGTGGTAATAATTACTTTTGATAGTGTCGAATGTTTTAACAAATTTCACATGTCTAAGAAACATGAACATAAACGGAAGATAATTGATAGTGAGTTTTCCTTTAGTTGTATCAACTATTTGATCCCTAATATATCAGATAATCGTAGGCAGGATCTGCCTTAGAAATTTACTTGTTGTATTGCATAATTCAGTAGGCCGTCTCTATGGCATGGTAGTCAAAATCATAATATTAGCAAACAGTGCACATTGTATGATTTAAATCATCATCGTAATAGTTCATATGTAAAGAATTTAAATAAGAAAATTTAGGAAGATTGTGAGCTAACTATATTGCTATTCTACCATCAGCATAGTGCTCATTTTCTGTGCCTTTTATTTGACGTTATATAATTGCCACAGAATATTGTAGGGAACCTTGAAGAATGCGTGTTTCAATTCTTTAACAAGCTTCCTGAGTTGCCAATCATATGCTTTAGTGTGTATGGAAAAGATTCACTCTTACCAAGCAATATATTGCCCGGTAGTCCTACATCGGTGTGGATACAATTGTCGCATGAAGAGATTCGAAAAATTGATAGTTGTGGAGTTGTCTTTTTAATCGGGTGCAACGGTGGTTACATTAAGTGTAGTAAATCACGTGTCCTTGACGGTGCCTCACTAGATTAACCTTTTAGCAGACTCTCCTTCGATAGTTGTCAAGATCTGGATTGTAATTGGCAACTATCGAAGGAGAGGCTGCCAATAGGTAATCTAGTGGGGCACCGTCAAGGACACGTGATTTACTATAGTTAATGCAACCACCGTTGCACACGATTAAAAAGACAACACCACAACTATCTATTCTTCGACAACTATCGCAGGAGAGCTTGCCAAGGGTGATGACGTATAGTCCGCATTCGGGTCACGAACCCGACCCATACTCAAGTCCATCACGAATGGACTCCAGCCCATCACGAATGGGCTCAAGCCCATCACGAATGGGCTATTGCGATAACGGTTTGGGCTTACGCTGGCCCAAGCCCGAAGTTATTTATGATCTTGATAGGATATCTCTTATTTATGGGATATGTATCAAAACCGACCTATGCGGGATACGCTGAGGAGCAAGGAACACGAAACCAACTAGGGTTTCGTGTGTATATAAAGAGTCTCTCGACTCTCATCAAAGGTATGATTTACAAACCCTAACTCTTCAACTAAACCCTAAAAACCGATTACTTACTCTCACGCCGGAGGATAATCATGGGAGACAATCCCACGATAAGCCTAACGGTGCCTTTTTGTTTTCTTAGTGCGCAGGTCTCAAGCATTAAGATCTGATTGGTACGGAATCAAGGAACGCCCAACTTTTGTATCAACAAGTGGCGCCATCCGTGGGACCCTACACTAAGAACTCTACGAAGAACTAGAATGACGAAGCATGGAAACCCAAATCAGCGGACTCCGCAGACGAAGAAAACGCATGACGACCTACTGGGGAAGAAGCAGCAAACATGCCGCTAAGCCGCCCTCTGGGACAACCAGTGTGCCCAAAAGCCTAGGATCATACTCAGATCTGGCTTTTACTCCAGTAGAACCAATCACAAGGACTACCCATGCTACTACAACAACTACTAGCACGGTAGATCTAATGCGCACTCCTCTCACCATGCCGGAATTAAACTTCACTGAACCACCAAATGCGCCTATCCGAAACAAGGATCTTGTTTTGGAAACAGACACCCTCGCGCTAGAAGGAGTCACACCTGAACTAGCGCCAAGTGATTTCGTATCTCAAAACTACGAAACCTTGGCTGCGCTCATGCGAGAGGAGGCAAAAAAGAGGTCAAGTCAAAGTCTGCACGCCAGGCTCAACTTCGACCCTGAGCATGAAGCATCCCCACTGCGCTACCGAAAGGAAAGACGCGAGAAGGATAGCCGCAAACACCCAGTGTTTACTAGGATTGGAAGGAAGGTTGTGGATGACGAAGCAGCCGACTTTCAGTATCTAGAGGAGCATGAAGATGGGGAACGGCGCGCCAATGTCCACACTAGGCTTGGGAGTCGCAGGATTCATGATAGGCTTGGGCGACGGTGCTCCCCAAGCGAAAGCCCTTCAAACTCTGATTCCGAGGGTAGTCGGCGCAAGCGCCACAGAGGAGCAAGCTCGAATTCCGATGATAGTCGGCGCAAGCGTCGCAAAAGAGTAAGCTCATCCTCAAGTGACTCCTCGGACAACGAGGACAAAGAAACAGGACACTGGAAATCAAGGAAAAAACATCGCGACCAGGAGGACGAAGACATGTCTCGTCCCTGGCGCCGCCAAAAAGTTGATGCGTTTACTCGGCGCATCAGCGATTTTTCAAAAAATAAGAGAAGGCGCATGCCCGCTAATGTCAAAACTTATGATGGGACAGGTGATCCTGATGATCACCTAAAAATTTTCGAATCAGCAGCCACTATCAAAAATTGGCCACAACCTGTGTGGTGCCACATGTTTAACTCTACATTAGTAGGGAATGCGCGCAACTGGTTTAGTAAGCTTCCACGCAGAAGCATCGGTGGGTTTGAAGAGCTGCGAAAGGCGTTTCGATTAAACTTTACTCAGAGGAAGAAGTGCGCCAAAAACCCTGTCGAGCTCGTTAGGGTAAAACAGCACCAAGCGGAATCCACAAGCGCTTTCATGAAGCGCTATAAGGACGAATGCATACACGTCAAGGCGTGCCCAGAAATACTAAAGATATCAGGGTTTATGAACGGAATCAATAACCCAGATCTGATAAAAAGGTTAAACGATAGGGTTCCCCAAACCTTTGACGAACTCATGAAGCGCACGAGGTCCTTCATCCAAGGAGAAGCAGCCGCTGCGGATAGCAAGAAAGGCTACTCGAACCATAGGTCACAAGAAGAGACAAGGAGACAATCCAATGACCAGAGTGGCAATCGTAACAAAAGCTATCGCAGTCAAGGGGGCGGACGGGGAAACAACAAGTACACCCCACTAACAAAAACTCCAAAGGAAATATTTGCGACGGAAGGTGCGAACTTTCCAAGACCCCCACCTATGCGCACCCCTGAAGATCGGCGCGTAGGGAACGGATACTGCGAATATCATGGACAGAAGGGCCATACAACTAATGACTGCGTCCAACTACGCCAACTAATAGACAAGTTAGTAAAAGAAGGCAGATTGGACCATCTCGTTAAAAACATTAAGGACGGGAAAGACAAACAGAAAACTGGGGGCAAGAAAGAAGCGCCCAAGGACAAGGCTGACACAATCTACATGATACAATCATGGAAGCGAAAGACTAGGCAAAAGGTCAGCCAGAAATTTTCCCATGGAAGCGAAATCTCTTTCCCCACCTTGGCTGCGGACAACGCAGTTGCAGAACCACTCACCATTGAGATAAATGCGGGGGGTCACGATATCCATCGCATGTATGTTGATGGAGGGGCATCAGCGGATATAATGTATGAGCATTGTTTCAAGAGATTGCGCCCTGAGATACAAACACAGTTAAGCCCAGCCACGACTGCGCTTACTGGGCTTTACAGGAGAAAAGATATGGCCCATGGGACAACTGCGACTACTAGTCGCTGTTGGTAATAAGGAACACTCCACGACAGCCTGGATGAACTTTATGGTGATCAGATCTCCTTCGCCATACAATGGCATTATTGGAAGGTCAGGAATCTCGGCGATGCGCGCCGGTTACCGTCCACAGCACATGGGGATGCTCAAATTCCCAGTAGAAGGCGGCATTGTCACCATCTACAACAACGTTGCGCCACCAGAAGAGTGTAACACGATTACATATGAAACGACGCACATCCCAGAACAGAGCGCAGCTAAAGTACCAAACCTAAAGGTTGCAATTCACCCTGAATACCCGGAGCAAGAAGTGTCGATTGGAGGATCGTTGTCTGACAAAGGTAGAGCGGCTGTGTGTGCGCGCTCTTACAAAGGAATCTGGATATCTTCGCATGGGAACCAAAACACATGACTGGGGTGCCACGCTCGATTGCAGAACACAAGCTAAAAATCCGACAAGGATATTCCCCAGTAAGGCAGAAAAAGCGCGGCCAGGCTCCAGAGCGCGCAAAAGCCATTCTGGAAGAAGTACACAAACTTGTGGACGCTGGCATCATGCGAGAAGTCTATTACCATGATTGGCTCTCCAATCCAGTAATGGTCAAGAAGAGCGATGGTAGTTGGCGGATGTGTGTAGATTTCACTGACCTTAACAAAGCATGTCCACAGGACTGCTACCCACTACCAGAGATAGACTGGAAGGTGGAATCTCTGTGCGGATATCCCTTTAAATGTTTCTTAGATGCATACAAAGGGTACCTGTAACACCCCGACCCGACAAAGGTAGAGATGTCACAATAATGGTGACATATCAGAAACATACACAAGCATACATCTTCAATAATACCAAGGAATACAAAGGTTACAAGAAATTACAAGGAAATACAAAATTTACAAGGGATAAATACTAAGATCAAAAATCTAAATTCTTCTAATCATCTCTATAACAAAATAACTATCACAGTGTAGTCTTCTAAGTCCAAAGGTCTCTTCACTCATACCCAAACCCGTCGTCCTGCTTATAAACCTGCCGCACACGAAAAGAAAACGTGCGGCTGAGCTTATAAAGCCCAGTGAACAGATATAACGGAAACAAAGCAGTAGTAAAGAATAGTGAACAGTAAATGAAATACGAATCAATCCGAATTATGGCATAAGAAAAGGTAACAGTAATGAGAAGTACTCGGGTACAAGGTGTAGGAAACAGTAATCCTCTACGAGCCCAGTAACAGTAACAGTAACAGTATCATCATGTAGCCGTATAGAGGGGAGACCTCTCAGTAATCAGTAAATATGAGGGGAGTCCTCAAACAGTAAATTGGAGTAGCTAGCTCCCAGTAGTGTGAAAGACGTGTATCGCACACACCATCAGTCACCAGTAATAACAGTGATCAGTAATCAGTAATCAGTAATCAGTAATCAGTACAGTTCTAGGATGCATCCATACGCCCCTGATGGCCATAAACCTCCCAACACACCAAATAAAATACAGAAAAGGGACGGAACAGGTAATCACTCTCCTGCCCTAGAGTCATGCCATCGGTGCATCAATGACATGGTCATGAAACCCTCATGACTAGTTATGGCTCGTAGTATCAAACTGTGGGTCAGTAGTCAAGTATCAGTATTCAGTATTCAGTTTAGTTTCATAGGTCAATATCCATTTCAGTATATCAGAAAGTTCATATCAGATGGTTCAGTATCAGAAGGTTCAGTATCAGTAGGTTCAGTATCAGTAGGTTCAGTATCAGTGGGTTTAGTATCAGTGGTTTAGTACCAGAAAGATTCAATATCAGAAAGTTTAGGTTCATAGAAAAGATCTTAATTCAAGGGTTTCATAATAAGCTTATATTTAAAATAATCTTTCAGTGACTTTCATAAATGATGTTTAATAAAACCCTTTTTATAAAGATAGTCTAAAAGAGATTTTCATAAAATCTTTAGTGCAGTTTCAATTTAAAATTGGTATGACATTGTATTCAAAAGCTTTTCTCAAAAATATTTTCATATCATCAAGGAAAGTTCCAGTTCCAGTTATAATGTCAAAATGAATCTTCAGGGTATTCAATGGTTTGCATATTCAGGTCATAAGGTGAAGATCGGATCATGTCAGGTATCAAGGAATTAAAACAGGGTTCAGTTTATCAAAGGAACTCAGAAATCAAGTATCATGTCAGGAAGGTTCAAGTAAAGGGGATCATAGCAGTGGCATTAATACAGAGACCGAAGATCAGAAAGTAAAAGAGATCATGAGAAACCTGTGAGAAGGTTCAGAATATCTGTACCTTATACCGCAACCGAAAACACAACAGAAAATATCAAGGTCGGAAGCAGACTCCATCTCCAGCGAATCTACACGAATTCATGACTGACTTATTAAAACGTATTTACTTCAGATTACTTATTTTAGTCGGCTTTTCCAGTTTTAGTAACTTTCCATTTTTATCACGTTTTCTGAATTAATAACATTTAAGGTTAAAAATATGCCATTTAGATAATCTTAGCCTTAATAAGATAAATATCTTAGCTTAGGGTTAATATGCACTTTTAATAATTTAGGGTTTATTTTGTCAACATATTAAAGTTTAGGGGCTAAAGTGAAATTTCATAATTATATGACCACTTATTATATTTTGCATATTGTATGACCCTTATTAAATTATTTCATGAAATTTTACTTCCTAATTCAAGTACTAGCCCCTACTGTCCCTTTCTTTGCCCATTAGTGACACAACACTAAGCATAAAAAAAAATCACACGTTTGAAACCATAATCGATCCAACAACAGACACCCAAGACTCATTCTTCCTTGACACCCAGGGCACACACACGACTCCCTCTCTATTCACATAAGGCAGCCACACACACACTATATAAGCAGCCCTTTTATCGACATACAAATAAACTACATTTAACCAACAACTATATCACATCATCTTACTCGGTATTTATGCCATTCTAACAAGTTCTTAGGTTTTGTATGGAAGATGACATTAGTTCGGACCAAGGTTGTTAAACATGATCTCAAAAACGACACTAAACTATCGACTCGAAAATAGAACTGAGTTGGCGCATATAACACACACGCGACACATAAATCTCAGCCACCATAACTGGATTTAACAAACAGACCCTTACATGCAATCACATCGAAACCCAGCCATTAAAATCACATTGATGAACATGTACGCTCGTGTTAATTGTTGATTTCTTTCTTAGATTCTTGTCGTGTAATAATGAGAGTGTATTGGACCTTAGATGACCAGATATAGTTGCTTTGTGATACCGACTCGTAAAAGCAAACAGAAGCAAAGTCGACATGTATAGTTTCATATTTTCCTTGACTTTAAGTGACGTTTAAAAATGTCAGTCGTTGCTCATGTTTTACTAAGTATATTAAGTTATACATTCAGTGTTCCTACGTGTTTATATGAATTCCAAGATCAAAAATACACAAGGATGATATTAAGAGATACCTCTAGACAATCAAACGAAACAGACAAGAACCAGGACTAAACCACACTCGAGTCTAAGCCAAAAATTGAAACGCTCACTCTCCACAGCCCCCACGATCCAACTTAGTTATCACCACCTAGGACGCCAAGATCACCTTCGTGCCAGAATTATTTGTAGAACAATGGGCTGCCGTCCCTTATAATATTTTATGGTTTGTTTTGTTTTACCTTGTCATGTGTTTGAATCGAACGGAAAGGGAGGAAAAAGATATGTAGTAGCCGCCAAGTTGCTTGGTAGGTTTTAGGTTTTGAAGTTTATATTTGTGTTAAATATGTTGAAGAGCTCGGTTACAAAGTCAAACAAGTGGGGTGTTTTATGAGAAAAGAAACGTATGTAAATTTCGGTAATTGATTGTGATTGATTACTTCGTGATTTATGGGCTGAAACAGGAAGGAAGTCGGTTATGGGGAATAAAAAAAAAAAAAAAAAAACCGAATATCTTGATAAGGAATGAGTCAATTTAATTTCTTTGGGCTTGTGATGAATTAAATAAAACAATGTTATCTCTTCACATAGCCGAGATTTGGAAACTTAGACAAATAATATGGATCGACTAATGTGGGCATAAGCATAGAGAATTATTTATTTTGTACATATTACTTACATAGTGTAAGGTTTTTTTTAAATTATTTAATTTGCGGTTAACTTTTGGTTTTTAAATTTCTTTAAGTGGGAAATTTTAAATAATGTTCTTTCTAAATTACATAAGTTCTCAAAAAATTTTAAAATTTGGGGGGATTTTAGTCATTTCAGATTGGTTAAAATTTTGGGTTTTACAACTCTTCCACTCTTTTTAAAAAAAATTGTTCGTCCGAAAATTGAAGTTGCAAGGTTTTTGACCCAAGGGGTAAGGAAAAAAGCTAAAAGGTCGTCGCGAACAATTCTCACGCCCGGAAGGTTCTTTCAGAAGATCTTCAAAAAAAAATGGGGTTTTTAATGACTCGATCAAAACAAGATGGGTTCAGATTCCTCAGGGAAAGGGGACAAAAGTTGATTCAGAACAAAAGGTCAATGTAAAAAATAAATTGGGCGATAGGGGATTTTTCTGGGAAAAATTATTTTTAATACACAATCTTCAATCAAATTAACTGTGTCAAAAGTAGAGAGCTCTTCACAGATTTAAATTATTTTTTGAGGTCAACAGAAGCCCCAAAAAGAGAGCCAAATCATCCAGATATCTAAAACGAAAAAATGAGGGAGGCCCTAGGTAAATGAACCAACGGGTAAATAATCACGGATAAAACCCGGAAATCAGATTTAAACTTCTTTGGGACTCCCCAAACACTATGGCCACATGAGTGCAGTTTATGGTGTAGTATTATCACGTTGGGTCAGGGTCAAATACTACACCACAAATTGCCTAATGATGATCATACTTTATCTCGAGTCGTAGTATAACAACCATCTTAATCCAAACCCAGGACTTCTTCAGTCTCAGAGCCAAATTTCAGACATAAATAAGAGGGCAAACCAAAAATTCGCAGGGTATCGGAATCTCGATTTTCCAGCGGGGTAAAAGGGACCCGTCACAAGTATAGTTTTTTCCCCAGTTTGCCAAACTTCCTCAAACAAAGCCATAAAAATTGTAAACCCCGACCGACAAGGAGAGAGTCACAATAATGGGATATCAGAAATTACACAAGCATACATCTTCAAAAATTCAAAGGAATACAAATACAAGAAAATTTCAAGGGAAAAACAAAATTTTCAAGGGATAAATACTAGTTCAAAAAAACTAAATTCTTTTAATCATCTCTATAACAAAATAAATATCACAGTGTGTCTTCTAAGCCAATGGTCTTTCATTTATACCCAACCCCGTGTCTGCTTTTACCTGCCGCACACGAAGAAAACGTGCCGGGGTGAGCTTATAAAGGGCCCAGTGACAGATATACGGAAACAAAGCAGTAGTAAGAATATTTGAACAGTAAATGAAATACGAATCAACCCGGGGAGTTATGGCATAAAAAGGTAACAGTAATGAGAAGTACAAGGGTATAAGTGTGGGAAACATTTAATCCTCTCGACCCCAGTAAGGTAAAAACAGTAACAGTATCATATGTAGCCGTATAGGGGGGAAAACTTCGAAAACTTTAATATGAGGGGAAAGTCCTCAAACAGTTTTTTGGGATTTTAGCTAGTTCCCAGTAGTGTGAAGCTTTGTATCCCCACACACATCAGCCACAGTAATAACAGGATCAGTAATCATAATCATAATAAGTACATTCCCTAGGATGCATCCATACGCCCCTGATGGCCAAAAACCTCCCAACACCCCAAAATAAATAGGAAAAGGGACAACAGCCATCACTCTCCTGCCTAGAGTCACCCATGGGGTTGGCTTAAATGACATGGTCATGAAACCCTAATAAATAGTTGGGGTCGTAGTATCAAACGTGGGCCCAGTACAAGTATCGTATTCAGTTTTCATTTTTAGTTCATAGGTCAATACCATTTGTAACAGAAAGTTCATATCAGATGGTTCAGTACAGAGGTTCAGTATCAGTATTCAGTATCAGTGGTTCAGTATCAGTGGGTTTAGTATAAAGGTTTAGTACCAAAAAGTTTCAATATCAGAAAGTTTAGGTTCATAGAAAAAAATCTTAATTCAGGGTTTCATAATAAGCTTATTTAAATAATCTTTCAGGAATTTCATAATGATTTAATAAAACCCTTTTTTTAAGATAGTCCTTAAAAGAGATTTTCATAAAATCTTTGGCAGTTCATTTAAATTGGTAGGGCATTGTTCAAAAGCTTTTCTCAAAAATATTTTCATTTTAAACAAGGAAAAAAATTCCCCGTTCCAGTTATAATGTCAAAATAATCTTCAGGGTTTTTTTATTTGGTTTGCATATTTAAAGGGCATAAGGTGAAAATCGGATCATTTTCAGTACAAGGAATTTTAAAAAAGGGTTCAGTTTATCAAGGAATCAGAAACAAGTACATTCAGGGAAAGGTCAAGTAAAGGGGGTCCAGCATGGCATTAATACAGAGACCGACAGATCAGAAAGTAAAAGAGATCATGAGAAACCTTGAGAAGGTCAGGGGTATTGTACCTTATACCGCAAACCGAAAAACAACAAAAAATTTAAGGTCAGGGAAACAGACTCCATCTCCCGCGAAACTTTCACGAATTCAAAGACTGACTTATTTATAAACCCTATTTACTTCAGATTACTTATTTTTTGTTTGGCTTTTCCAGTTTTAGTAACTTTCCATTTTTATCAGTTTTCTGAATTTAAAACTTTAAGGTTTTTAAAAATGCCCTTTTGATAAAACTAGCCTTAAAAGATAAATATCTTAGCTTAGGGTTAATATGACACTTTTAATAATTTTTTGGGTTTTTTTTGTCAACAATTAAAGTTTTTTGGGGTAAGTGAAATTCATATTTTTTGACCACTTATTTTTTTTTTGCATTTTTGTAGAAACCCCTTTTTAAATATTTCATGAATTTTTCTTCCTAATTCCGTACTGCCCTACTGCCTTTTTTGAACGTGTAGATCAAGTGCAACGAATTTGTACTAATCGGATGTAAATATCGACCAAAGAAAAATGCCACCGATCGAACCAAGCCTCCAACAACCCAAACCTTATTTTTCCCAGCTACTTTTGATGATGACGAACCCCAAAAAAATACTAGATCACCTCCAGAAATTCGTATGGCTTGTGGGTGAATTTTTGTGTGTGTTTTTGAATAGTCGGTTTATGTTTTAGGGAAACAATTAAATGGGGTAACTAAATAATGTAAATTGCCGATCATGGGGGGGGGGGTTATGGGCTTAAGAATCGGTCCTTAATTAACCAAGAATTAATGGGCTTGATTTTGTTTTAATTTGTTAATTATTTTGTAGGTTATAATAAGTTAAATGTAATTTAAATGGAATTAATTTAAATAAAATTGCATTAGGGTGTTTTGTACATGTAATTATGTAAGACAATGATTTTTGAACATGTAGAAATTATTTCATTTCATGTATAGCTTGTTACTTGATGCGTGGTTTTGCAACCTTACAACAGGTTTTACCTCTCAAGGAATCTCAAGAGGCTTACAACCCCACCAGGCAGTGTACCTGACCGATGTAGTATAGTGTAGTGGTAAGTACGGGGGATTGATCGTTCTCCACAGGGAATAGTGTCGTTAGGATTGAAAAACTACTCTAATAGGTCTAAGGGTGAGGGAAGATTCTTTTTGTATTTTTATATTTTATGAAAGCAAGTAAAATCTCGGGTTTGAAGGAGTGGGCGGAATTAGTTGCTAATCAACTAACCCAAATAACTACAAATGCAAATAAAATAAAATAACTAAAAATGAAAAGATTGTGAAACTTATGTGGAGAGAAATGTGTTTACTTAGATTTCCTTACTCCCTAACTATCTTTTACCGGTTGATTAGTGTGTATTAATTGCGTGGATGACGGGTGTATTCCTTAATACCAATCGTGGGGTGGCGTACGTACTTCCCCAACTCTACAAGCTCCTACTTCACTCCTATGTCGAGCCAGCTAAGAAGCTCCTAACATGGGATCACTAGAATTCGCTCATGCATTAAATACAACCATAAAAACCTTAGTACGCATTGGTTCATGTTTCTTAAGACGTTCAAGCAAGTTACCGTATAGGAAGTTAGCCAGTTTTCTTAAGCCTAACATCGATAAATAATCATCCAATACAATTAATAACACACTAATAACCAATAATCAATAGTTAGGTTTCATTAGATCTAAGCAAACACAAGATAAATCTAGCCTAGCATGTTAATTAAAAGACAAGAACAAGATATAATCAAACAACACATAGACATATTGATTGATTAAATGAATACTTATCTTCAATTAAATATGGGGGATCCAAGGGTATGAAAACCCTTAAAAATGGCAGAAATTCGTCTTAGGGTTTCTCCTCACAAAGTTGCACACTAATGACAAAAAATTGCAAAACTATATATAGAGTTTAGGGGCTGACGGCGTCACGTTGTAGATCTTGACGCCGTCACCTCGCCGTGTCTAGGGTTCCCGGATGGCCTTCTTGACGCCGTCCCTCTTTAGTGCTCCAAAATCCGCTCTGGCTTATCAAGGCTTGACGCCGTCAGAATAAGGCTTGACGCCGTCCCTCTTTAAGTTAAACCGTGATGGCCTTGATCACTTCAAAGGGTGACGCCGTCAGATTTTCCATTGTAAAATTCTCTGGCTTATCATGTGTATTTTTCATATCCACCTCTTTTGCCAAGCCATGACACCGTCAAGGGCAATCCCTGACGCCGTCAAAGGTACTTTTTCAGCCGATTTTGAGACTTTGTCATTTTCTTCACTTTTATGCTCCAAAAACGTCCAAAATGCTTCCTTTTCCAGATTTCTTCTCCAAAGTACCTAAAATGACAAAAGGAACGATTTAGGGCAATATTTGATCAAATAAACACGATTTAGGGCTTAAATGACCCCCTAAAAGCGGTACACTTTTCGCTTCATCAAATACCCTTACACTTGAGATTTGCTTGTCCTCAAGCAAATGCGCTTTTATTCTAATCAAAATACAAGTTAGGGGTCATTTAATGCTAATGTAAAAGTAATTACAACAAATAGTCGTTCCACTTTAATCATAATAAGCACGGAGATTACAAACTAGCACCTCACAAGTAGTGTTTAGATACTCACATCTCTCAGGTGTCATCAAAATAAATCTCATAAATGAAAACGGATAATATCTCTCACTACCTGTCATAGCAAATAGATTACCATAGGCTTGGGAAAGGATCGAAAACCTCCTCCACTAGGCGTAAGCACCTAAGATAAACTATCAAAGAGGGCTTTTAAACGGGTTATAACGTGAGGTGTAGGGATATGATAAACACGGATTTGTTGGATAAGGGATATTTTACTGGTGGCGAGTTAAAGATCTTGATTAATTACATGCACAATATGGCGTTGCTAAGTGATGAAGCGAAAAGTGTACCGCTTTTAAGGGGTCATTTAAGCCCGAAATCGTATTTATTTGATCAAATATTGCCCTAAATCGTTCCTTTTGTCATTTTAGGTACTTTTGAGGAGAAATCTGGAAAAGGAGGCATTTTGGACGTTTTTGGAGCATTAAAGTGAAGAAAACGGCAAAGTCTCAAGAATCGGCTAAAAGTTACTCTTGACGGCGTCAGACTTTACTCTGGACGGCGTCATGCCTTGGCAAGAAAAGTTGGACGTGAAATTTACTCATGACGGGCCAGTGAGATAGCATGTGAATTCTGACGGCATCACGCTTTAACTTGATCGAGGGCGTCACGGCTTAAATCATAAGGGGACGGCGTCACGTTCATGGTTAGACGGCGTCAAGCCTTGATAGGCCAGAATGGATTTTTGAAGAGCTAAAGAGGGACGGCGTCAAGAAGGTCATCCGGGAACCCTAAAAGCGGCGAGGTGACGGCGTCACAATCCATAAGGTGACGCCGTCAGATCCAAAAATCTATATATAGTTTTCTAATTTTTTGTCATAAGGAAGAGCTTAGTGTGTGGAATTTTGGGATAAAACCCTAAGACGATTTTAGCTACTTTTTCAGGGCTTTTTGCCTTGAGATCTTCCATGTTTCATTGAAAGATAAGTTATCAATTAATCATTAAATATGTCTATGTGTTGTTTGATTCTATCTTATTCTTGTCTTTTGTTTAACATGTTAGGCTAAATTTATCTTGTGTTTGCTTAGATCTAATGAAACCTAACTATTGATTATTGGTTGTTAGTGTGTTGTTAGTGGTATTGGATGATTGTTTTTCTATGTTAGGCTTAAGAAAACTGGCTAACTTCCTATTCGGTAACTTGCTTGAACGTCTTAAGAAACATGAACCAAACGCGTACTAAAGGTTTTTATGGTTGTATTTAATGCACAAGCGAATTCTAGTGATCCCATGTTAGGAGCTTCCTAGCCGGCTCGACATAGGAGTGAAGTAGGAGCTTGTAGAGTTGGGGAAGTAAGTACGCCACCCCACGAATGGTATTAAGGAATACACCCGTCATCCACGCGACTAATACACACTAATTAACCGGTAAAAGATAGTTAGGGAGTAAGGAAATCTAAGTAAACACATTTCTCTACACATAAGTTTCTCACCACATTTTCATTTTTGTTATTTTATTTTATTGCATTTGTAGTAATTTGGGTTAGTTGACTAGCAACTAATTCCGCCCACTCTTCAAAACCGAGATTTTACTTGCTTTCATAAAAATTATAAAAACATAAAAAGAATCTTCCTCAACCCTTAGACCTAATTAGAGTAGCCTTTCACACCTAACGAACACTATTCCCTGTGGAGAACGATCAATCCCCCGTACTTACCACTACACTATACTACATCGGTCAGGTACACTGCCTGGTGGGGTTGTAAGCCTCTTGAGATCCCTCGAGAGGTAAAACCTGTTGTAAGGTTACAAAACCACGCATCAAGTTTTTGGCGCCGCTGCCGGGGAATAGTTATTGTTTAGGTTGAATTTTTATTTCTATTAGGTCTACTCACTAGATTCCTTTCTAGTGAGATTTTTATTTTATTTTTCTAGGTTTTCTTTAGTCTATCTATTTTCTTCGTGTCTTTGTTCGTAACCATACCATCCGACATCATGGAAGATGGTAATATCCTTAACCCCCACAACCCACCACCACAACAACCACCACCACCTCCTAGAGCCCGTACTTTAGGAGAGTATTCCCGTCCTAGCCACCATGGCTATCGAAACACCATTGAGCTCACTCAAGGAGCCAATATCACACCCTTGCGATCCGACACCATCCGGTTGGTGCAAAGCGGATGCGCATTCCATGGACTTCGTTCTGAAGATCCTAATCAACATCTCAAGGACTTTCTTAAAATCGTTGATTCTATAGACCTTGATGTTGCCACTCGAGAGACGACCCGATTGCGTCTCTTCCAATTCTCTTTGCGGGACCAAGCTAGTCAGTGGCTAGAACGTCAACCCGCAGGATCCATCACCTCTTGGGATGATCTCACTACTCGTTTCCTTGCTCAGTTTTTTCCACCGGGAAGAACTACCAAGCTAAGGAATGATATCTTGATGTTCCAACAACGTCAAGGCGAAACTCTCTACGAGGCATGGACTCGATTCAAGGACTTACTCCAAAAAGTCCCTCACCATGGCATAGAACTTTGGCTCCAAGTCCAAATCTTCTATGACCATATCAATCTCTCCACGAGGCAAACCATTGACCAATCAGCCGGTGGCAAGCTACGTGATCTAAGTGCGGAACAATCATGGGCTCTCCTAGAGGATCTTGCTCTTTATGACAACGAAAGTTGGAGTGATCCCCGTGATTTGAATAAAACGGTCAAGGCAATATCTTTGCCTTCTAACAATTCAAGCACTTCTGACCGTAGGATCATAGAACTTGAAGACCAAGTCAAGTTTCTCATGAAATCCTACGAGGCTCCTAAACCTTCAAGCCAAGTGAACAAAATCACTTCTTCATGTGAATTATGTAGTGGTCCCCACGACACTCGTAATTGCATGGAACTCCCCGAACAAGCTTTTGTGGACTACGCATCCTCGCGTACCGACGGAGCGGGAGACAAGTGGTACACTTTCAAACCCGAGCCAAACCATTACGGTGATTCATACAACCCCTCATGGAAAAATCACCCGAACCTTAGGTGGAAACAAAACCAAAACTCACAACAAACCAATTCTTCCAACCCACCTAATCGTTTCCAATCAAGCGGTTCCAACTCGAACCATACTTTCAACAACAATCCTTCCGGCAATGGTAGTACCAATAACTTTGAAGGATTGATGTCTCAATTTATGGCATCTCAAGAAGCTCGTTTAGCCAAGTTTGAAGCCGATTTCAAACAAAGACAAAGCGAGATGACCGATAAGATTGACACCTTGTTGAAAGCCCTCAATGACCGAGAAATGGGAGCACTCCCTAGCAACACGGTCAAGAACCCGAAACTAAACGTCAACGCTATTTCATCGGTTTCGTCCCCTAGTTCTTGTCCACAATATTATTCGGTCAATTCCATGAGCACGTGTTTCAAACAAACCCAAATCGTTCCAAATGACCAAGAAGTTATGACATCCAAATTGGTCAACAACATAGTTGAAACACCTTCCACTCAAAACCTTGACGAAGAATTCAAGGAGCTCCACCTTGAAAGTCCGGTTGTTGATGAGTTGGATGAGAAGAAGCTCAAGTTAGGCGAAAAAGGGACCGCCTTTGTTCAAAATAAGCTACCTAAGAAATTAGATGATCCGGGCTTATTTGTTCTACCTTGCAAGATCGGTAATTCGGAGGCTTATGACACATTAGCCGATCTTGGATCAAGCCTTAACCTACTTACGTTACCTCTCTACACCTCTCTAAAACTTGGAAAACTTGAAGAAACCGAGGTAATAATAGGCTTAGCGGATGGAAGTGTTGCTTACCCGGTTGGAGTAGTTAAGGACGTGTTAGTACACATTGGAAAACTAACCATTTTAGCCGATTTCCACGTCCTTGATATGGTTAGCGACCCTACATGCCCCTTGTTGATAGGTAGAGGATTTTTGGCGACCGCTAGTGCTATGATTGATTGTAAGGAATCTAAGATAGCGGTAGGAGAAGGAGATACTTGGTCAATCTATGATGTTAAGAAACACGCCTATGATACTAGTGAGGAACCGACACCCCATTGGTTAGAATTAAATAGGAGACCATCTAGATATGGACCTTGGATTGATAGAGACTTCATAGGACCCCAACGCCCATTTTACCTAGAAGAGGACTTTGTTAACCGAACACATACGGTAGAGCAACTCTTGGCTAGGGACACCGAATTGGATCCATTTGAAGACTCTCTAGTTTTTAGAAAGATGATTGATTTCCTAGGAGTTTTGCCAATTAACCTAGGAATGAATAAGTGGATTTGTGAGGAAGATGATCATAAGTGGAATTGGGATAAACCACCCAAAGATGGAGATGGGTCATGGCATATCAAGATGACATTGTATGACCCGGATGGAGAGAAGTTTGAAAAGACATATCGTACTAAGCGGACCAATAGGAAACTTCAATCCAAGCTTAACCCTAAAGACGTCCTCGATGACGAGCTTACTTACATAGGGTAGCGTGACTTTGAGTCTAGCTACAAGACTCGTTAATAAAGAAAAGCGCTTCTTGGGAGGCAACCCAAGCTTTATTTGCTTTGTGTGTTTATTTATTTGTTTGTTTGATTTTATTTGTTTCCGTATGTGTGTTTAATTTTTATCATTATTGATTCATGTTAAAAAGAAAATTGTGAAAATGCTTTATTTTGTTTTTAACTTCGTCTTAACTACATATAAAGGTATTTTGCAAAAGTTAAGTGTAAGGGAAATCTAAATCGGTTTATTAGAACACAAATTAACATGAATCGTAATAATAATAAATTAGCATACATATTCGTAATTGTTTGAGTCAAATGCTTGTATCGAGTCATAATGATGTTTTGCAGGATTTCCAGGAAGTAAGGTAAAGGTTTTTCCAGAAATTTTCCGGAAACTAAAAATGAAAATTTTTGTCAGGTCATTTCTGACGGCGTCAGGAGTTATAACCTGACGGCGTCAGATTTAATTTCCAGAAATTTTTGAAAGTTTTGTTTTCATAAAAAGTTTTTATTAAATCTCCAACTTATAATCTCCAGGAATCTGCAAAATTATCATTCCACAAGCATTATATCCTTATATATAGATTTTTCCCGCCGATGTTATGCAGGTTTTCGTGTTTGTTTTCTCAGGCTTAACAGGTTATTTTGGACAAGGAGATGTTTATGGAATCAAGCTTATGGCGATGCATTAGTCATGGAGCTTCAACATTACCTTGGAAGAAGATTTAACCGTGTAATTTCATTATCCAACGAGCGAATCATGGGAGTATTTGATTTCATTCTTTTATTTTTTTTTCTTTTACATCTTGTTATTTGAACATTGGGGACAATGTTCATCTTAAGTGTAAGGGGAGGGTAAAAGTACGATTTTAGAGAATGCCATTGCGCTTGATTTTTGTTTGTTTAATAGTAGATGTGTAATAAAACTGAGAGAAATACTTGATTAAGGTAATTTTAGTGCCAAATTTAAAATTTTTTACAACATATAGGAGTGAAACTTTGATCTTAATGAGCGTCTCACGGATAGGAGTTATATAACTAGCACAAAAGCCGTACCACTAAAAAAATTTTCCACCCCAAATATGTGAGGTTCGCCCCTAGAATTGGTAGGAAAAGCATTTATGCTATGATGTGTGTACCGGTAGCACTTAGATTCTAGAACTTGCGTTAGGACCATTCCAAGGCCACAAGTGAGACTACATTCGTGTAGTTAGATTTACTACATGATAAGAGGCATTAGGATTAACCCATTGTTTTACACCTGTGTTTTTGTTATAATTACATTGGCTACATTGGTCAAGTAATTCTCCCACACCCTTTGCGTTGTACTCATTTTTAGTACACGATACCCCTAGTACACCCCTCAGAGCCTATCTTTTCGTTTCAACCTTTAAGCATTTTACTTAAAGGAAGAATTTGTTACACCCCACTAAAATGTACACCCAGATCGCCTTAGCCTACCTTGTATGCACTCATCTTTAGTGCATTATTGTTACAACATTTGTTTAAACCCAAGTTAATTATCTAGTTGATTACATGGTTGCTAAGTCGAGTCATATCCTTGTACATATTGTTTTGGGACGATTGGGACTCATGGGTAAAGTACTAGTGTAATGGAGTAATGGGGAAGAACATCATTTATTACCCCCATATGTGCTAAATGTTTTAAAAGTACTCCAAGTTTTTCAATTATCTTGATTCGAGTCATTAGATTAGTATTTGTAAAGTTATGTAAAAATTCAAGTATAAGGGGGATGCAATGCCCCTATGATGTATTATTTTGGATGGTAGGGCAAGAGTGTATGAAAAAAAAAAAAAAAAAAAAAAAAAAAAAAAAAAAAAAAAAAAAAAAAATCAAGAAAAACACAAAAAAAATGAGAAAATGAAAAATAGAAAAAAAAACATACGGACTACCATCCCGTTTCATTTTATGTTTGTTTTATGTTTTTGTTATTTTGTTATTTCGTTTCTAGCTTAAGATCGAGTCTAGTCTTGGCTTAGCAACATTGTATAGTACATGTAATTGATCAAGATTTTTAACTCGCCACCAGTAAAATATCCCTTATCCAACAAAGCCGTGTTTTCCTTTTCCCTACACCTGACGTTATAACCCATGTAAAAGCCCTCTTTGATAGTTTATCTTAGGTGCTTACGCCTAGTGGAGGAGGTTTTCGATCCTTTCCCAAGCCTATGGTAATCTATTTGCTATGACAGGTAGTGAGAGATATTATCCGTTTTCATTTTTTGAGATTTATTTTGATGACACTTGAGAGATGTGAGTATCTAAACACTACTTGTGAGGTGCTAGTATGTAATCTCCGTGCTTATTATGACTGAAGTGGAACGAATATTTGTTGTAATTACTTTTATGTTTGCATTAAATGACCCCTAACTTGTATTTTGATTAGAATAAAAGCGCATTTGCTTGAGGACAAGCAAATCTCAAGTGTAAGGGTATTTGATGAAGCGAAAAGTGTACCGCTTTTAAGGGGTCATTTAAGCCCGAAATCGTATTTATTTGATCAAATATTGCCCTAAATCGTTCCTTTTGTCATTTTAGGTACTTTTGAGGAGAAATCTGGAAAAGGAGGCATTTTGGACGTTTTTGGAGCATTAAAGTGAAGAAAACGGCAAAGTCTCAAGAATCGGCTAAAAGTTACTCTTGACGGCGTCAGACTTTACTCTGGACGGCGTCATGCCTTGGCAAGAAAAGTTGGACGTGAAATTTACTCATGACGGGCCAGTGAGATAGCATGTGAATTCTGATGGCGTCACGCTTTAACTTGATCGAGGGCGTCACGGCTTAAATCATAAGGGGACGGCGTCACGTTCATGGTTAGACGGCGTCAAGCCTTGATAGGCCAGAATGGATTTTTGAAGAGCTAAAGAGGGACGGCGTCAAGAAGGTCATCCGGGAACCCTAAAAGCGGCGAGGTGACGGCGTCACAATCCATAAGGTGACGCCGTCAGATCCAAAAATATATATATAGTTTTCTAATTTTTTGTCATAAGGAAGAGCTTAGTGTGTGGAATTTTGGGATAAAACCCTAAGACGATTTTAGCTACTTTTTCAGGGCTTTTTGCCTTGAGATCTTCCATGTTTCATTGAAAGATAAGTTATCAATTAATCATTCAATATGTCTATGTGTTGTTTGATTCTATCTTATTCTTGTCTTTTGTTTAACATGTTAGGCTAAATTTATCTTGTGTTTGCTTAGATCTAATGAAACCTAACTATTGATTATTGGTTGTTAGTGTGTTGTTAGTGGTATTGGATGATTGTTTATCTATGTTAGGCTTAAGAAAACTGGCTAACTTCCTATTCGGTAACTTGCTTGAACGTCTTAAGAAACATGAACCAAACGCGTACTAAAGGTTTTTATGGTTGTATTTAATGCACAAGCGAATTCTAGTGATCCCATGTTAGGAGCTTCCTAGCCGGCTCGACATAGGAGTGAAGTAGGAGCTTGTAGAGTTGGGGAAGTAAGTACGCCACCCCACGAATGGTATTAAGGAATACACCCGTCATCCACGCGACTAATACACACTAATTAACCGGTAAAAGATAGTTAGGGAGTAAGGAAATCTAAGTAAACACATTTCTCTACACATAAGTTTCTCACCACATTTTCATTTTTGTTATTTTATTTTATTGCATTTGTAGTAATTTGGGTTAGTTGACTAGCAACTAATTCCGCCCACTCTTCAAAACCGAGATTTTACTTGCTTTCATAAAAATTATAAAAACATAAAAAGAATCTTCCTCAACCCTTAGACCTAATTAGAGTAGCCTTTCACACCTAACGAACACTATTCCCTGTGGAGAACGATCAATCCCCCGTACTTACCACTACACTATACTACATCGGTCAGGTACACTGCCTGGTGGGGTTGTAAGCCTCTTGAGATCCCTCGAGAGGTAAAACCTGTTGTAAGGTTACAAAACCACGCATCACTAAGCCAAGACTAGACTCGACTTAAGCTAAAAACAAAATAACAAAAACATAAAATAAACATAAAATAAAACGGGATGGTAGTCCGTATGTTTTTTCTACTTTTCTTTTTCTCATTTTTTTGTATTTTTCTTTATTTTTTCGATTTTTTTTTCTTTCCATACACTCTTGCCCTACCATCCAAAATAATACATCATAGGGGCGTTGCATTCCCCTTACACTTGAACTTTTACATAACTTTACAAATAACTATTCTAATGACTCGAATTAAGATAATTGAAAAACTTGGAGTACTTTTAAAAATATTTAGCACATATGGGGGTAATAATGTTGTTCTTCCCCATTACTCCATTACACTAGTACTTTACCCATGAGTCCCAATCGTCCCAAAACAATATGTACAAGGATATGACTCGACTTAGCAACCATGTAATCAATTAGATAATTAACTTGGGGTTTAAACAAATGTTGTAACAATAATGCACTAAAAATGAGTGCATACAAGGTAAGCTAAGGCGATTTGGGTGTACATTTAAGTGGGGTGTAAACAAATTCTTCCTTTAAGTAAAATGCTTAAAGGTCGAAACGAAAAGATAGGCTCTGAGGGGTGTACTAGGGGTATCGTGTACTAAAAATGAGTACAACGCAAAGGGTGTGGGAGAATTACTTGACCAATGTAGCCAAAGTAATTATAACAAAAAAACACAGGTGTAAAACAATGGGTTAATCCTAATGCCTCTTATCATGTAGTAAATCTAACTACACGAATGTAGTCTCACTTGTGGCCTCGGAATGGTCCTAATGCAAGTTCTAGAATCTAAGTGCTACCGGTACACACATCATAGCATAAATGCTTTTCCTACCAATTCTAGGGGCGAATCTCACATATTTGGGGTGGAAAATTTTTTTAGTGGTATGGTTTTGTGCTAGTCATATAACTCCTATCCGTGAGACGCTCATTAAGATCAAAGTTTCACTCCTAAATGTTGTAAAAAATTTTAAATTTTGCACTAAAATTGCCTTAACAGGTATTTATCTCAGTTTTATTACACATCTACTATTGAACAAACAAAAATCAAGCGTAATTGTATTCTCTAAAGTATCGTATTTTACCGCCCCTTACACTTAAGATGAACATTGTCTCCAATGTTCAAATAACAAGATGTAAAAGTAAATAAGGTAAAAGAATGAAATCAAATACTCCCCTGATTCGCTCGGTGGGTAATGTGGTAACATGGTTAGATCTTCTTCCAAGAGAATGTAGAAGCTCCAAGACTAATGCATCGCCAAAAGCTTGATTCCACATACATCTCCTTGTCCAAAATAACCTGTTAAACCTGAGAAAACAAACACGAAAACCTGCATAACATCGGCGGGATAAATTCTATATATAAGGATATAATGCTTGTGGAATGATAATTTTGCAGATTCCTGGAGTTTAAAAGTTAGAGATTTAATAAAAACTTTTTATGAAAACAAAACTTTCAAAAATTTCTGAAAATTAAAACCTGACGCCGTCAGGTTGTAACGCCTGACGCCATCAGAAATGATCTGACATAATTCTCATGTTAAGTTTCCGAAAAATTTCTGGAAAAACCTATACCTTACTTCCTGGAAATCCTGCAAAATATCATTATGACTTGATACAAGCATTTGACTCAAACAAATACGAATATGTATGTTAATTTATTATTATTACGATTCATGTTCATTTGTGTTCTAATAAACCGATTAGGATTTCCCTTACACTTATCTTTTGCAAAATACCTTTACATGTAGTTAAGACGAAGTTAAAAACAAGATAAAGCATTTTCACAATTTAGTTTTGAACATGAATCAATAAAAATAAAAATTAAACATACATACGGAAACAAATAAAATCAAACAAACAAATAAATAAACACACAAAAAGCAAATAAAGCTTGGGTTGCCTCCCAAGAAGCGCTTTTCTTTATTAACGAGTCTTGTAGCTAGACTCAAAGTCACCGTACATTACGTGACTCCATCATTGGTCACGGTTCCTAGGCCATTCTCATTTCCGGTTTTATATTCCGGTCCTAATTTCAAACAATCCTTGTAGAAACCGGATATCCTTTCCATAGCATAGTCTACTTCTTTATTTCTATCCTCATCATTCCTATAGTAGACCGCTTGCTTAAGCTCCTTCCCAACATTTGACAAGTGTTGGAATTGCTCTATCTTATATGGCATTTGGTAGTTTACCTCATCGGTCTCATCCTTAAATCTAACTATCCCTAAGGACGGTTCATAAGTCACTCTAGAGACCTCAACAAATGGTTTTCCAAAAACTACTTGAGTTAAGGATGCATCGACTATTAGGCGGATATCTTCTACAATTACAAAGTCGGTGGCATAGGTGAAGTTTCCTACATAAACCGGTAATCCCTTAACTCTTCCCGTGAAGTTACTCATCCAACCCTTGTCAGGGAACATCCTATACCCAAGTTGCTTTTTCATTATCAAGTTGTAGTGGGCTCTAGTCATGATGTTTATGGGCGATCTAAGGTCGATGTAAGCTTTCCACACATGCAAATGTCCGATGTTGCATGGTATGTTGAGATTAGAAGGATCGCCTATTTTTATAATTGGTCTACCTAGAAAGTATGGTGTCTCGGGGTCATCGAATAAGCCTGTATGATATGCGCGCTCTCTTCCTTAGTGGGTAGCCTATTGAAGTAGTCCTCATCATCATCTACTTCTTCAATCTCACTTTTCCTAACTTCCTTATCAACCTCGACTTTCTTAACCTCATCCATAGGTTCACTATTATCTTCATTCCTATCAATCGGTTTGATAGTGACAATGTTGACGAAGTGGACATGTTTGGATGAAGAGGGGTCTTTTACTTGGGGTCCGCTATTTGTGTTCCTAGCGTCCTTATGTGGAGGTGATAGCACTTGGTTATTGAGGGCTTTCAATAAGTTGTCAATTTTATTGGTCATCTCCGTTTGTTGTTGATTGAATTCGGATTCAAACTTAGCTATCCGAGCTTCTTGAGATGCCATAAATTGGGACATCAATCCTTCAAAGTTATTGGTACTACCATTGCTGGAAGGATTGTTGTTGAAAGTACGGTTCGAGTTGGAACCGCTTGATTGGAAACGATTAGGTGGGTTGGAATAATTGGTTTGTTGTGCGTTTTGGTTTTGTTTCCACCTAAGGTTTGGGTGATTTTTCCATGAGGGGTTGTATGTATCACCGTAGGGGTTTGGCTCGGGTTTGAAAGTGTACCACTTGTCTCCCGCTCCGTCGGTACGCGAGGATGCGTAGTCCGCAAAAGCTTGTTCGGGGAGTTCCATGCAATCACGAGTGTCGTGGGGACCACTACATAATTCACACGAAGAATTGATTTTGTTCACTTGGCTTGAAGGTTTAGGATCCTCGTAGGATTTCATAAGAAACTTGACTTGGTCTTCAAGTTCTATGATCCTACGGTCGGAAGTGCTTGAATTGTTCGAAGGCAAAGATATTGCCTTGACCATTTTATTCAAATCACGGGGATCACTCCAACTTTCGTTGTCATAAAGAGCAAGATCTTCTAGGAGAGCCCATGATTGTTCCGCACTTAGATCACGTAGCTTACCACCGGCCGATTGGTCAATGGTTTGCCTCTTGGAGAGATTGATATGGTCATAGAAGATTTGGACTTGGAGCCAAAGTTCTATGCCATGGTGAGGGACTTTTTGGAGTAAGTCCTTGAATCGAGTCCATGCCTCGTAGAGGGTTTCGCCTTGACGTTGTTGGAACATCAAGATATCATTCCTTAGCTTGGTAGTTCTTCCTGGTGGGAAAAACTGAGCAAGGAAACGAGTGGTGAGATCATCCCAAGAGGTGATGGATCCTGCGGGTAGGCGCTCTAGCCATTGACTAGCTTGGTCCCGCAGAGAGAATTGAAAGAGACGCAGTCGGGTCGTCTCTCGAGTGGCCACATCAAGGTCTATAGAATCAACGATTTTGAGAAAGTCCTTGAGATGTTGATTAGGATCTTCGGAACGAAGTCCATGGAATGCGCATCCGCTTTGCACCAACCGGATGGTGTCGGATCGCAAGGGTGTGACATTGGCTCCTTGAGTGAGCTCAATGGTGTTCCGGTAGCCATGGTGGCTAGGACGGGAGTAGTCTCCTAAGGTACGGGCTCTAGGAGGTGGGTGTTGTTGTGGTGGTGGGTTGTTGGGATCAAGGATATTACCACCTTCCATGATGTCGGATGGTAATGGTTACGAACAAATAAACGAAGAAAAAAAGATAGACTAAAGAAAACCTAGAAAAATAAAATAAAAATCTCACTAGAAAGGAATCTAGTGAGTAGACCTAATAAAAATTCAACCTAAACAATAACTATTCCCCGGCAGCGGCGCCAAAAACTTGATGCGTGGTTTTGCAACCTTACAACAGGTTTTACCTCTCAAGGGATCTCAAGAGGCTTACAACCCCACCAGGCAGTGTACCTGACCGATGTAGTATAGTGTAGTGGTAAGTACGGGGGATTGATCGTTCTCCACAGGGAATAGTGTCGTTAGGATTGAAAAACTACTCTAATAGGTCTAAGGGTGAGGGAAAATTCTTTTTGTATTTTTATATTTTATGAAAGCAAGTAAAATCTCGGGTTTGAAGGAGTGGGCGGAATTAGTTGCTAATCAACTAACCCAAATAACTACAAATGCAAATAAAATAAAATAACTAAAAATGAAAAGATTGTGAAACTTATGTGGAGAGAAATGTGTTTACTTAGATTTCCTTACTCCCTAACTATCTTTTACCGGTTGGTTAGTGTGTATTAATTGCGTGGATGACGGGTGTATTCCTTAATACCAATCGTGGGGTGGCGTACGTACTTCCCCAACTCTACAAGCTCCTACTTCACTCCTATGTCGAGCCGGCAAAGAAGCTCCTAACATGGGATCACTAGAATTCGCTCATGCATTAAATACAACCATAAAAACCTTAGTACGCATTGGTTCATGTTTCTTAAGACGTTCAAGCAAGTTACCGTATAGGAAGTTAGCCAGTTTTCTTAAGCCTAACACGATAAACAATCATCCAATACAATTAATAACACACTAATAACCAATAATCAATAGTTAGGTTTCATTAGATCTAAGCAAACACAAGATAAATCTAGCCAAGCATGTTAATTAAAAGACAAGAACAAGATATAATCAAACAACACATAGACATATTGATTGATTAAATGAATACTTATCTTCAATTATACATGGGAGATCCAAGGGTATGAAAACCCTTAAAAATGGCAGAAATTCGTCTTAGGGTTTCTCCTCACAAAGTTGCACACTAATGACAAAAAATTGCAAAATTATATATAGAGTTTAGGGGCTGACGGCGTCACGTTGTAGATCTTGACACCGTCACCTCGCCATGTCTAGGGTTCCCGGATGGCCTTCTTGACGCCGTCCCTCTTTAGTGCTCCAAAATCCGCTCTGGCTTATCAAGGCTTGACGCCGTCAGAATAAGGCTTGACGCCGTCCCTCTTTAAGTTAAACCGTGATGGCTTTGATCACTTCAAAGGGTGACGCCGTCAGATTTTCCATTGTAAAATTCTCTGGCTTATCATGTGTATTTTTCATATCCACCTCTTTTACCAAGCCATGACGCCGTCAAGGGCAATCCCTGACGCCGTCAAAGGTACTTTTTCAGCCGATTTTGAGACTTTGTCGTTTTCTTCACTTTTATGCTCCAAAAACGTCCAAAATGCTTCCTTTTCCAGATTTCTTCTCCAAAGTACCTAAAATGACAAAAGGAACGATTTAGGGCAATATTTGATCAAATAAACACGATTTAGGGCTTAAATGACCCCTAAAAGCGGTACACTTTTCGCTTCATCATTACTTGAATTTTGGATTCATTTTGGCACTTTAATATCCTTAAATAAATTTCTTTAAACTTGTAGGGGCAATTTGGTCATTTTACACGTTCTGGATTTTAGGGTTTTACAACTCTTCCCCTCTAACAAAAAAATTTCGTCCTCGAAATTTGAAGTCGCGAAGTGAAGCGAAGTCGCAGCAAGTCGCAAAAGATCATCACAATATTCTCATACCCGAAGAGGTTCTTCCAAAAGTTCTTCAGACCAAAAGTTTCTCATGACGCAGATCAAAACGAGGTGGTTTCGAATTTCTCAGAAGGAGACAAATTAAGTTGACTTTGATCAAAAGGTTCATGGATCATAAAATGGACGATAGGTGAATCTTCAGGAAACTTAATGGAATACGAACAAGATTTCCAATCAAATTGACTGTGTCAACAGTAGAGAGCTCTTCACAGAGTTTTCCCGATTTATAACTGAGGTCAACAGAATGCAAAACGAGAGTCCAAACTCATCCAGATATCTAATGAACGAAAGCAGAGTATTGATGAAGCGAAAAGTGTACCGCTTTTAGGGGGTCATTTAAGCCCTAAATCGTATTTATTTGATCAAATATTGCCCTAAATCGTTCCTTTTGTCATTTTAGGTACTTTGGAGAAGAAATCTGGAAAAGGAAGCATTTTGGATGTTTTTGGAGCATAAAAGTGAAGAAAACGATAAAGTCTCAAAATTATGCTGGAAAGTACCTTTGACGGCGTCAGGGATTGGTCCAGACGGCGTCATGGCTTGGCAAAAGTGGTGGATATGAAAATTACTCATGATAAGCCAGAGAATTTTGCATGAAAAATCTGACGGCGTCACCCTTTGAAGTGATCAAGGTCGTCACGGTTTAAATTAAAGAGGGACGGCGTCAAGCCCATTTCTGACGGCGTCAAGCCTTGATAAGCCAGAACGGATTTTGGAGCACTAAAGAGGGACGGCGTCAGGAAGGCCATCCGGGAACCCTAAAAGCGGCGAGGTGACGGCGTCAGGATCTATAACGTGACGCCGTCAGCCCTTAAACTCTATATATAGTTTTGCAATTTTTTGTCATTAGGGTGGAACTTATTGTGTGTAACGTTGGAGGAGAAACCCTAAGACGAATTTCTGCCATTTTTAAGGGTTTTCATACCCTTGGATCTCCCATGTTTAATTGAAGATAAGTGATTATTTAATCATTCAATATGTCTATGTGTTGTTTGATTACATCTTGTTCTTGTCTTTTGATTAACATGCTAGGCTAGATTTATCTTGTGTTTGCTTAGATCTAATGAAACCTAACTATTGATTATTGGTTATTAGTGTGTTATTAATTGTATTGGATAATTGTTCATCGATGTTAGGCTTAAGAAAACTGGCTAACTTCCTATACGGTAACTTGCTTGAACGTCTTAAGAAACATGAACCAATGCGTACTAAGGTTTTTATGGTTGTATTTAATGCATGAGCGAATTCTAGTGATCCCATGTTAGGAGCTTCTTAGCCGGCTCGACATAGGAGTGAAGTAGGAGCTTATAGAGTTGGGGAAGTACGTACGCCACCCCACGATTGGTATTAAGGAATACACCCATCATCCACGCGATTAATACACACTAATCAACCGGTAAAAGATAGTTAGGGAGTAAGGAAATCTAAGTAAACACATTTCTCTCCATATAAGTTTCATCAAACTTTTCATTTTCGTTATTTTATTTTACTTGCATTTGTAGTTACTTGGGTTAGTTGACTAGCAACTAATTCCGCCCACTCCTTCAAACCCGATATTTTACTTGCTTTCATAAAAAAATATAAAAAAATACAAAAAGAATCTTCCCTCACCCTTAGACCTACTAAAGTAGTTTTTCATACCTAACGAACACTATTCCCTGTGGAGAACGATCAATCCCCCGTACTTACCACTACACTATACTACATCGGTCAAGTACACTGCCTGGTGGGGTTGTAAGCCTCTTGAGATCCCTCGAGAGGTAAAACCTGTTGTAAGGTTGCAAAACCACGCATCAAGTATACGCATAGATAGGATGGACCTAACGTCTCACTAATCACGGATAACCCAACAGAGATTCAAACTCTAAACTTCTTAGGTACTCCCCCAGATATCCTATGCCCACAACAAGTGCACGTTATATGATGTAAGTATTATCACATTGGCCAGACGTCATAATACTGGCATCATATAAATATGCCCTCATGATGGTCATACTTTATCTCAAGTCGTAATCAAAACCACCTATCTTAATCCACCTAGTACTTCTACTGTCTCAGAGGTCAACCAAATCGAATGCCATAGTCAATAGGGAAAACAAAACTATTTGCAAGAGTATCAGAATCCCCGATTGCCTAGCAGAAGTGGGGTACGCCATCACAAGCATCATATCTTCCAAAATTTGCCAAAATCTCTCAAAACAAAGTCATCACCGAACATACGAAAGATAAACACGAACTGAAATTCTTCTAGGGGACTTAATTCATAAGAGGAACTTATTACTATATAACGAAACTTAAGAGGGTCAACGAAAATGAAAATTAGTCGCCAAAACTTCTGCCTTCATAGAATCAATTCTTCCAAGTATAGAGGGTCTGTTTCAAATATCCGCTCATTCAACACATCTAATCTCTTCAAGTCCGGTTAATCTGTCTTCGTCTGTCCATCACTCGGGAAGTGAAACCAAAATCGTGTACTTGTGTCTGGTTCATCAAGCCTCCTGCAGTTCCTCTTGGAATGTGATGGAGTATTGTGGATTTCTGGCATGATCTTTAAATCTCTTCATCATCCAGTCTGCTTCCGCTCTCAATTCATCTTAGTACAACCAAGATGAATAAGGAAGTGAGACTGCATGTCTTCATCAGCTCCAGGTTCGCCATCTTGACTAGAATTTCTTCCTCCGCATCGCCAACACTTCTGCCTTGTAAGGGATGTCTTCACTCTTCAGGGTAGTCTTTGTTGTCGTCAACTCCAGGTCAGGCAAAGAACACTGTTGTCTCAACAAATATCCATCTCCTTTCTCAGAAGTTCTTGTGGTTGCTTCTTCAGTCCTTCAAACATTTAATGAGGTCGTCTGGTACGGAATTTACAAAGATAGAACGAATCAATCATTGGCACGCGGAAATGGAAAAATGATTACGGGTAGTGATACGGTTAGGTTTACTGTAACACCCCAACCCGACAAGGGCAAAGGTGTCACAAATACGGATTCTTATCAGAACAAACACAAGCATATGACATACATAATACAATAGGATTCCAAGGTTACAACTGAAAATCTGATATTACAAGGCTACAATTGAAAGGTACAAATTTCTAAGTTTGAAATAAGGATCTCTTCTAATCATCTCTACTTCCAGGATAGCTAACAAGGTCTTCTAAGTTCAAGGTTCTCTCTAATAATAACCCAGCTTCCAACTAAAACCTGCCGCGGGAAAAGAAACGCGGCTGAGCTTAAAAAGCTCAGTGAACAGATATATAATAATGGAAACGAAAGCAAAAGAAATGAAAGTAAAAGGAAAAGAACATATATAGTATAATGAAATAGATAAGTAAAGGTACAGAGAGAGTAAAGGTTTAGGACAGTAATCCACCACGAGCCCAGAAACATATCATATCAAATCACATATCAGGGTGTATGGAGGGGTGACCTCAGCATACCAGGACAGGGTTGAGGGGATACCTCCAGGGTTGGAGTCATGAGCTCCCAGGGTTGTGAAAGACGTGGATTGCACCCATCATCAGTCACCACATATCAGATATCAGAAACATGACAGGTCTAGGATGCATCCATTCGCCCCCCAAAACAAATCATATTGGCCATAATAACAGGAGTGTGCATATATCAAAATCAGGATGGGGACGGTGTAACCAAATCACTAGGGCTACACACTAGTCATGCCAGTGGTGCATCACAGACACGGCCATGTTACCTTCATGGCTAGGGAACAAATTTTGGCTCGGGTATCAAACTGGGATCAAAGGTCAAATGTCAAAGGTTCACATCATAATCAGGGTGTCATATCAGAAGGTTCAACATCAGAAGGTCAATATCAGCAGGTCAATATCAGCAGGTCAGTATCAGCAGGTCAATAATCCAAGTTCCATAGTACTAGTTTATTTAAAAGGTTTCTAATTAAGAGTCCATTTAAAACAATCTTTTAATAATGGTCTTCATAAAATGATCCCTCAGAGTAGATTTCATAAATGATCTTTCAAAATGGTTTGTCATAAGGATAGTCTTTTAAAATAGTTTTCATACAAGTTAGTAAAATCCCAATTAAAAGAGTATTGTGTCATATTTGTAAACTTCATTTTAAATGGCTTTTTTCTCAAATCATTTTCCAGGTCAGAATTAAAAAGGCTTCACAGTCTAGGTTCGTATAATAGGTCAAGTTTCAAAGCAAAGGAATTATAGCAAGGTATCAAATGTCAGGTATCATATTAGGGTTCATATCAGGGTTCATTTCAGGATTAAAGACAGGAGATAAATGCAGGGGTTCATTATCAGAAGGTCAAGTCTCAGGTATCAATCAGAGGCTAAACAGATCAGAACATGAAAGAGGTCATAGGAAACCTTACAGAGAAGGTCAGAATATCTGTACCTTAATACGAATGCAAATGCGAATCACAGAAACAGAAGCACAGAACAGATCAAGGTCTCTCCTTCTTCACACCTAAGGAATAGAAGACGGAATTACAAAGGATTCTAACTCAGATTACTATTTAGTTTACTTTTCCATTTTAAGTACTTTCCATTTTTAGTAACTTTCCAGATTTAGTAACTTTCTATTTTTAGCAGGTTTCCAGAATTAGCAAGTTTCCATATTTAGAAGGTTTCCATAATTAGTAAGATATTAATATTACAGATTAGGTTAAGTATATTATGGACATAGGTTACATTTTAACAAGTTATGATAGTTCAGGGTTACTTATGACAAGTTTTCATATTCTAGGGCTCTAAGTGTAAATATATCAAAGATGGAGGTTTAAAGTGAAAATATCATAATTAACTCATTCAAATCTTAAGTTATCCAGAATTACTCATTTAGGCCCTTATATTTCATAATTTACATTTTATACCCTTGTAATTACATAAATTACATTTTAAACCCTATGGTATTTATAATTACACATTAAACCCTTAGTTTTCCAATCTTACACAATATGCACTTATTTTAATATGTTGAACGAACACCCTTCAATTATCCATAATTTACACAACAAGTCCCTCAAGTTATCAAAGTTACAAATTAAGTCCTTTAATTTACAATTTCAACCTTTAATTATTAATAATTACATATTAAGCCATTAAATTACCAAAATTACACATTATCCCATGAATATAATTTATTACTCAAATCAATCTTAAATTTCCAGAAATCACATTTTTAGTCCCTCTCTTTTATTTAATTACATATCGAATTAATATATATATATATATATATATATATATATATATATATATATATATATATATATATATATATATATATATATATATATATATCAAAATAAACCTTTTAAATGCAAAATTTTACACATGAGACCGTCTACTTATATTTTATACGAAATATATATGGTCCAAATAATATTCTAAAAATACCCCACAAGTTTCATAATTTACAAAACACACCCATATCTTTTATTTTTCAATCGTTAATTAATAAAACAAACCAAAACCCTAACATATATCCCAATCATTACACCATCATTTCCAACAATCTTAAACTCATCATTAAGGACCAGAATATTAAAACAAACCCTAACCCTAATCCAATTACACTAGGGTTTTTATTTTATTTTCTTTCTTTTCTTTATTTTTCGTAAATCCAGTTTTACAAATAATTCCACCACGACTTTTATAGGCCATGTAAATTCGAATGGACATTTTTCCCAGGTTATATGGATTATATAGAGCTCAGAAAAATTTAGTCTTGCACCCAGAAAATTCGTACATGATTATTTAGTATTTTATCACGTTTTTAAGGTTTAATTCGCAAATAATTCATAGAGCATGCATGGTTTGGTTTTAGCATTTTATTTAGACCTTATATGATGTAAGAGGCGTCAGAAAAATACCAAACCCAATATGGAACGTGTAGAATAGGCTGGGCAAAAATACTTCTCTCGGAACGAATAAAACAACACCAAAATTCCCACGAGCACAAATGCGACCAACAAACCTTGGAATCAATTTTCACAGATCATATATGATGTAAGGAACTCAGGAAAAATAGAAAAAGAATTTTACAAGGGTCGAAGGAATTAAAATGGAATATTACCTCACTTTTGAACAAAATTGGACAATAAAAGATTCAGGGCTTTATAAATCGAATGGCCAATTTTATTGGCTTCCTAGCAATATGATGAACTCAGGAAAAATAGTCTTGGACCTCCAGAAATTCGTATGAATGAAAAACGAATTTGTTTGTGTTTAGGGTTTACTCGATTTTGGAAAATAGGAAGAAATAATGGAATATAAATTATATTGAGTGAAGATCCGGTCCTAGGGGGAGGGTTGAGGCCATAATTTCGGCCAATCAATAGACCAAATCAAGAAATTAAATTTGACACATTTTCCAAATTTATTTCAATACTTATCTTGTATTTAATTAATTAGAATAAATAAAACAAATTATATATATATATATAATTTGGTCCAAATGACTTATAATGTGTTACAAAATATTTTTATAGCATGTACAAAAATTTAAATGATGACCTATAATTATTTTATTTCATATATGGTTTAATTACAAAGGTTTTGTAATTTATTTGGTACTTTACACATGTTTTAAATAAATTTTAAAATTGTAAGGGCATTTTGGTCTTTTTATATGCTTTAAATTTTGGGGTTTTACAACTCTTCCCCCTAAAAAAAAAATTTCGTCCTCGAAATTTGTAGGAAGCAGAGAGGAAAGAGAACGAATACTCATACGGGATGCGAACAAGATTTCAAATCGAATTAATTGTATCCACAGCAGAGAGCTCTTCAAGGAGTTTAAGATTCATAACTGAGGTCAACAGAATGCAACACGAGAGTCCAAATTCACCCAGATATTTAACGAACGAAGGTAGAGTATACGCCTAGGTAGAATGAACCTAAGACTCACTAATCACGGATAATCCGGCGGGGTCAAATTCTAAACTTTTAGGTACTTCCCAAGATATCCTATGGCCACAATGAGGGCACGTTATATGGTGTAAGTATTATCACGTTAATAATACCAGCACCACATAATTATGCCTTCATGATAATCATACTTTATCTCAAGTTGTGAACAAAACAACCTATCTTAATCCACCTAGTACTTCTATAGTCTCAGAGGTCAACAAAATCGATGTCATAGCCAAGAGGGAAAAACAAACTACTTGCAAGAGTATCGGAATCCCAGATTGCTTAGCAGGATAAGTACGCCGTCCACAAACGTCAGATTTTCCACAATTCGCCAAAATCTTCCCAGAACAAGCCATGAACGTACGAATAATCACGGAACTGAAATGTTTCTAGGGAACTTAAAACATCAGGGGATCTTATTACTATATAACGAAGTTTAAGTGAGTCCATAAATCTGGAAGTGAAACAAAATCGTGAACTTGTGTCTGGTCCGTCAAGCCTCCTGATGTTCTTCTTGGAATGTGATGGAGTAATATGAATTTCTGGCACGATCTTTAAATCCTTCATCATCCAGTCTGCTTCAGCTCTCAATTCATCTTAGTACAACCAAGGTGAATAGGGAAGTTAGACTGCATGTATTCATCAGCTCCAGGTTCGCCGTCTTGACTAGATTTCTTTTTCTGCATCGCCAACACTTCTGCCTTGTAAGGGATGTCTTCACTCTTTAGGGTAGCCGCCGATTGTTGTCACAATTTCGAATGCTCAATCAACCAATCCCTTATCAGAATAAAATCGAAGTTGACTATCCAAGGATGACGGATCGACAAGGCAAATCTTATCGTTCAAAATGAGAGGGAAACATTCTTATACTCATGGTGAAACACCACAAGACTTTTCATGGGGATAGAGAGGGGTAAGACGGAATTAAATAGTGTCAGAAGATTCATAGGTACTTATCAAATAGTGTCAGAATGTATCGAGTACGTCATCGCCATGGAGATTCTTAGAATTGTCCGAAGAGGCATCAAAACGATTAACAAAAGGATCAGATATCAGAGTTGGAATTTAAAGATAAGGTTCAATAGTGTCAGGTACTTTCTATGCAAATTTCAATGTTTCAAAGCTTAATTAGGTTTCAAATCTTAGGTGTAAGGCATAAACTTTCAATTTAAATGGCTTTTTCTCAAATCATTTTCCAGGTCAGAATTAAAAAGGCTTCACAGTCTAGGTTCGTATAATAGGTCAAGTTTCAAAGCAAAGGAATCATAGCAAGGTATCAAATGTCAGGTATCATATTAGGGTTCATATCAGGGTTCATTTCAGGATTCAAGACAGGAGATAAATGCAGGGGTTCATTATCAGAAGGTCAAGTCTCAGGTATCAATCAGAGGCTAAACAGATCAGAACATGAAAGAGGTCATAGGAAACCTTACAGAGAAGGTCAGAATATATGTACCTTAATACGAATGCAAATGCAAATCACAGAAACAGAAGCACAGAACAGATCAAGGTCTCTCCTTCTTCCAACCTAAGGAATAGAAGACGGAATTACAAAGGATTCTAACTCAGATTACTATTTAGTTTACTTTTCCATTTTAAGTACTTCCATTTTAGTAACTTTCCAGATTTAGTAACTTTCTATTTTTAGCAGGTTTCCAGAATTAGCAAGTTTCCATATTTAGAAGGTTTCCATAATTAGTAAGATATTAATATTACAGATTAGGTTAAGTATATTATGGACATAGGTTACATTTTAACAAGTTATGATAGTTCAGGGTTACTTATGACAAGTTTTCATATTCTAGGGCTCTAAGTGTAAATATATCAAAGATGGAGGTTTAAAGTGAAAATATCATAATTAACTCATTCAAATCTTAAGTTATCCAGAATTATTCATTTAGTCCCTTATATTTCATAATTTACATTTTATACCCTTGTAATTACATAAATTACATTTTAAACCCTATGGTATTTATAATTACACATTAAACCCTTAGTTTTCCAATCTTACACAATATGCACTTATTTTAATATGTTGAACGAACACCCCTTCAATTATCCATAATTTACACAACAAGTCCCTCAAGTTATCAAAGTTACAAATTAAGTCCTTTAATTTACAATTTCAACCTTTAATTATTAATAATTACATATTAAGCCATTAAATTACCAAAATTACACATTACCCCCTGAATATAATTTATTACTCAAATCAATCTTAAATTTCCAGAAATCACATTTTTAGTCCCTCTCTTTTATTTAATTACATATCGAATTAATATATATATATATAATTAATCAAAATAAACCTTTTAAATGCAAAATTTTACACATGAGACCCTCTACTTATATTTTATACGAAATATATATAGTCCAAATAATATTCTAAAAATACCCCACAAGTTTCATAATTTACAAAACACACCCTTATCTTTTATTTTTCAATCGTTAATTAATAAAACAAACCAAAACCCTAACATATATCCCAATCATTACACCATCATTTCCAACAACCTTAAACTCATCATTAAGGACCAGAATATTAAAACAAACCCTAACCCTAATTGAATTACACTAGGGTTTTTATTTTATTTTCTTTCTTTTCTTTATTTTTCGTAAATCCGGTTTTACAAATAATTCCACCACGACTTTTATAGGCCATGTAAATTTGAATGGACATTTTTCCCAGGTTATACGCACTACTACAAAAAGTATTTTTTGCAACGCTTCTTTTACAACGGTTCCACATTATACCGCTTTAAAAAAATCAAAAAACCTATTTTATAGAACATTTCTTACAAAACTTGTTCCAAAATAATGTTATTTAAAACGGGTACTATGGAAAAACTTTTTTATAATACGGTTGTTTAATAACCGTTATATTAAAAAGCAATTTCAAGAGTTTTCCCAATTAAAAAGCGGGATAATTCCCTCCATTTCTCTCATTTTAACTTTTTTATTACATCGGTTGTTTGAGAAACCGTTCTAAAAAACAAAAGTGAATTGAAGTGAAGCACATAACTACTACAAGTACAAACATATCTTATCTTCTTCTCATCTTTTCATTTCTCACAAACACACACAAATATATACAAATAACATCTCACCTCCACCAGCCGAATCACCACCACCACCACTCGTTGAAAACAGAGAGCAGACTGTCATCATAAATTGAAGTCGTCGAAATCATGACCCACATACGGTTGCTAGTCCGCCCACCAAACCTGGGAAGGTTAGTTTGTTTCTAAATAATTTTATTTGTTAAAGTTTTAAGATTTGTTTGTTTTAGATCTAGATCTAATGATTCGATTTGATATATATAACGCTTGAATTTTTTACTTTTCTTTTGTTGCAGGTATTGTGAACTTGACAAAGATTTAATTAGCCTTCCATTTGTAGATCTTATTCTCTTTTTTTCTTCTTCATTTAGTAGATTTTAAAATGTGGGTTTAGTTTGCTTACAAGTATAGATATACACCCATGTGAAATTTGGCATAACTTATCAATTTATGTAATAGTTGTTGATTATTGATATAAGATGTATTTTAATTTTTGAGTTCTATGTACTTGGTTATTTGAATAGATACTCGGATGATGGAATGAGCAATTTTGATTTTTGAGACTTGATGAAAGCATATTTTGCTTATAATTTGTTCATGTGTAGTTGAGTAAATAGGACATACATTAATAGAGGTCAATGGTAACTTTTTTTTATGACAACTCAAATAAGAATAAAATATAATATAATATTTTTTTTAATGTATGATCTCTTAGAACGGTGTAAAACAACCGCTGTAAATAATGGTATATTAATATTTTTTGCAATGAATTGAGTAATGTGGTAGCATGTCTTTTATAGAGGTTTTAAACCGTTGTAAATAATCTTGCCTATTATTTATTACACTCTATAATAGAACGGTTCAATACCGTTTTTAAAAATGTATTTTAACCGTTCTTAAAAACCATTTGTGTACTAGTGATGGATTATATAGAGCCCAGAAAAATTTAGTCTTGCACCCAGAAAATTCGTACATGATTATTTAGTATTTTATCACGTTTTTATGGTTTAATTCGCAAATAATTCATAAAGCATGCATGGTTCGGTTTTAGCATTTTATTTAGACCTTATATGATGTAAGAGACGTGAGAAAAATACCAAACCCAATATGGAACGTGTAGAATAGGCTGGGCGAAAATACTTCTCTCGGAATGAATAAAACAACACCAAAATTCCCACGAGCACAAATGCGACCAACAAACCTTGGAATCAATTTTCACGGATCATATATGATGTAAGGAACTCAGGAAAAATAGAAAAAGAATTTTACAATGGTTGAAGGAATTAAAATGGAATATTACCTCACTTTTGAACAAAATTGGACAACAAAAGATTCAGGGCTTTATAAATCGAATGGCCAATTTTCTTGGCTTCCTAGCAATATGATGAACTCAGGAAAAATAGTCTTGGACCTCCAGATATTCGTATGAATGAAAAACGAATTTGTTTGTGTTTAGGGTTTACTCGGTTTTGGAAAATAGGAAGAAATAATGGAATATAAATTATATTGAGTGAAGATCCGGTCCTAGGAGGAGGGTTGAGGCCATAATTTTGGCCAATCAATAGACCAAATCAAGAAATTAAATTTGACACAGTTTCCTAATTTATTTCAATACTTATCTTGTATTTAATTAATTAGAATCAATAAAACAAATTTTATATATATATAATTTGGTCCAAATGACTTATAATGTGTTACAAAATATTTTTATAGCATGTACAAAAATTTAAATGATGACCTATAATTATTTTATTTCATATATGGTTTAATTACAAAGGTTTTGTAATTTATTTCGTACTTTACACATGTTTTAAATAAATTTTAAAATTGTAAGGGCATTTTGGTCTTTTTATATGCTTTAAATTTTGGGGTTTTACATTTACGATAGTTGATACGCTGACGCAGAATTTTCTCTTTCTTCTTCATAAACTAATAGGGGTATTCAAAGTAATCACTGAGGTGAACAAGGTCATATTCCATCAGCTTCTTGATGCGTGGTTTTGCGACCTTACAACAGGTTTTCGAGGGATCTCAAGAGGCTTACAACCCCACCAGGCAGTGTACCTGACCGATGTAGTATAGTGTAGTGGTAAGTACGGGGGATTGATCGTTCTCCACAGGGAATAGTGTCGTTAGGATTGAAAAACTATTCTAATAGGTCTAAGGGTGAGAGAAGATTCTTTTTATGTTTTTATATTTTTTTATGAAAGCAAGTAAAATCTCGGGTTTGAAGGAGTGGGCGGAATTAGTTGCTAGTCAACTAACCCAAGTTACTACGAATGCAAATAAAATAAAATAACTGAAAATAAAAAGGAGGTAAAACTTATATGGAGAGAAATGTGTTTACTTAGATTTCCTTACTCCCTAACTATCTTTTACCGGTTGATTAGTGTGTATTAATCGCGTGGATGACGGGTGTATTCCTTAATACCAATCGTGGGGTGGCGTACGTACTTCCCCAACTCTATGAGCTCCTACTTCACTCCTATGTCGAGCCGGCTAAGAAGCTCCTAACATGGGATCACTAGAATTCGCTCATGCATTAAATACAACCATAAAAACCTTAGTACGCATTGGTTCATGTTTCTTAAGACGTTCAAGCAAGTTACCGAATAGGAGGTTAGCCAGTTTTCTTAAGCCTAACATAGATAAACAATCATCCAATACAACTAATAACACACTAATAACCAATAATCAATAGCTAGGTTTCATTAGATCTAAGCAAACACAAGATAAATCTAGCCTAGCATGTTAATCAAAAGACAAGAACGAGACATAATCAAACAACACATAGACATATTGAATGATTAAACGATTACTTATCTTCAATTAAACATGGGAGATCCAAGGGTATGAAAACCCTTAAAAATGGCAGAAATTCGTCTTAGGGTTTCTCCTCCAAAGTTACACACAATAAGTTCCACCCTAATGACAAAAAATTGCAAAACTATATATAGAGTTTAAGGGCTGACGGCGTCACGTTATAGATCCTGACGCCGTCACCTCGCCGCTTTTAGGGTTCCCGGATGGCCTTCCTGACGCCGTCCCTCTTTAGACCTCCAAAATCCGCTCTGGCTTATCAAAGCTTGACGCCGTCAGAATATGGCTTGACGCCGTCCCTCTTTAATTTAAACCGTGATGGCCTTGATCACTTCAAAGGGTGACGCCGTCAGATTTTTCATGCAAAATTCTCTTGCTTATCATGAGTAATTTTCCCATCCACCACTTTTGCCAAGCCATGACGCCGTCTGGACCAATATCTGATGCCGTCAAAGGTACTTTCCAGCATAAATTTGAGACTTTGCCGTTTTCTTCACTTTTATGCTCCAAAAACGTCCAAAATGCTTCCTTTTCCAGATTTCTTCTCCTAAGTACCTAAAATGACAAAAGGAATGATTTAGGGCAATATTTGGTCAAATAAATACGATTTAGGGCTTAAATGACCCCCTAAAAGCGGTACACTTTTCGCTTCATCAAATACCCTTACACTTGAGATTTGCTTGTCCTCAAGCAAATGCGCTTTTATTCTAATCAAAATACAAGTTAGGGGTCATTTAGCACTAATATAAAAGTAATTACAACAAATAGTCGTTCCACTTTAATCATAATAAGCACGGAGATTACATACTAGCACCTCACAAGTAGTGTTTAGATACTCACATCTCTCAAGTGTCATCAAAATAAATCTCATAAATGAAAACGGATAATATCTCTCACTACCTGTCATAGCAAATAGATTACCATAGGCTTGGGAAAGGATCAAAAACCTTGTAGAGACCAAGAAACACGTTTGGAGGTGGAGGAAACACCATAAACTCGAACTAAAGATTAACTTTGAATTTTCGGTTTATTGATTGCCGAGGTGTGTATGTATTCTAGAGAGAGAAGTCTAGAACACACACACACCTCGTGTGTTACAAATGAATCCTCAAACCCTCCTACACAACTAGGAGGGTATATATACAAAGATATCTATGCCATATTGGCAAGACTAGTCCTCGTATTTACAAACTATGCAATTCCCGACATATGACAAAACTTTAAAGCTAACAATCTCTCCCCAAAGTGATGTCATACGGGAATTGCTTACAATGTTCCCTACAAGTAAAATACAATACAAAAACATGAGAAAGATCTTCAAACTTCATTACTTCGTTCAGCTTGCATAATCTTCTCAGCCGCCATTTCTTTACTTGCAGACGAACTAAGTGAGCAAATCTAATTAGGGTTTAATTCAGAGTGCCCTGTGTGCTCTCCCCTAATTAGCGCTCTCCCCCAAACTGACAACCTCATATTTTGAATGCCCTGAGTGCCCTGCAGTTCGGGAGAATATGGTATCAACATCTTTATCTCACCAAATGCATCCCAGTTATTTTTCCCATGAGAGATCAGCCCGTACATTTCTCTCCCCTGCTGGTTGCGATTAATCGGAATCAGCATACTGATGTGTACGTGAAATACAAACTGGAAGCCCTTTATAAGGAATCATATCAGCCCGTGAGAAGATGTCGATATACCCAATCTAACCTCCTGTATCAAAAACAACGGCTTCATGTAGTGACTACTGATGGAGAAAACCCACTATAACGAACTTGAGACTGAAGTAGAATAACCCAAACTTGTGACTTAAACTTGCACGATAGTGTGACTAAGAACCTATACTGAGCACTACAATGTAACTCCTTAAAGCATAGGTCGTTTCATATACCCATCCATCCTTCCTTAACTGTATATGAACATCTCTTGAATTATCCACATCTTTGTGTGACACTGAGTACTACAACGTATCTCCTTTAAGTGATAGTTAACTATTGTCATCTGATTGTGAATCTTGATCAGGATCTTTTTGGCTATACGTGGTGATGTTGAAGGTGCAGTCCGATAATTTCATTTGTGATTTTGATGTGAAATATGCCATAAAATGACATTATAATGATGCTGGAAAAATTTGAGTTTAAGAAATTTTTACGCCAAAAATTCCCCGAAAAATTCGAATTTTGGCCAAAAAATTTGAATTTTAGGCCAAAATTTTCACTCTTGAACCAGAATTTGAATCTCGCGTAAAAATGGACCGTAAAGTCTCCTGTGAAAAATAAATTTTACTCAAATTTTCCCGCCAAAAAACTCTTTTTTTTTTTTTTTTTTGCAAATGCGATAAGGTTGTCCAATCGCGATAACAGTGAAGATGGTCAACTGCGATAAATCTCAAATGCGATAAACCTCAACTGCGATAAACCTCAAATGCGATAAACCTCAACTGCGATAATCCTCAACTGCGATAAGTCTCTGAGTTGTAACTGCGATAAGATCAAATGCGATAGGAGCTAAACAGCGATGCCAAATGCGATAAGGCCAAATGCGACACCTATCGCAATTCTCATACAAGAAATGCGATAACCTCGCTGCTTTTCTTCAATTGCGATAAAACGCAACTTTTGCCCACTTTTGTTGACTTTGTTGTGTCACTTGCCCAGACCTTATCTTGTAAGATATTTCAACTGACAATCTTTCACCAACTTGAGCAATAATTCTTTTGGAAAGAATTACACGCCAAAGAAAGTCAGTAAAATATTCACAAACAAATCTTGCATAATCTTTAGTACTTTTGGTCGATCTAGAGACTTAGAACACCAAAAAATTCGACCTTCCACAATAAGATTTTTGCAAACCAACTCTTTAAATCACTAACTAACACAACCTTGAACTTCAACATGTGTACGATTTGAACAAAAAACACAAACAGCCACGTTTTTTAAGATCAAAAAACGCAGCAGTGGGTATTTTTTGGAACAAAGAACGAACACAAAAATTAAAAACACACCACGAATCACAGATTTTACCTCAAACACACCACGTTAGCCACCCGGTTAGCTCTTGATACCAATTGTAGAGACCAAGAAACACGTTTGGAGGTGGAGGAAACACCATAAACTCGAACTAAAGATTAACTTTGAATTTTTGGTTTATTGATTGCCGAGGTGTGTATGTATTCTAGAGAGAGAAGTCTAGAACACACACACACCTCGTGTGTTACAAATGAATCCTCAAACCCTCCTACACAACTAGGAGGGTATATATACAAAGATATCTATGCCATATTGGCAAGACTAGTCCTCGTATTTACAAACTATGCAATTCCCGACATATGACAAAACTTTAAAGCTAACAAACCTCCTCTACTAGGCGTAAGCACCTAAGATAAACTATCAAAGAGGGCTTTTAAACGGGTTATAACGTTAGGTGTAGGGATATGATAAACACGGTTTTGTTGGATAAGGGATATTTTACTGGTGGCGAGTTAAAGACCTGATTAATTACATGTACTATACAATGTTGCTAAGCCAAGACTCGACTCAATCTTAAGCTAAAAACAAAATAACAAAAACATAAAATAAAACTAAAATGAAACGGGATGGTAGTCCGTATGTTTTTTCTACTTTTCTTTTTCTCATTTTTTTTTGTATTTTTCTTGATTTTTTTTTTTTTTTTTTTTTTTTTTTTTTTTTTTTTGCATACACTTTTGCCCTACCATCCAAAATAATACATCATAGGGGCGTTGCATTCCCCTTACACTTGAACTTTTACATAACTTTACAAATAACTATTCTAATGACTCGAATTAAGATAATTGAAAAACTTGGAGTACTTTTTAAAATATTTAGCACATATGGGGGTAATAAATGATGTTCTTCCCCATTACTCCATTACACTAGTACTTTACCCATGAGTCCCAATCGTCCCAAAACAATGTGTACAAGGATATGACTCGACTTAGCAACCATGTAATCAATTAGATAATTAACTTGGGTTTAAACAAATGTTGTCACAATAATGCACTAAAGATGAGTGCATAAAAGGTAGGCTAAGGCGATTTGGGTGTACATTTAAGTGGGGTGTAACAAATTCTTCCTTTAAGTAAAATGCTTAAAGGTCGAAACGAAAAGATAGGCTCTGAGGGGTGTACTAGGGGTATCGTGTACTAAAAATGAGTACAACGCAAAGGGTGTGGGAAAATTACTTGACCAATGTAGCCAATGTAATTATAACAAAAACACTGGTGTAAAACAATGGGTTAATCCTAATGCCTCTTATCATGTAGTAAATCTAACTACATGAATGTAGTCTCACTTGTGGCCTCGGAATGGTCCTAATGCAAGTTCTAGAATCTAAGTGCTACCGGTACACACATCATAGCATAAATGCTTTTCCTACCAATTCTAGGGGCAAACCTCACATATTTGGGGGTGGAAAATTTTTTAGTGGTACGGTTTTTGTGCTAGTCATATAACTCCTATCCATGAGACGCTCATTAAGATCAAAGTTTCACTCCTAAATGTTGTAAAAAATTTTAAATTTGGCACTAAAATTGACCTAACAGGTATTTATCTCAGTTTTATTACACATCTACCATCAAATAAACAAAAATCAAGTGCAATTGTATTCTCTAAAGTATCGTACTTTTACCCCCCTTACACTTAAGATGAACATTGTCCCCAATGTTCAAATAACAAGATGTAAAAGTACTAAGGTAAAAGAATGAAATCAAATACTCCCCCGATTCGCTTGGTGGATATAGAAGTAACATGGTTAGATCTTCTTCCAAGGTGATGTTGAAGCTCCATGACTAATGCATCGCCAAAAGCTTGATTCCACATACATCTCCTTGTCCAAAATAACCTGTTAAACCTGAGAAAACAAACACGAAAACCTGCATAACATCGGCGGGATAAACTCTATATAAGGATATAATGCTTGTGGAATGATTATTTTGCAGATTCCTGGAGATTATAAGTTAGAGATTTAATAAAAACTTTTTATGAAAACAAAACTTTCAAAAATTTTCAGAAAATTAAACCTGACGCCGTCAGGTTGTAAAGCCTGACGCCGTCAGAAATAATCTGACAGAATTCTCATGTTACGTTTCCGGAAAATTTTTTTGGAAAAACCTACACCTTACTTCCTGGAAATCTTGCAAAACATCATCATGACTGGATACAAGCATTTGACTCAAACAAATACTAATATGTATGTTAATTTAATATTATTACGATTCATGTTCATTTGTTCTAATAAACCGATTTGGATTTCCCTTACACTTAACTTTTGCAAAATACCTTTGTATGTAGTTAAGACGAAGTTAAAAACAAAATAAAGCATTTTCACAATTTAGTTTTTAACATGAATCAATAATAATAAAATTTAAACATACATACGGAAACAAATAAAATCAAACAAACAATTAAATAAACACACAAAGCAAATAAAGCTTGGGTTGCCTCCCAAGAAGCGCTTTTCTTTATTAACGAGTCTTGTAGCTAGACTCAAAGTCACCTATCTAGTGTCGCTTATGCTCACGTATCCAAGTGTGAGCCATCTAATTGTTGCCTCATCTTTCTTGTATTCATCATTCAGCTCCAAACATCCGTGATAATATCTCTTATTTTTCTCATGTGGATATTTGAGCCCCTTCCTCTTATCATTCTCACTTAACAAATCAAGAGGCACAAGTCTATTGCAAGATTCAATGGAGTAGTTCTTAAACCTAGGTTGTGATCGGGGCATTTGGTAAACAAAATCTTCATCCCCATCCGAGAATGTAATTAACCCGTCCACAAGTTTTTCGTCAAGGTTGGTCAACCTTTTGAAGGGTTCTCCAAAAATGACTTGGGTTAATTTGTTATCAATGAATTCTCCTAAGTTCTCCATAACCATAAAATCCACCAAATACACAAAACTTCCAACGAATACGTGTAGTGGCTTAATCCTAGCAACAATGTTATCTCCTTGATATTCTAGCTCATCTACCATGATTTTATTATAATTAGCGCGAGAGATAATGTTCATAGGCAAAGATGAGTTAAGATAAGCATAAAAATCATGATAACCAATCTTACACGGAAATTGCATGTTAAAGAGGCTATCCTTTTCGATCTTAGTCCTAGGGTCAACATACTTAAAGGGATCAATTTCCTCTTTTCCCCATTCCTCGTTAACTACTTCTCCATTACCAGCATCCTCATCGGAGTCTGAGTCGTAAAATGGACTAACATAGTTATTCTCACGGTCAGAATCCTCCATCTCAGAATTGTTACCAAAGTGGTGGTCGGGTGAAAGGTTGTTGTTTTCTACGATGGGGGCGGGAACGGGTAGTTGGAAATTTGCACGACGGAAAATACGAATAACAGGGATCAAGCGATCACTATTACTCATGAGGTAGGTGGAAGGTATCACAAACAAAAGTACAAAGAAATAAGATAGACTAAAGAAAACCTAGAAAAATAAAATAAAAATCTCACTAGAAAGGAATCTAGTGAGTAGACCTATAAAATAAAAATTCAACCTAAACAATAACTATTCCCCGGCAACGGCGCCAAAAACTTGATGCGTGGTTTTGCGACCTTACAACAGGTTTTACCTCTCGAGGGATCTCAAGAGGCTTACAACCCCACCAGGCAGTGTACCTGACCGATGTAGTATAGTGTAGTGGTAAGTACGGGGGATTGATCGTTCTCCACAGGGAATAGTGTCGTTAGGATTGAAAAACTATTCTAATAGGTCTAAGGGTGAGAGAAGATTCTTTTTATGTTTTTATATTTTTTTATGAAAGCAAGTAAAATCTCGGGTTTGAAGGAGTGGGCGGAATTAGTTGCTAGTCAACTAACCCAAGTTACTACGAATGCAAATAAAATAAAATAACTGAAAATAAAAAGGAAGTAAAACTTATATGGAGAGAAATGTGTTTACTTAGATTTCCTTACTCCCTAACTATCTTTTACCGGTTGATTAGTGTGTATTAATCGCGTGGATGACGGGTGTATTCCTTAATACCAATCGTGGGGTGGCGTACGTACTTCCCCAACTCTATGAGCTCCTACTTCACTCCTATGTCGAGCCGGCTAAGAAGCTCCTAACATGGGATCACTAGAATTCGCTCATGCATTAAATACAACCATAAAAACCTTAGTACGCATTGGTTCATGTTTCTTAAGACGTTCAAGCAAGTTACCGAATAGGAGGTTAGCCAGTTTTCTTAAGCCTAACATAGATAAACAATCATCCAATACAACTAATAACACACTAATAACCAATAATCAATAGCTAGGTTTCATTAGATCTAAGCAAACACAAGATAAATCTAGCCTAGCATGTTAATCAAAAGACAAGAACGAGACATAATCAAACAACACATAGACATATTGAATGATTAAACGATTACTTATCTTCAATTAAACATGGGAGATCCAAGGGTATGAAAACCCTTAAAAATGGCAGAAATTCGTCTTAGGGTTTCTCCTCCAAAGTTACACACAATAAGTTCCACCCTAATGACAAAAAATTGCAAAACTATATATAGAGTTTAAGGGCTGACGGCGTCACGTTATAGATCCTGACGCCATCACCTCGCCGCTTTTAGGGTTCCCGGATGGCCTTCCTGACGCCGTCCCTCTTTAGACCTCCAAAATCCGCTCTGGCTTATCAAAGCTTGACGCCGTCAGAATATGGCTTGACGCCGTCCCTCTTTAATTTAAACCGTGATGGCCTTGATCACTTCAAAGGGTGACGCCGTCAGATTTTTCATGCAAAATTCTCTGGCTTATCATGAGTAATTTTCCCATCCACCACTTTTGCCAAGCCATGACGCCGTCTGGACCAATATCTGACGCCGTCAAAGGTACTTTCCAGCATAAATTTGAGACTTTGCCGTTTTCTTCACTTTTATGCTCCAAAAACATCCAAAATGCTTTCTTTTCTAGATTTCTTCTCCTAAGTACCTAAAATGACAAAAGGAACGATTTAGGGCAATATTTGGTCAAATAAATACGATTTAGGGCTTAAATGACCCCCTAAAAGCGGTACACTTTTCGCTTCATCACTTCTTCAATCTCTCAACTTCTATAGCATCATGGTTCGTCAACTGAGATCGGTTCAAATTCAATTCCACTTCTTAAACAGGAGGGAAACATAAGAGTTTCATCAGAACCACCAGAATATTTGCACAACAAAACTTCCAATGCCAAGTTTTCTAAGAGTGGATAATAGGTGTCAGGAGACAATCAATAATCAAGTGAGATCGAGATAAATGTTTCCATAACAGCGTTAAGCTTTAACAGATTGGAGCGGTTAAAGGTTATCATAACAAAGTAGGATGAAAATCGATTTCCCAAAAGTCGCCTATCAGATATGGTACTCTCTGGCAACTTATGAAGGCCAGCCAATACATAACTTAAGGACCTCAAAATCAAATATATCAAGAGTAAGCGGATTCGTAGGATGAGTACAGTCGTAAGACAGATAGGTAGTTCATATATCAAGGTCAATTACATGGTTCATCAAAGTGTTGAGATAGATAAGTGAACGATTCAAGGTGTTGGAAACTTGTTTAGTTATTTAACCAAAGTGGCAGGTAGGTTAGAAATCATCGAACATCGCATAACGGTCAAAAGTCAGGCGTACAGAATATCAGTTATCAGCATCATCATGCTCAGTTACCAATTTCGCATCGGGACAAAATTACCGTTATATCCTTCCAAAGGGAACTAATTGGCGGCAAGATTCGTTATTCAAAGGGAGGGAATAAACCTCCCATATCCATGGTTAAAAATCACCAGAGTTCTTATAGGAGTAATAATGGACGTTGCAAGACAGAGTAGTATCAGATGATACATTTTCATCCAGCACGGGTAATAAATTAATAGGATGTGTCAAACACATTAGGGTTAAATGACTTTCGGGATAGTTGGAGAGTGATGAACTCAAATAAGTACATTTTATTACTATCATTTATCCTATTAATTTGACTTGTTTTACTATATTATGTATGAGGATTGATACTTAATCGTTTACTTTTGTAATTCTCAGGTAAAAAAAAGCATTTGGTGAAACTTAGCAATTATGGACTAAAAATGGAGTAAAATGATCAAGATTGTAATTGGTTGTTGGAATGAAGAGAATGAAGACCACTGCCTGACTTTGAAGAATGCGCCGCATGGATTTATCCCATGCGCCGCATATGAAACTCTGGTCAACGAAGAATAACCAACTTGTTCTGCTCCAGATGCGCCGCATTTCACTCATTACATACGGCGCATCACTATCAAGATATCACCAGATACGATCCAAGATACAAGAGGACATGCGCCGCATCTAATCATGGAGTTACGCCGCATCTTCTGGCGGTGTACGAATATTCCTGAATATTATAATCTTGGACCCCACGTGAAGTTAAGTACATGCGCCGCATCTACTCCTTAGATGCGCCGCATCTTCCCTCAGACAGAAACTATAAATACCCCAAAACCAGACGAATTTCGGGGGGCATTACTTTAGATTCGAAGACCGAAGCAGCAGAACCCTAGGACGAATTCAGTCAAGGAGGCAGCATAAGACACACCCAAATCAAAGATACAAGAGCTGTAAGAAGGTGCTGCATGTGTTTAATTCATTAAGTAGTTTTGTTTTATTGTGTTAGCAAACTTTAATTCATCAGGATTGGTGGCTTGTGTAATGTGACAACGAAAGATTGCACTCCCTTTAATACTTGCTTTCCCATCAATTAAAGTTTATATGTTGATGTCTTTGGTTACTACTTATTAGTGCATTGATAACCTCTGTGTTTATTAGTGGCTTGCGGGCATTTGACTGCGGAAAATAATGTGGCTCCCACGGTTATTACTAAATTGATCACTTAGGAATAACTTTTAGACGTAAGTAATCATTAAGGGTTTACTCGCCGATAAGATTAGGACCAACGAGAAAGGGTTAACTACATACACTTCATATAAAGCTATCAATAAAACAAGTGACAATCTACTTAATCATAAGGACAGCCCTCTTATTGTCTCGAGTATTTATCTGTGTACGTGTGTGCTACTTGCTGATTCGTGCCTATTGGTTTATTTTATTATTTAATTGCAAACAAACCGTGCCAGTCTCTCAGGCTGAAACCCCCTTGCGTTAGGATATTAAAATACTGATTCGAATAACGAGATAATACGTTCCACTCTTAGTGATCGACACTCTACTTACCATTATATTCATACTGACCGGGTACACTGCTCGTTAGGTGTGTGTGTTATTGATAAGTCGGCTAAATATAAATTTAAAACTTGATTAGGCATTAAAACTGCTAAACCGCAACGACACACGCAGCACATCAAGTTTTTGGCGCCGTTGCCGGGGAGTGAATTGTTATTATCTATTAATTTGATTAATATTTTAATTAGGTTTTTCTTTTTATTAGATTAATTGCATCATTGTACTATTTTGCATATTTGTTGTATTGTGTGTTAATTGTTTTCTTTTATTTTTGTGTGTTTTATTTTCGTTGTGTGTTTTTTTTATTTTTCGTATTTTTGTTCTCTGCTATCGTTGTACTGAGCTAAATCGAACGATACGGCGCATCTGATCTCTCAGATACGGCGTATTGCGTTCAATTTTTTTTATAAAATACAACGCGTTTAATTAATTCGATACGACGCATCTTTTCCCCAAGATACGGCGTATCTGTTTTTAATAAGAAAATTTTTTCTAAGCGATAAAGTAATGCGACGCATCTTCTTTTGAAGATACGGCGTATCTGATTTTGATAAAAATTTTTCTAAACGTTAACGATATACGACGCATCTGATTTATCAGATACGGCGTATCTATTATTTTAATTAAAAACAGTTTGCTAATTATTAAACAGATACGACGTATCGATCTCTTTCGATACGGCGCATCTTACTGAATCAAAAATCTCGTATTTTTAAACGTAACGAAAATACGGCGCATTAACTTTCGTTAATACGACGCATTTAATTTTAAATAAATATCGATTTTTGATTAATTAATTCGATACGGCGCATTCATAAATTCTAAGCGGCGTATCTATCTTCTGAATAAAGTCTGATCTAATTTTAACGATTATAAGATACGGCGTATCCAACTTTTTGGATACGGCGCATCATCTGCAGATATCAGTAACTTTAGTTTTTCGTATTCCGTTTTCGTTATTAATTATCTGATATACTACTTTCTCGAGCATACCCTACTGATGCTTTTGTGTTGATTTCAGGAAGTGCATGACCAGGAGTTCTACGAAGAACTTGATTCAACCTTTCGAAGATCCTGAACGAGCCCTACATTCGCTTAAAAGGCTTTTCAACACAAGAAGCTTTGATCTTTCAAGTTCTCTCGAGCTTGATTATTTTTCTGAAGAGAAAGAGGAAGTTGAAACAGAAACAATGGGCGAAAACACTACTATGGAGGAATACATGAACAGTACCCGTGCTGATTACACTTCAGGAGTTGCTAGACCTAAGTTTGATGATAAGTCAAAATTTGAGTTGAAGGGCCAGTTTCTCAAAGAGCTAAGAGAGAATGCTTTCAGTGGGACGGAACATGAGGATGCTAATGAACATGTTGAAAAGGTCCTGGAGATTGCAGATTTGTTTACTTCAGAAGGAGTCAATGCTCGATCAACTCATGCTAAGAATCTTTCCAATCTCGCTAAAAGGAGCTGCTAACAAGTGGCTAAGGAATGAACCTGCAAGTTCAATCACTACATGGGAAGATTTGAAGAGCAAATTCCTGAAGAGATATTGTCCACCTGCTAAGACTGCTAAAAAGATGGAGGCTATCAATAGTTTCAAACAAGAGCCTGATGAAACTCTTTATCAAGCTTGGGAACGATTTAAAGATTTATTGGTAAAATGTCCTCAACACTATCTAACCCCTATGCAGGAGATAATATTGTTTTATCAAGGATTGGACGTGCCTACAAGACAATTTTGGATGCTAAGGGAGCTGTACCTCAAATGAGTGCAACTAATGCTAGGAAAGCAATCCAAGAAGCTGCTGATCATTCTCAAAAATGGCACGATGGGACCTCTACTAGATCTAAGAGCAGCACTAATTTTGACGGGATTGCTGCTATTCAAGCTCAATTGGATAAAATTAGTAGAGAGATGAAGAAGCGTGATGAAAGAGCTTATGCTGCCCAAGTTGGATGTGAAAAGTGCGAAGGACCTCACTACACTAAAGATTGCCCGAATAAGAATGAAAGTGAGACGTTTGAAGAAGCATATTACACCCAATTTGGACAACCATTCCGACCTTCAGGAAGATTTAGGGAAGCTACACCGGGATTATATCAAAGGAACAACTTCAATCCCGCTTATCAAGAAAGGAGGCAGACTTTAGATGATACTTTAAAGCAAATTATGGCCGATGCTGCTAAAAGACATGAAGAGAATACTGCTATGATCAAAGAAATCCGAGCTTCAACGGACACTACTACAAGAAATCAAGGAGCTTCGATCAAAGCATTGGAACAACAAATTGGTCAAATGAGCAAAGTTCTTCAAGAAAGGGGATATGGAAGTTTACCGAGCTCAACTGAAACCAACCCAAGAGATCATGTCAAGGCCATAAGCACCACTGAAGAAGTCACTCCTAATATACCTAGAAGATCGATGAATGGTAATGATGGTGCAAGACCCGAATTTTTCTTTAACTCTTCAATCAGCTTAAGGAGACTACTAAAAGAGAAGACAAAGATTGAAGAGGAGATCAAGGCAGCAATGAAAGAAGAGAGCCCTACAACCGACTCAAATGCCTTGCCTCATAAAGAAAGAGACCCAGGAAGTTTTACTCTACCTTGTTCTATTAATAATATATCTTTCAATAATGTGTTAGCTGACTTAGGAGCTAGTGTTAGTGTTATGCCTCTTAAGACATTCGCTATCCTAGGACTAGGAAAATTAGCGCCAACTAAGTTACTTATTGAATTGGCTGATAAAACGGTTAAAACGACCTGAAGGGATTGCTAATAATGTGCTAGTTAAGATTGAGCAGTTTATTTTTCCCGTAGACTTTGTTATACTAGACATGCCCGAGGATGTTAAGATTCCTTTAATCCTCGGAAGACCTTTCTTGTCTACTGCCCATGCAAAGATTGATGTGTTTAAGAGAAAAATCTCATTAAGGGTAGGGAATAATAAACTAGTCTATAAGTGCCAAGATCCGGTTAAAAGCATAATTAGAGGTGTTTATGTGCTAGGATTAAGAGAGCGTATGGACCTCGATCTTGAAGCTAGACTTATGGGAGAAACATTGATTCAAAACAACTCAACTAATCCTAATCGTGAGAACTTTGAGGAATTCATTGACCTTAATGTACCTACCGAACTTAGACGCAATGTTGTTAATGATTCTGATGATGAGTGGTATGATTGTGTAGTAATTAATAAACGTAGGAGAATAGTTGAGAAAACGAATTTGAATAATGATGTGTTTATTGAACTACCACCCCACCTTGCTTATTTGTGCTTATATGATAATAAGAATTTCCCGTCTATCATTTTGTCATCTCTGCCCGAAAGGGACAGGACTTTGTTTCTACAGATATTAAAGAAGAACGGCGTGGAAATTAAGGACGAGCAAGGAGTGTTCAATATTACTGAATTGGCGATGAAGGAGCGCGATGTTTCCGACTCCTTCAATGATCGATATTGAAGAGCTGAACGTGAGTCTAACTTGAAGACTCTGGAATAAAGACAAGTGCTTGCCGGGAGACAACCCGGAGAATTTTTATTATTCTGTTTTCTGTGTCGAGTCAGTCCAGGCCGCATGAGGATACGGCGCATCTCAATTCTGAGATGCGACGCATCTCCTGCAATGGTCATATCTTATTTTATTTTCTGCATTTATTTTTATTTTCGACTTTAAAACTATTTATCAGTTTATTTTAATGCGGCGCATCCCTGGTTAAGGATGCGGCGCATCTTTATTCTGATCCGTATTTATTCCAGGCTCGATACGGCGTATCTTCTTCCATAAGATACGGCGCATCGACTGACCTGATGATTTTCAGTTTTAATTTTTAAGTTTTATTTTACCTAACTACTAATGTATTATGCAAGTTTGAACCTTTCTTATCTTAGGTGTGTTTTGAAGCTTTGGTGGTATTATAGTTTCCTGGATTTCCTGTGGATACATCAAGTATGAAGCTTAAACGTTCTAATCCACAAGAAAGATGATTTTTGCTCTTATACTAATGGAGGATCATACCGAGCAAATCTCAGGGGAGTTTTCCGTTCTAATTCTCTTATTTTCCAGTTTTTAACCTTTAATACAAACAACGAGGACGTTGTTTAACTTAAGTGGGGGGATTGGAGAATTAGAACACTTCACAATTACTTGTCCTAAACTTTTTCAAAAATTATGCTTAAAATGTGCTTAATATATCAAATTTAAAATTTTTTAGCATGTTTTTGTTTAAGATCTAAGTTGCATAGCTGCACACATGACGTTATTTTCAAAAATTGTGATTTCTCAAAATTCACAAATCTATGAGTGTGCCGGTGACTTGTAAACTTTAGAACTTGGCTTGTATACTATTCGAGACCACCATAATGAGTATTATTTATATAATTGGAATGACTTGTCTAAATTGGTAAAATTCTAGGATTACACCCAAATAGCCTTTATATGTTATGTGTTATTAGCTAACTACACTGGTTAGTTAACCCCCGTATAAACCTTTTGTTACTCTCATTTTTAGAGTAAGATACCCCTAGAAAAACACTCAGAGCCATTCCTTTCGTTTCTTACACCTATGTTTAAAATGTTTCGTTACACCTTACACCTTAGCCTACCCTGTAGATTAAGATCCGTGGTTGGTTAATTGCTATAGGCAAAGTGTGTTTCCTTACATTACCTGTGTTCGCGTGCGTAATTCATTATCTTTGGTTAGGTCGGGAAATTGCACAATGCAATTGGAGTGAAAGTAAATATTGTATATCTTTGAGTCTATTTTCGTGTGTTTACTACTTTCACTATTATCATTATTTCTGAAGTTATGAAAAGAATGGAAAAATTATCCAGAATTATTTTTTTGGTGATGTAGTGAAATTTTACACATCTATCTATATGTTGAAAAAAAAAAAAAAAAAAAAAAAATCAAAAAAATAAGAAAAGAAAAAGAAAAAAGAAAAGAGTTGGATGTTTATTTTAAACCAACGATGTAAAGTTATGTAAGTGGTCGATATCACCACTATTTGTTGTACTATATTTATGGATTGAATGGGAGTTGGCAGTTATGGGAACGCCAATTAAGGTTTATTCTTTGATTAAGATCTTGTTGAGTATAATTCGTGTCTACCTAAAGCGTGTGTTTCAAGTGTTAAAGCGTGAGTTATTCAATGATATGAGTCTTATTCATGGGATGGTTGGGATAGTGATTAACCACACTTAGGATTTTAATTTATTTGTTTTGTTTATTTTTCATTTTACACCAATTTATATCCCAAATGTTATCCATACCCTATTCTTTATCCAACCGAACCTTTGATTTATTGAGATTAGGGATTTGAGCAATCTTAAGTATCGTAGTCGTGGATTCGGCTATGTATTTATGATTTTGTCGCCCTTTTTGATATATTATTATTGGTGAAGTTTGGACCTATCTTTAGCCTATTCGAGTTAAGGATTTGAGCAATTGCAAGTATCGTGTTCGTGGATTCGATCATGTATTTGTGATTTTGTCGCCTTTTCTGGAATTTGAGATCGATAGTGAATAAGAATAATTAACCTTTAAGCCTAAAAACCCTTTTTACCGCTTTAGACTTGTTATTCCTTAGCTTTAGTGGGGGAGATGTGTATACTTGCCAAGCTTATGATAGAATATTCGTCGCGACTGGACAGTTAAACGATTAGATTTGCTTTTATCAAATTATTTTATTATACTTCTAATTCGTTAAGTGTTTAGTTGTGTGATTATGAATTAAACGGATACATGCTTAAATATAAAAATAAATCCTAACATCTTTTAGGATACATTTTCATAAGATTTATTCTAAGGTTTACTTGGGGACAAGTAAAGTTCAAGTGGGGGGATATTTGATGAACTCAAATAAGTACATTTTATTACTATCATTTATCCTATTAATTTGACTTGTTTTACTATATTATGTATGAGGATTGATACTTAATCGTTTACTTTTGTAATTCTCAGGTAAAAACAAGCATTTGGTGAAACTTAGCAATTATGGACTAAAAACGGAGTAAAATGATCAAGATTGTAATTGGTTGTTGGAATGAAGAGAATGAAGACCACTGCCTGACTTTGAAGAATGCGCCGCATGGATTTATCCCATGCGCCGCATATGAAACTCTGGTCAACGAAGAATAACCAACTTGTTCTGCTCCAGATGCGCCGCATTTCACTCATTACATACGGCGCATCACTATCAAGATATCACCAGATACGATCCAAGATACAAGAGGACATGCGCCGCATCTAATCATGGAGTTACGCCGCATCTTCTGGCGGTGTACGAATATTCCTGAATATTATAATCTTGGACCCCACGTGAAGTTAAGTACATGCGCCGCATCTACTCCTTAGATGCGCCGCATCTTCCCTCAGACAGAAACTATAAATACCCCAAAACCAGACGAATTTCGGGGGGCATTACTTTAGATTCGAAGACCGAAGCAGCAGAACCCTAGGACGAATTCAGTCAAGGAGGCAGCACAAGACACACCCAAATCAAAGATACAAGAGCTGTAAGAAGGTGCTGCATGTGTTTAATTCATTAAGTAGTTTTGTTTTATTGTGTTAGCAAACTTTAATTCATCTGGATTGGTGGCTTGTGTAATGTGACAACGAAAGATTGCACTCCCTTTAATACTTGCTTTCCCATCAATTAAAGTTTATATGTTGATGTCTTTGGTTACTACTTATTAGTGCATTGATAACCTCTGTGTTTATTAGTGGCTTGCGGGCATTTGACTGCGGAAAATAATGTGGCTCCCACGGTTATTACTAAATTGATCACTTAGGAATAACTTTTAGACATAAGTAATCATTAAGGGTTTACTCGCCGATAAGATTAGGACCAACGAGAAAGGGTTAACTACATACACTTCATATAAAGCTATCAATAAAACAAGTGACAATCTACTTAATCATAAGGACAGCCCTCTTATTGTCTCGAGTATTTATCTGTGTACGTGTGTGCTACTTGCTGATTCGTGCCTATTGGTTTATTTTATTATTTAATTGCAAACAAACCGTGCCAGTCTCTCAGGCTGAAACCCCCTTGCATTAGGATATTAAAATACTGATTAGAATAACGAGATAATACGTTCCACTCTTAGTGATCGACACTCTACTTACCATTATATTCATACTGACCGGGTACACTGCTCGTTAGGTGTGTATGTTATTGATAAGTCGGCTAAATATAAATTTAAAACTTGATTAGGCATTAAAACTGCTAAACCGCAACGACACACGCAGCACATCAGAGAGGTATCAAACAGGTCGGAAGTGATGATCAAAATCAGGTAGTGGTAGCAAAACTTTAACAATCGGAAATCATGGTAGGGAGTTCAAAATGGGTTCAAACACCGAAGGTGAAACATAGTAGAGTAGTCGTCAATGATCAATCAACCTATCCTTTATCAGAATAAAAATCAAAGTTAACTATTCAATGAAAACAGATCGACAACGCAAGTCTTATCGTTCAGAAGTGAGAGGAGAACATTCTTATACGCGTGGTTAAAACACCACCAGACTTCTCATGAAATCGGAGATGTTTAAGACGAACTCAGATAAGGTCAGAAGATTCATATATTATCAAAAGCAATTAACAGAATGTATCAAGTAGGTCATCGTCATGGAGATTCTCAGAATATCCGAAGAGACATCAAAATGATTAACAAAAGAATCAGAGATCGAAGTCGGAATCCTAGGTGGTGCAAGGCGTGAGCTTTCAATCTCCAAAAGTGATCTCAACAATCAGGTCATGAATCAGAGTGATGCGGAAGCAACGATACTTAAAAAAAAGCCTTAGAGTCTACCCATTCCTCACTGGTCAAACTTAAGTTCCTATAGGGAAATCCTAAAGCAAATCTTAAAGGTTGTCTTATGAGCGCTTACAGTGGAAACTTAATGGTCCAAACTTCACAGGTCAAGGGAAAATGTATTACGAGTCGCAGCCTGTCGCTCTGATACCATAAATTGTAACACCCCAACCCGACAAGGGTAAAGATATCACAACAATGGTTTCATATCAGATCAACACAAAGCATACATCTATAGTAATACAAGAAATTTCAAAGGTTACAAATGAAATACTGAAATTTACAAGGTCACAAATGCAAATACTAATTCTAAAATATAATAACTTCAAATCACTTCTAAGTCCAAAAGTAGCTATCAAGTCTTCTAAGTCCAAGGTACTCTCCACCCATTCCCAGCTTCCTACTAAAACCTGCCGCAGGAAAAGAAATGCGGCTGAGCTACGAGAGCTCAGTGAACAGATATAACGATAACAAGCAGTAATAGAGAATGGTATAGAATAACAGAAACAAAGGTCAAACAGATGTAATATGGTTCAAGGGATAAGTCAAAGAATAAGTATAAAGGAAAGAGAAAAGGGATAATAATCCACCACGAGCCCAGAACAGATCATATCATATCGTAACCATAAATCTTCAAATCATATAGAGGGGAGACCTCTCAGATAATCAGATAATGTGAGGGGTGTCCTCATTCTTCAAATGTATATGGAGTAGCTAGCTCCCAGAGATATATGTGAAAGGCGTGTATTGCACACAAGCACCAGTCACCAGACAGTAATACGTCATATATAGGTAATCCACTAAACAGAACAGATCTAGGATGCATCCATACGCCCCCGCAGATAAATAGTGGCCAAAATAATATAATGCGCATATCAGATAACAGATAAGGGGACGTGGCGGAACATCACTCTACCACCCTAGAGTCATGCCATTGGTGCATCAATGACACGGACATGGAACCCCCATGCCTAGTGAAATGGCTCGGGTATCAAACTAAGAGTCAGATATCATATCATAATCAAAGTGTCATATAAAAAGGGTCAAATCAGATGGTCTATAACAAATGGTTCATAACAGATATATCAGATGAAATGCCAAAGGTCCAAATCAGAGTTTAATCAGAAAGGTTCATAATAAAAGGGATCATAGCAATGGCTTTGGGAATCTTAAACGAACCAGAAATCAAAATCATATTAATGGGATAAGGCACCCTTACTGAAAAAAGGCAGAGTATCTGTACCTTATACCGCAAGTGTAAACACAACAGAAACATAAAGATCGGAATCAAACTCCTTCTTCATCGAATCTACACGAATACATGATCGTCTTATTATTAATATCTTATTTAAATCAGATTACTTATTTTAGTCGGCTTTCCAGTTTTAGTAATTAACTTTCCATATTTAATAGGTTTCCATAATTAGCAGGTTTCCATTTTTGGAAAGTCTCCATAATCAGAAAGATTTAAGTATCATAACTTAGGTTAAGTCATTATTTAGGCATATTATGGACATAGGGTAGATTTTAACAAGTTATGATAGTTCAGGGTCAAATATGACAACTTTTCATAATCTAGGGTTTGAATTGTAATTATTCCAAAGTCAAAGGTCTAATATGAAATATCTCAACTTACTCACTTAATACAGAAGTTATTCAGAATGATACTTTTAATCCCTTAAGTTTAGCAATTTACAATTTATACCATTTAATTAATTAAGTTACAAAATAAACCCTTTAATTACATAAATCACACTTTAACCCTTACCATTTTTATATTTACACAATAATCTCTTAATTTTACAGAATTACACATTTTACCCCTGAATTACATGATGGTACGAACTACCCTTTTAAGTTTACATAATTACAATTTTAATCCCTTTCTTAAATATATTTCAATTCGAATCCCAATTTATTCATATTTACATATTAAGCCCTTATGTACTCAAAATTACACAATACACCCTTCACAATATTTAATTTACGAATTGACCACAAGTTTTCCAGAATTTACAAATAAGTCCCTCTAATTTATTTAATTTACAAACGGATCACTTAGTTTACTGATGAGGCGAAAAGTGTACCGCTTTTAAGGGGTCATTTAAGCCCGAAATCGTATTTATTTGATCAAATATTGCCCTAAATCGTTCCTTTTGTCATTTTAGGTACTTTTGAGGAGAAATCTGGAAAAGGAGGCATTTTGGACGTTTTTGGAGCATTAAAGTGAAGAAAACGACAAAGTCTCAAGAATCGGCTAAAAGTTACTCTTGATGGCGTCACAATTAACATGGGACGGCGTCATGCCTTGGCAAGAAAAGTTGGATGTGAAATTTACTCATGACGGGCCAGTGAGTTAGCATGAGAATTCTGACGGCGTCACGCTTTAACTAAATCAAGGGCGTCACGGCTTAAATCATAAGGGGACGGCGTCACGTTCATGATCCGACGGCGTCAAGCCTTGATAGGCCAGAATGGATTTTTGAAGAGCTAAAGAGGGACGGCGTCAAGAAGGTCACCCGGGAACCCTAAAAGCGGCGAGGTGACGGCGTCACAATGCATAAGGTGACGCCGTCAGATCCAAAAATCTATATATAGTTTTCTAATTTTTTGTCATTGAAAGAGAGCTTAGTGTGTGGAATTTTGGGATAAAACCCTAAGACGATTTTAGCTACTTTTTCAGGGCTTTTTGCCTTGAGATCTTCCATGTTTCATTGAAAGATAAGTTATCAATTAATCATTCAATATGTCTATGTGTTGTTTGATTCTATCTTATGCTTGTCTTTTGTTTAACATGTTAGGCTAATTTTATCTTGTGTTTGCTTAGATCTAATGAAACCTAGCTATTGATTATAGGTTGTTAGTGTGTTGTTAGTTGTATTGGATGATTGTTTATCTATGTTAGGCTTAAGAAAACTGGCTAACTTCCTATTCGGTAACTTGCTTGAACGTCTTAAGAAACATGAACCAAACGCGTACTAAAGGTTTTTATGGTTGTATTTAATGCACAAGCGAATTCTAGTGATCCCATGTTAGGAGCTTCCTAGCCGGCTCGACATAGGAGTGAAGTAGGAGCTTGTAGAGTTGGGGAAGTAAGTACGCCACCCCACGAATGGTATTAAGGAATACACCCGTCATCCACGCGACTAATACACACTAATTAACCGGTAAAAGATAGTTAGGGAGTAAGGAAATCTAAGTAAACACATTTCTCTACACATAAGTTTCTCACCACATTTTCATTTTTGTTATTTTATTTTATTGCATTTGTAGTAATTTGGGTTAGTTGACTAGCAACTAATTCCGCCCACTCCTTCAAAACCGAGATTTTACTTGCTTTCATAAAAATTATAAAAACATAAAAAAGAATCTTCCTCAACCCTTAGACCTAATTAGAGTAGCCTTTCACACCTAACGAACACTATTCCCTGTGGAGAACGATCAATCCCCCGTACTTACCACTACACTATACTACATCGGTCAGGTACACTGCCTGGTGGGGTTGTAAGCCTCTTGAGATCCCTCGAGAGGTAAAACCTGTTGTAAGGTTACAAAACCACGCACAATCAAGTTTTTGGCGCCGCTGCCGGGGAGTAGTTATTGCTTAGGTTGAAATTTTATTTTTATTAGGTCTACTCACAAGATTCCTATCAAGTGAGATTTTTTTCTTTTTATTTTTTTTTGTAGCTTTCTCGTAGTCTATCTTTTCTTTGTGATTTTGTTTGTAATTTGCTTCAAATGGACTTTTCACTTAGACTTCTAAGATTGCAAGATATGGTTGAGTGGCTAGAACACCAAGAAGTTCAAAATACCTCATTTAGAGACACTTATGAATCATATGAGCCTTCACCTAGGATAGATTCTTATGAACAACCTCCATGTTTAGGATCTTGTTTTAGTGAGGCTAATAGGAAAAGCGACCTAGTTTGCCAAGGAATTGTGGATAGAGCCGTATCAATAAACCATAAGTTGGATGAAGCACTAGGTTTGTTATTATCACTACCTAAGAAAACAATTGATGAGGATATAGGTGATCTTGACACGTGGAATGATGAGGTAAACACCATAAGCCCACAAAATACTCAACCATCATTTGAGGCACCCACACCGCCCGTGACTTACCCGGAAGAAGTAGAAGAGACTTTAGGAATCCCGATGGAGGTAGAACCCTTGGACCAAGCACAACTAGAGGATATAGGTTTGAACACTTTTAGTGATGACCTTACTCTTAGTTCTAGGGAATTTCCTAGTGTTGATGAGCCGGAACCTCAACCTTTACACAACTTTTCATCCTTAGATTTACATCTAGGAGACAAAAGAGGAACCGACCCACCCATAAACCAATATTATCCGGGTAGTTTTAGGATGAAGGAAGCCATTCACTCACCCCCTTCACCTCACGTGGCATATTTCCACCCTAAGGGTGTGTATCGCTACTTCCACCCGCACTTAATCCTAAGTGTAGGGAAAACCTCCCCTATTTCCGTTAAATAAGGGTAGAGTCAGGCTCGTGACTCGAACAAAAACAAGCGCTTCTTGGGAGGCAACCCAAGCTTTATTTGTTTGTTTGTTTGTTTGTTTGTTTGATTTTATTTGATTCCGTATGCAAGTTTAATTGTTATTGTTTGTGCTCATGTTTCAAAGTAAATTGTGAAAATGCTTTATTTTGTTTTTAACTTCGTCTTAACTACATATAAAGGTATTTTGCAAAAGATAAGTGTAAGGGAATCCAAATTTGTTTACAAGAACAAGATTGAACATGAATCACAACAATATTAAATGAGCATGCATACTAGTAATTGTTAGAGTCAAATGCTTGTATCGAGTCATAATGAATATTTTGCAGGATTTCCAGGAAGTGAGGCATAAGTTTTTCCAGAAATTTTCCGGAAACTAACCATAAAATTTCTGCAGGTCACTTCTGACGGCGTCAAGGTTAACACCTGACGGCGTCAAGTGTAAAATTCTGGAAATTTTGCAAGTTTTGTTTTTCTACCGGAGTCATAAAGTTTTTGTTAAATCTTTTGTTTTATAAACTCCAGGAAATCTGCAAATATTCATTCTACAAGCATTATATCCTTAATCGTTTTGTTTTTATTTCTAAGTCTGGAACTACATCTAGTTGTGAGTTTTCTTTGTTCAGGTTGATGCTTTGGGTTTTTTGTGTTTGTTTTCTCAGGTTTAACAGGTTATATTGGACAAGAAGATGATTTATATTTCGGAAGGGAAGCTTTCAACGTTCATTTTCTTGGAGGAGGATTTAACCATGTTACCGGATTATCCACATTGAACGAATCAGGGGAGTATTTGATTTCATTCTTTTACCTTATTTACTTTTACATCCTTTGAATGAACATTGGGGACAATGTTCAGCTTAAGTGTAAGGGGAGGGTAAATGATGATACCTTAGAGAATACAATTGCACTTGATTTTTGTTTGTTTGATGGTAGATGTGTAATAAAACTGAGATAAATACTTGTTAGGGCAATTTTAGTGCCAAATTTAAATTTTTTTACAACATATAGGAGTGAAACTTTGGTCTTAATGAGCGTCTCACGGATAGGAGTTATATGACTAGCACAAAACCGTACCACTAAAAAATTTTCCACCCCCAAATATGTGAGGTTCGCCCCTAGAATTGGTAGGAAAAACATTTATGCTATGATGTGTGTAACGGTAGCACTTAGATTCTAGAACTTGCGTTAGGACCATTCCGAGGCCACAAGTGAGACTACATTCGTGTAGTTAGATTTACTACATGATAAGAGGCATTAGGATTAACCCATTGTTTTACACCTGTGTTTTTGTTATAATTACATTGGCTACATTGGTCAAGTAATTCTCCCACACCCTTTGCGTTGTACTCATTTTTAGTACACGATACCCCTAGTACACCCCTCAGAGCCTATCTTTTCGTTTCTAACTTTAAGCATTTTACTTAAAGTAAGAATTTGTTTACACCCCACTTAAATGTACACCCAAATCGCCTTAGCCTACCTTGTATGCGCTCATTTTTAGTGCATTATTGCGACAACATTTGTTTAAACCCCAAGTTAATTATCTAATTGATTACATGGTTGCTAAGTCGAGTCATATCCTTGTACATATTGTTTTGGGACGATTGGGACTCATGGGTAAAGTACTAGTGTAATGGAGTAATGGGGAAGAACAACATTATTACCCCCATATGTGCTAAATGTTTTAAAAGTACTCCAAGTTTTTCAATTATCTTAATTCGAGTCATTAGATTAGTATTTGTAAAGTTATGTAAAAATTCAAGTGTAAGGGGATGCAATGCCCCTATGATGTATTATTTTGGATGGTAGGGCAAGAGTGTATGCAAAAAAAAAAAAAAAAAAAAAAAAAAAAAAAAAAAAAAAAAAAAAATCAAGAAAAACACAAAAAAATGAGAAAAAGAAAAGTAGAAAAAAACATACGGACTACCATCCCGTTTCATTTTATGTTTGCTTTATATTTTTGTTATTTTGTTATTTCGTTTCTAGCTTAAGATCGAGTCTAGTCTTGGCTTAGCAACATTGTATAGTACATGTAATTGACCAAGATCTTTAACTCGCCACCAGTAAAATATCCCGTATCCAACAAAACCGTGTTTTCCTTTTCCCTACACCTAACGTTATAACCCATTTAAAAGCCCTCTTTGATAGTTTATCTTAGGTGCTTACGCCTAGTGGAGGAGGTTTTCGATCCTTTCCCAAGCCTATGGTAATCTATTTGCTATGACAGGTAGTGAGAGATATTTTCCGTTTTCATTTATGAGATTTATTTTGATGACACTTGAGAGATGTGAGTATCTAAACACTACTTGTGAGGTGCTAGTATGTAATCTCCGTGCTTATTATGATTGAAGTGGAACGATTATTTGTTGTAATTACTTTTATGTTTGCATTAAATGACCCCTAACTTGTATTTTGATTAGAATAAAAGCGCATTTGCTTGAGGACAAGCAAATCTCAAGTGTAAGGGTATTTGATGAGGCGAAAAGTGTACCGCTTTTAAGGGGTCATTTAAGCCCGAAATCGTATTTATTTGATCAAATATTGCCCTAAATCGTTCCTTTTGTCATTTTAGGTACTTTTGAGGAGAAATCTGGAAAAGGAGGCATTTTGGACGTTTTTGGAGCATTAAAGTGAAGAAAACGACAAAGTCTCAAGAATCGGCTAAAAGTTACTCTTGACGGCGTCACAATTAACATGGGACGGCGTCATGCCTTGGCAAGAAAAGTTGGATGTGAAATTTACTCATGACGGGCCAGTGAGTTAGCATGAGAATTCTGACGGCGTCACGCTTTAACTAAATCAAGGGCGTCACGGCTTAAATCATAAGGGGACGGTGTCACGTTCATGATCCGACGGCGTCAAGCCTTGATAGGCCAGAATGGATTTTTGAAGAGCTAAAGAGGGACGGCGTCAAGAAGGTCACCCGGGAACCCTAAAAGCGGCGAGGTGACGGCGTCACAATGCATAAGGTGACGCCGTCAGATCCAAAAATCTATATATAGTTTTCTAATTTTTTGTCATTGAAAGAGAGCTTAGTGTGTGGAATTTTGGGATAAAACCCTAAGACGATTTTAGCTACTTTTTCAGGGCTTTTTGCCTTGAGATCTTCCATGTTTCATTGAAAGATAAGTTATCAATTAATCATTCAATATGTCTATGTGTTGTTTGATTCTATCTTATGCTTGTCTTTTGTTTAACATGTTAGGCTAATTTTATCTTGTGTTTGCTTAGATCTAATGAAACCTAGCTATTGATTATAGGTTGTTAGTGTGTTGTTAGTTGTATTGGATGATTGTTTATCTATGTTAGGCTTAAGAAAACTGGCTAACTTCCTATTCGGTAACTTGCTTGAACGTCTTAAGAAACATGAACCAAACGCGTACTAAAGGTTTTTATGGTTGTATTTAATGCACAAGCGAATTCTAGTGATCCCATGTTAGGATCTTCCTAGCCGGCTCGACATAGGAGTGAAGTAGGAGCTTGTAGAGTTGGGGAAGTAAGTACGCCACCCCACGAATGGTATTAAGGAATACACCCGTCATCCACGCGACTAATACACACTAATTAACCGGTAAAAGATAGTTAGGGAGTAAGGAAATCTAAGTAAACACATTTCTCTACACATAAGTTTCTCACCACATTTTCATTTTTGTTATTTTATTTTATTGCATTTGTAGTAATTTGGGTTAGTTGACTAGCAACTAATTCCGCCCACTCCTTCAAAACCGAGATTTTACTTGCTTTCATAAAAATTATAAAAACATAAAAAAGAATCTTCCTCAACCCTTAGACCTAATTAGAGTAGCCTTTCACACCTAACGAACACTATTCCCTGTGGAGAACGATCAATCCCCCGTACTTACCACTACACTATACTACATCGGTCAGGTACACTGCCTGGTGGGGTTGTAAGCCTCTTGAGATCCCTCGAGAGGTAAAACCTGTTGTAAGGTTACAAAACCACGCACATCATTTACACGATTTACAAATTAAATCCCTAGGTTACATATTTTACGAAAAAGGCTCCCATCTTATATTTTATACGAACACCCCCTAGTCCAAACTATATTATAAAAATAGCCCACAAGTTTTATAAATTACAAAACACCCCTTTTTATTTTTAAACATCCGATCGGTAAATCAAATAATTCACAAAACCCTAACCCTAATTTCCCAAATCATGATCCAATCATTTTTCCATCATTGTTTTATCATTTAGACCAGATCTAATCCATAACATAAACCCTAGGTCGATCGTTAGGGTTTTTTTTATCCCTTTATACGATTTATACATAGAACCCGATTTGAAACAATAATTCGACATGGCTTTTAAAGACTATTACAATTCGAATGGCCATTTTTCCAGAGTCATATGGGTCGAATAGGTCTCAAATAAAATAGATCTTGCACCCAGAAAATTCGTATAGATCGATTCGTATTTTATGTGTGTTTTCGTTATTAAAATTTCGTATGATCAATCTAGCTTGCATGATTCATTTTATACAATTTATTTGAGTCGTACATGATGAGAGAAACATAAGAAAAATACCAGATCGAAGATTGAACGTGTAGATCAAGTGCAACGAATTTGTACTAATCGGATGTAAATATCGACCAAAGAAAAATGCCACCGATCGAACCAAGCCTCCAACAACCCAAACCTTATTTTTCCCAGCTACTTTTGATGATGACGAACCCCAGAAAAATACTAGATCACCTCCAGAAATTCGTATGGCTTGTGGGTGAATTTTTGTGTGTGTTTTTGAATAGTCGGTTTATGTTTTAGGGAAACAATTAAATTGGGTAACTAAATAAAGTAAATTGCCGATCATGGGGGGGGGGGGTGTTATGGGCTTAAGAATCGGTCCTTAATTGACCAAGAATTAATGGGCTTGATTTTGTTTTAATTTGTTAATTATTTTGTAGGTTATAATAAGTTAAATGTAATTTAAATGGAATTAATTTAAATAAAATTGCATTAGGGTGTTTTGTACATGTAATTATGTAAGACAATGATTTTTGAACATGTAGAAATTATTTCATTTCATGTATAGCTTGTTACTTGAATTTTGGATTCATTTTGGCACTTTAATATCCTTAAATAAATTTCTTTAAACTTGTAGGGGCAATTTGGTCATTTTACACGTTTCGGATTTTAGGGTTTTACAAGATGGCTGTTTTGCACAAAGCATATACTGATATATCAGTATATACTAACTGACCAAGCCACTTTTGAGCTATTAAATAAGCACTAATAAGCTGAGATTTGATCTGGAAAGTGTAAAACAGCATAAATCAACAAACAAACAACTTATAAAACTAAAATCAGACACTCTGGATCAGATTTAAGCACTAAAATGGACATATGAAATAGCTAGTCAGTACTGAAGTGATAATGGCTACTGATGCATGATTTAAGCAAAATTTGAACAAAAGGCTACTAAACTTGATGAAATGAGATCAACACATAGCAATCAACTTATATTACTGGTTTCAACTCAAAAATTGCAAAAATAAGTCCTTATCACTAATTTGATCAAATAAGCACTTCATTACTGTTTAACACCTCAAATCTTAAGAAAGCATTCACAAACATACAAACCCACTTAGCACAGCTCAAATTAACTCAACTACAGCTAAAAACACTCAATCAAAACTAAATTGAAACAAATCAAATGGTCAAATTCAATGAAACAGCCTAAAAGTCAACTAATGCTCTTATGCCAAACACCCCTTATCAGAACGTAAAATATAATAATAATAATAATAATAATAATAATAATAATAATAATAATAATAATAATAATAATAATAATAATAATAATAATAATAAAGTACGTGTCGATCCAGAAATTTACCTGTGCTTCCCAATCTTCAGTCGTCTTGTTCGCCGGACGCTTTTCCTTGATCTCGTCCAGTTTCTCAATCCCACCTTGCCGTGTAAAATTTTGCTTTTTGAATTTGTACTTGTTATCATCGTATCGCTTTCGGAGGTGAGCTTCGATACTTCTGACAATATCGTCTCCATGCGGACCGGCAAGGTGGGAGCCGAGATGGAAGAAATGCTGCAATAAAATATAATTAAAATAAATATACAAATTTAAATAAAGAGACAAATTTAAATAAATAAACACATTTAAAATAAATAAACACGATAATTAAAAAAATAAAAGATAAAAAAATCTTACGTAGAGCTGGTTATCAATGTGTGCCTTCGTGGTCTCGGGAACCTTATCCCACGAATCGTAATACATGGGAATCGATTCTCGTAACAACGTCCAGACCATGTTCGAGAACCACGAAGCATGAGTGCCAACATGCTCCCACATCCCTTTCACGTTCTTCTGGAATTTGATCGATACCGAACGACCAGTCTCATTCCTCATTTGGTGTAGTTTCGCGTTCTTTGTGGCACCACGCACCACCTTCCCGCCTTTGCCAATTTTGGCATTAGGCTTGGGAGCTCTGGAATTAGACCCTGCAAGTAATCAAATTCAAGTGATGATGACATAAAATAACAAGTTATCAATTTCAAATAATGATCAAGTTTAATTAAAATAATTGAGAAATTCTTACGCTGGCAGTTAGTGCCAATCCTCCTCGCGGGACCACGGGGTGGCTCATTACCTCCATCCCCACCGTGGCTCATAGCTACAACATCTGCCATCTGTAAACGTACTAGTACAAGAAAATATTCATATATGAAATTACTTAGACAAATTCCTAAAATCATTGACAATAGTCTAACACAATCAAATACCATATAATACTAACATATTCGCATTGTCAATATTCGTAGATAACATAATGATTCATATATGAAATTACTTAGACAATTCATCAAACACACATATATAAATGGTTATATATCGCGGTTAACAAATTAAGGGGGTGTTTGTTTAATCTTATTTGTAGCTTATGAGCTTATTTGTTTTTCGGCTTATATATCATAAGACTCGATTTTTCAGCTTATTTGGAGACTTGTGAGCTTATATAAGTTTATTATATCATAATATACTTATATAAGCCCACAAGTCTCCAAATAAGCCAGAAAATTGAAGCTTATGAAATATAAGCCGAAATCAAATAAGCTCATAAACCCAAACACCCTTTTGGTGCAGAAATAAGCAATCCCAGACACCCCTATTTGGAGAACATAAACCAAACGGCCCTTGTGGGCTGCTGTTAACCAAACAACATAAACCAAATGGCCCTTGTGGGCTGCTGCTAACCAAACAGCATAAACCAAAAGGCCCTTGTGGGCTGTTGTTAACCAAACATCCCTGTTTGGACAACATAAACCAAACGGCCCTTGCCGCCCGTTGCCTGGATGACTAATTCCCCCCACGACTGCCAACAATTACTTAGGCAGTGTGTAAGTGTGTTGACAACCAAATGATTGCCATTTATACTTAATATCACTTCTATAACAAAATATATCAGTTACTGATGCTATGTATAGAATAACATACTGTGGTTGCGGCTGTGGTTAGCTGTGGTACACGGTTAGATTAGGCTCCGGTCTCGGTGGTCAAATTTGTGTTGTGGTCTCGGTTCGAGTCAACAAGGAGATAAAAAAACCATAAACACAAATTAATGACTATAAACTTTTGGCGGCGACATGTCCCCGGTACAAACATAAACACACAAAAAAAAAAAAAAACACAAATTAATCACTATAACCTGTGGTCTCGACTTCGGGTCTCGACTTCGGTTCTCAGCAGCAACAACAACTGTACCAAAAAAAATTAACAAAAAAAATTAAAAAAAAAATAACAAAAAACATAATACACATATATCAGAAAATAACATATTTCAAAAAATTAACAAAAATTAACATATATAAAAAATAACAAAAATCAATAAATTATCACCTGGGTGATTAATGGACGAGAGGGATAAAGGAAGAAAGAAATAATTAAATGAGGAGAGAGTCGAGGAAATAATTATACGAGGAGAGGGTTTGAGGAGGGGCTGTGGTGGTGCACAGTGGTGCGAGTGTGGGTTTATGTGGTGGAGATGATGGTGCTGTTGTGAGATAGTGGTGCTGTGGTGAGATGGTGGTGCTGTGGTGGTGATTAGTTGATGAAGCAAAAAGTGTACCGCTTTTAGGGGGGTCATTTAAGCCCTAAATCGTATTTATTTGATCAAATATTGCCCTAAATCGTTCCTTTTGTCATTTTAGGTACTTTGGAGAAGAAATCTGGAAAAGGAAGCATTTTGGACGTTTTTGGAGCATAAAAGTGAAGAAAACGACAAAGTCTCTAAATCTGCTGGAAAAGTACCTGTGACGGCGTCAAGCCCTAGTGTGACGCCGTCAGCCCTTGATAAGCCAGAGAGGATTTTGGAAGATTAAAGGGGGACGGCGTCAAGAAGGTCGTCAGCCCTTGATAAGCCAGAGAGGATTTTGGACGATTAAAAGGGGACGGCGTCAAGAAGGCCATCAAGAAACCCTAACTGCGGCGAGGTGACGGCGTCAAGCTCTATAACGTGACGCCGTCAGATCTGTTTTCCTATATATACTTTCATAATTTTTAATCATTAGTGTGCAACTTTGTGAGGAGAAACCCTAGACGATTTTTCTGCCATTTTTAAGGGTTTTATACCCTTGGATCTCCCATGTTCAATTGAAGATAAGTAATCAATTAATCATTCAATATGTCTATGTGTTGTTTGATTATATCTTGTTCTTGTCTTTTATTTAACATGCTAGGCTAGATTTATCTTGTGTTTGCTTAGATCTAATGAAACCTAACTATTGATTATTGGTTGTTGGTGTGTTATTAATTGTATTGGATGATTGTTTATCGATGTTAGGCTTAAGAAAACTGGCTAACCTCCTATACGGTAACTTGCTTGAACGTCTTAAGAAATATGAACCAATGCGTACTAAGGTTATTATGGTTGTATTTAATGCATGAGCGAATTCTAGTGATCCCATGTTAGGAGCTTCTTAGCCGGCTCGACATAGGAGTGAAGTAGGAGCTTATAGAGTTGGGGAAGTACGTACGCCACCCCACGATTGGTATTAAGGAATACACCCATCATCTACGCAATTAATACACACTAATCAACCGGTAAAAGATAGTTAGGGAGTAAGGAAATCTAAGTAAACACATTTCTCTACATATAAGTTCCACAACCTTTTTATTTTCAGTTATTTTATTTTATTTGCAATTGTAGTTATTTGGGTTAGTTGACTAGCAACTAATTCCGCCCACTCCTTCAAACCCGAGATTTTACTTGCTTTCATAAAAAAATATAAAAATACCAAAAAGAATCTCCCTCACCCTTAGACCTATTAGAGTAGTTTTTCAATCCTAACGACACTATTCCCCTAGAGAACGATCAATCCCCCGGTACTTGCCACTACACTATACTACATCGGTCAGGTACACTGCCTGGTGGGGATTGCAAGCCTCTTGAGATCCCTCGAGAGGTAAAACCTGTTGTAAGGTCGCAAAACCACGCATCAAGTTTTTGGCGCCGCTGCCGGGGAATAGTTATTGTTTAGGTTGAATTTTTATTTTATTAGGTCTACTCACTAGATTCCTTTCTAGAGAGATTTTTATTTTATTTTTCTAGGTTTTCTTTAGTCTATCTTTTTTCTTCGTTTCTTTGTTCGTAACCATTACCATCCGACATCATGGAAGGTGGTAATATCCTTGATCCCAACAACCCACCACCACGACAAAACCAAACTCGTAGAGCACACACTTTAGGAGGATATTCCCTAATTTTGGATGATAACCCCCCTAATCCTAGAATCACTAGGAGCCGTAGCTCGATCAAAACTCTTGCCACACCCTATGCTGAACCCGAAAGGGAAATGCGTAAATTAAGGCAACACCACCAAGCGGCCAAAACATCCACGATCAATTTTGATGATGCCCTCTCCGAGGAAGAATCCAATCTTCACTCTACACCTCCTAGCCCTCAAACCAATCACGATATGGAGGTTCCCGAAAACCCAATCCCTAAATCCCTCAAGGACTACTCTTCTCCCACCCCTCGTGGTTTTTCCAACGCTATTATTTTTCCTAATGAACACACGAATGGGGTCTTGCGTGCAACCGACATTTGGCTTGCCCAAAGTGTATGCAAGTTTCACGGATTGAAAAGTGATGATCCAATCCAATACATCAAAGACTTCCTGAAAATAGTGGATACCCTCCATACGGACGGAGCCACTAGAGATACCTCCCGGCTACGATTCTTTCCCTTCACCCTTTATGAGAAAGCCAAAGATTGGTATAACAAACTCCCCTCCGAGTCCATCTTCACATGGGAACAGCTTATCTCAAAATTCTATGAGAAATTCTTTCCCATAGGAAGAACTTCAACGTTAAGAGACGAAATCTTCCGCTTCCATGTTGGACCAGCTGAACCCATTCACGAATCCTGGATCAGATTCAAAGATCTAATTAGACAAGTCCCTCATCATGGCATTGAACTCTGGATTCTTGTCCAAATCTTTTATGACAGTGTCCCTAAAAGTGACCAATTTGGCATTAATAATTCGGTGAAAGGAAAAATAGCCAAACTAAGCGCTGAGGAAGGATGGAATAGAATTGAAGAATACGCAAATGATCAAGACGATACCTGGGATGAACCCGATTCGATCATGAGCGTTTCCAAGATCATGAAAGAGCCTCCTTTTGCTAGCCGGTTGAGTAGATTGAATGATCAAGTATCTTATCTAGACAAGTCACAACCAACTAAACGGTTATCAAACCCATACTTGATCTGTGACCAATATGGTGGCCCGCATGAAGTGGAGGAATGCGGGGATGATACCACCACCGAACAAGTATGCTTGTCAAGCCACGACATCTTCGATGATCCTTCGCTCTTAACTTTGTACCAAAACAATGATTTTACCCCTTGGGGAAATCTTGTGAGAGAAGAGGGAGGAGGAGAATACCCTGACTACAAGGTTAGGAACACTTTTGAGGATGATCTTGGGCATTTCATGCTTGAAAAAAATATGCAACTAAAAGGTCTTGACAACCTCATCAATAGCCAACAAAACGACCTGAGGGCCAAATTCGCAGAACTCAACGCCACTCTCGACGGCCTTGGCAAACCTCAAACAAATCAAAGAGATCCCTTACTCGCCATCACCACTCGTGCTGGAACAACTACTAAGGATCCACCTTACCCAGCTCAACAATCTAACGTCATGGAACCCGACGCCCCTCATGAGGAGGAAGGTAATGTGAACGATGGAAATCCCGAGCAAACCCCTCCGATAACTCCCTCTCCACCTACTCCAACCAAATAGCCCATTAATGTCCCATACCCGTCCCGCCTCAAGAATCAAAAGGTCGAAAATGATAATAAAAGATTCTTGTCATATTTGAAGGATTCGGTCATCACCATACCCCTTCTCGATGCATGTTACCATATGCCCAAATATAGTACATACTTCAAGAAGCTGCTAACCAACAGAAAAGGGCTCGAGGGTCTTGTAACCTTAGGAGAAGAGTGTTCTGTGGTGACTCAACGAGGGCTGCCAAAGAAGGTGGACGATCCAGGTAGTTTCACCTTGCCCTGTTCAATAGGATCTCTTTCAGTCAAGAATGCTTTAGCCGACTTAGGAGCAAGTATCAATCTTATGCCGCATTCCATGTTCCTCAAATTAGGGTATTCTGGATTGAAACCAACCCGTATGAACATCCAACTAGCCGATAGATCAGTCAAATACCCCTTAGGAATATGTGAGAATGTGCTGGTTAAGGTAGGGAAGTTCAAATTTCCAGTTGACTTCGTCATCTTAGAAATGGAAGAAGATGACCTAGTGCCCATCATTCTGGGGAGGCCATTCCTTGCAACTGCTCGCGCTGTTATTGATGTTCATGACGGCAAACTAACCTTACGAGTGGGGACCGATAGCTTAACCTTCGACATCAAGGACACAATGAATCTTTCTCTCGAAGCAGCTAATCGGCTGTATTTCATCGGAGAAATCAATGAACTATTCGACGAGATTGACAATTGTATAGATGAACAGGTGGAAGCTGGTTGGTTGCGAGATGAAGCTTTCTTACCCATCCTAGAGGAGGAGAAGACTATGGATGTGAACGCAGTCTCCTTCTATCCCAGACAAGAAATCGAACAGCTTGAGCTTCGTAAACCCGAGAACAAACTTAAACCTTCCATCATCGAGCCACCCACGTTAGAACTCAAGGAACTCCCAAACAACCTGGAATATGCTTTCCTCCAAGGAAAAGATCAACTTCCGGTAATGTAGGATCGAGTACTTTGAGCTTGATTGAGCTTGGTATAAACAAGAACCTCTGTATGCAATACAAGCGTTTATGCGGAAACTAAACAGCAAGTATTATAAAGAAGAAAACTCTAAAGACAATGATCCTCTATGGATCAAACTATGAACTAAGAATTGTGATCTTGAATATTGAAAACGTTAAAGGTGTACATAAACTCATAGACGGATATATCTTTTATACTAACAAGATGACCTAACCCTAATCCGTTCTACAAGTAAACGTGTGAAGAGATAAACAACAATCTCTTCTAAAAATAAATCTTAACAAACATTCTAAATATACGGATAAGAAATAACACTATCCGCAGGAACAATACTATCGGCAGAAACAAGATAACACTGTCGGCAGCAATGAGGTTTCAGCAGGAACCAAAGCTATCGGCAGGAACCAGCTTTACACTATCGGCAGCAACAATGAAACTCTTATTTCCCAGAGATCCTAACAATCCTCCCCTAATCTTGAGGTTGACTAGGTTAACCTGCAAGATTCCACTGTGATAAAGCTTTGAACTTCTCAGGCTTGAGGACTACGACTTAGCAGCAGCAATAAGTAGTAACCAGCAGCAACTTCAATAACTTGCAAGATTCCAACTTCTATAGCATCCAGCAGCAACTTCAATAGAGCAGCAGGAACAGGAAATCTTCTTCAAACTAGATATACTGGTCACCATAACATCACTTGAACTTGGCTGCTACTGATGACAATATGTACATCAAATCACTTTAAGTTTCATACTATTCTCATCACATCCAGGTGTGTTAACTCCTGTGAGAGGTGAATCATTGAAAATTAATGGATTTGATGTCTCTTTACCAATAGCCATCACTACTGGAGTAGCCAATGTTTAGGTGTATTAGACCATGGTACATTGATAACCATCTGATTTATTAGCAAAGCAGCAACTATAAACGGATTTGACTTGTCTTTACCTGTAGCCGTTTGCTCAGGACTAGTCAATTCTTAGGTTACAGCCAACCTTGGTGAATTGAATACCAAATATGGATACCAAGTGTCTTTACCACAAACCATACTTTTGTGGACTAGCCAATCCTTTGGATCCCATAAGGGTTACATCCATGGTGAATTGAGAACCATTGTCAACTCTCAGGAATAAACCATGGGTGAGTTGAAGTACCCTATAGCTTTGAGCAAGCTATTACAGCTATCAACGGATTTGATTATCACACCAGAGCCGTACCCTCATGGTGAGTCAACTCTTTCTTGTCTGTAAGACATGGTGAGTTGAGCACCATTTATTGTGCAGGTGTAAACACCAACACTGTACCTGCAAGGTGTTGCTCAAAACCAACTTATTAGCACACAAATATACAAATTTTTTTTTTTTTTTTTTTTTTTTTTTTTTTTTTTTTTTATGAACTAAGAATCACACCAAAATAAAAGAAAATAAGAAAAGAAACAAAAGAAAGAAAGAAAGATAGAAATTATACAACAACAACAAGAATCCTCCCCTTGAGCTTTATCCTCCCCTTAATCTGCAATCCTCCCCTTAATGAGCAATTCACCCCTTAGGCTGATGATCCCTTAGCTGCAATTTGATCCTTGATGAATTTAACCAATTGTTCAGCTGTGGTTAGATCATTTCCTATAGCATGCTTAGGAACTCTGACCTTCTGTGTTAGCAGTCTCTTTAATACTCCTTCAGTTAGGGGATAAGCAATATCCACAAACATAGTTAGGAACTTGCCAGAGGTGAGTTCCACAACATGAACATTGGAATAGGGATATAATCTCCAAGAAAATACTCTCCATGATGATTGATTACCCCACACTAGTTTAGCCTTGTCTCCATCCAATTTATTCATCAAGACTTGTAAATCTCCCCAAAGCAGCAGACCAATTCCAGTTGGAGTATTAGATTGATAATGATTATCCACTATCCTATAAAGATGCTCCAAATCTTTTCTTTCAACCCTATCCAAGATCTCCCTCAGAAATGTAAAGAACTTGACTGTCCCATCAAGAGAAAACCAAACATTGACATCACCATCTGAAGTAGATCTAATCTCCCAATGAGCAATATGACCCCAAGACTGAATGGAATCACCCTCTGAATCACTTTCAGAATCAACCTCAATAAAATCATGATCATCCACTTCAAGAATATCCACAGAAGAAGAGTGGAAAGAATGACTCTTCTGCCTTGTTCTTAGACCATATTGAAAGATAGGAACAGATACAGAAGGCTCAGCAGAGACAGAAACATTAGTACTAGGAAGATCAGCAGGAACAAGATCTTCTTGTGGTACCTCAGATGCATCATTAGTAGAACTTGGAGCAATGAATGAATCATCCTTAGAGCCTTCTCCAGACTTCATTCTCTTTGCAACATCAGACTCCAAAGATGAAAATGCTCTTTTCCTGCTTTGTGGAATATCAGTGTCTACTAAAGAGTTGAGCTTTGCATAAGTATCAAGGAACAACTTTTGAATTGCACCTTCAGGCCAACCTTTGAAGTCACTGATCTTGTAGTTAGCTTCATTCTTTAGATACACCTTCATAAAATTGATATTATCTCTGTTTGTGGGCATCTTATATCCTAACCTTTGTCTTTCCTTGATCCTGTGCATCAATTCATTCCAAGTGGTTGCTCTTTGTTTCTTTAAGATGAATGCCTTGAGCAGATCTGACCTTGCATCTGAATCCAATTCTGACATTTGAAGAACCATAAACCCATGAGCTCTAATAATCATGTCAGTGTTCAATAAATATTCAACTTGTGCACTAAACACTTCTGAAGAAGGATCATCTGAACTTGGGTTATTTATAATCCCAGCAACATTCTTCTCATCAACAGACAATTGTCTTGCAAGCTCTTCATCTTGAGCAAGCTGAGCTAATCTAGCTTCTTCAGCAGCAATTTCCTGTTCATGCACCTTTTTAGCTATCTCTTCATCATTTTCAGTTGCTTCAGGAGGAATAATGTTGCTTTCAGCAGCAATGAGTGGACTCTCAGTAGTATCAACAGGAACCTCAGATTTAGAAGAGAGACTATCAACATCAGCAGCAACAGCAGAGACATCAGCAGCAATAGAGACATCGGCAGCAATGGAGACATCAGCAGCTGTGGTCCTTGCTTCAGTGGAGACCTGTGCCTGAGGAGTGATGTTGTGCTCAGAAGTTGTAGGTACTTCAGTATTTGCACCATCAAGAGAAACAGATGCTAGAACATTAAGCCCATCAAATATCATATCATCCTGATCTTCCTCAGACTCAGAAAGAATAACCCTTCTTTTCTTTTGCACATGACTACCCTCCAATATGCTGATCTTTTCATTTAGTTCTTGGATAGTTCTACTAAAAGCTTCATTCGAATCCCTGAGCTCCTTTTCCAAGTTCTCCACTTTCTCACTAAAATTCCTTTTTGTCTCATTAAGTTCTGACTCCAATGCCTCAATTTTCTTCACAGATCTGTCAAGTAACTGGGACATAGAGGTGAGATCAACAGCATCCTCAGTTCCACCAGCAGGAACACTTGAAGAATTAGGATCTTCACTGACTCTGGGTGGAGAAACATTAAATCCCTCCCCTGCATTGGTGTCATTTCTAAATGGCTGCCTAGTAGGACTGGGTGATGAAAGCCTTGAAGAAGAAGGTAATTCCACAGAAGGAGATGGCTGGATAATAGGTGTATCAGCTGAGATGCTCTGCTCATTGGATTCAACATTGTCATTAGGTTCAGGTGAAGGTGTTACTGGTCTGGGCGATGGTGGTAATGGATCATCAGCAGCAATAGATGCAGATGCAGCACAGCAGCAACTGGAGGCTCTTGCTCAGTTGCATTAGGTGATTGAGGGATATTGACATTATCAGCAGGATCAGGATTTCCGGCAGGATCAGGGATATCAGCAGGATCAGGGATGTGTAACATATGAGGTAACAAAGGCAAATGTTGGCCAGTAAAGTTCATCTTCATCAGGGCAAACATTTTGGCAGACAACCTATTTATAATCTTAGGGGATGTATTAATGGTCTGAACTCCTAAGATGATTTGTAGAAATCTAGGGTACATCAAAAAGCTGTTTTTACCATTACTGAGATTCTCAATCATTCCCTCAAAAATATATTTTGCCCAATTAAAGATCCTACCCTGAGATAAACAAACCAGACCAGATGCAATAGGACTTGGACATTGATCCCAACCACCTGTCTTAACACTCAGACACTGAAGTAAAGTGTGAATCAGAAACCTCCATTGAGGAGACAACTTACTTTTCAAGAAAGTGCAACTTCCAGCAACAGGATACCCTATAGCTGCCATACCATCTATAATGTCTTGCCTTGAAAGATCATATTCTCCTTGCTCCTCAGGAAATTGAAGCTGTACCCGAATCAACTCCTCAGAAACAATCACTTCTTGGTCATCAATGGTAGCCACAATATCAACTTCCCTTCCCACGATATGTCTTGCCTTAGCTGTCCTCCAAAACTGTTTGACCAATGAATCATATACCGTCACTGGACAATAAGTGAGGGCATAACGAATAGATGACCCACGAAGAAATGCTAGAACTTCATCATAACCAACACTTCTTGAAGAAGACTCCAAATAAGCCACCTTGTTATGATCATCCTTGTAACGAAGAGTTGTTGCCATAGCGTTGAAGAAATGATTTAGGGTTTGAAATGGGAAAATTAGGGTTCGATAGGTTTTAGAGAATTTGAGATGAGAGAAGTGCAATTATGCGTTGTGTTGCCAAAAATATCACTTTAAATTGCTGCAATTCTTTGCACGTAACATTGACCAATTAAATTGAGAAGGTTTGACCAATCGGCAGTAACACTTGGTCAAACGGCACCAATAAGATCTTTGACCATTCGGCAGGAATGAGGTGGTTTGACCGAAGTCAATCTACCGAACATAGTCATTAAGAATAACTTACCCAAATTAATTCTCAATACCAACCTTCAATAAATGTGCACTAATCTCCATATTGTCATATAACCCTCAAATCACATAACTTTATCATCACATAACCCTTTATCACCACAAATCAAACTAAATCTCCAAAAGAAAACAAGTCACATTATGAGTTCATCCAAACATCCAATAATCGAAATCTCATCAGATTCTTCCTCCTCGAGTGACTCAGGATGGAACAACTACTTTCCCAAAACAGCATCATCCTCTAAAGCCAAAGGAAAGGCCAAGGTTGAGGAGGATTCATCTGATCCTCTTCCATCTACCCCTTCTTCATTTGAGTACTTTAGCTCTGATGATGAAGATTCATCAGAGTTGAAGTCTTTAGTGTATTGCCAGGGTGAATGGGAGACTTTCCCTCCCAATTTTCCTCTAACAGATGAGGACAGAGAACAGATGAAGAAGACAGTTGCTCTGCTCACTGAAGAGATGGAGAGAACAACCGCATCCTTCTATAAAGTGCCGGTACCAAAAGGCAAGGCTAAACATCAAGAAGGTTCAAGTCGAGAAAAACCAAACCCTAGACGTCGACACAATCGACAACGTGAAGGCAAAGATCCAAGACAAAGGAAGATTCTCACCAGAACCACTCCCAAGCCAACCCAGCCAGCTTCACAATCAAGCAACCCAAAACCACAACCAACCCATCCAACTCCACAAGCAAGTATCCCTACTTCACAACCAATCCATCCAACTTCAAGGACACGATCCAGAACTCATCAGAGGCCAACTCCTACAAGCTCTTCAAAGCCACCCCCTGAACAAAGACAACCACTGCCAGTGATCTTGGCACTTGCAGTCCCCCATGTTTATGAAGAGATCAGTCGCCAGAGAGGAAAGAGGTTCATGCCTGACAATCTAGGAAAGGGTAAGGAGAAGATGGAATAGATGGTAGGGTTTAGGTAGATTGATGTTAGAAGGCTGAAAAGATGATTTGAATGATGTTAATTAGTAGCTTTTGAAACTCATAATCTTTTGTAACCAGCAACTGAATGTACTTAACTCTCTTATGAATGAATGAAAATTGCTGTATTTAGCTTTAATCCCAAGCATTAATAAGCAGCAAAACAAAGTTAACTAACAAAAGATACTGAAAAACCTGCAAAACAAAGTTAGAAAAACACAAATAAAACATGAATGAAAAGCAAGACAAAAATGCAAGCAATAGCCTCCCCTTGGGCTAAAACTGCTCTTCAAGCCAGCAAACACAATTACAACAACATGAATAACCAAACAGAACAATTACCAAAAATACCATGGAGAATAAGCCATTCCCCCTCCAAAGATGTTATTATTATAGATAGGTCTGAAATCCCTTTGAATATATGAAGAAGTATCAGCAGGAATGGTTCCTTGAAAATCAGCAGAAACAGAGGAACCAGCAGGAACAGGTCTATCAGCAGGAAAAGGACTCCTGTAAAAATTCATTCCTGCTGGTTGTGGAACATATGGTGGGATTTGTTTAACATTTTTCCACAATGATCTGTTCTGATGTTTCCCACCATTCAACCTTTGCTCATGATAATCACAATCTTTAATAAGATGATATTGACTACCACACACAAAACATGTCTTCTTCCTAACAGCCTTGTTTTTACTACACCTTTTCTTAATATGGACACCATTATCACTAGTGGAACTAGAGACACAGTTGTTTTTAAAAGAATTCATTGAGCTGTTATCTGAAAAGACTGATTTAGGAGTAGATTCACCATTAGTTGATCTTGAGGACTTGTGATATTTGGGTGTGGTTGACTTTTCACTTGAGTCACATGAAACAAAGTCTTTAGACTCTGCTTCTGAGGATTTGTCACTTGTGTGACAAGGGACATAATCATTTGATTCAGGTAAGTCTTTGGACTTTTTACCATAAACCATTTGTGACTCATCTGAGTCAATATCAGAGAGAGAGTGGACAGGAGTAGGCATAAAAACTCCTCTTATAGGTGGAGAAACAGCATTCATTCCACCTTCTTTCACATACTTAACAGGTTTTTGGTAGTCTACAGGTTCAGGGTCAAAAACACTATACTCATTAGGGTCATAAAATTGATTTGGCCCTATCAGGTTACCATACCCTAAACCTCTTTTCGTTTTCGTAGACATAGAACTATCAACTAACTTGTTTAGGTTTTTAGATGAATCTTTCCATTTATTAAACCTAGCCAAGGTATTGTTTAGTTTAGTCTGCACATCCTGTTTTTCTAACACCATCTCAGCCTTTTGAGACTCAGAATGTTTAAGTTCATTAGTGGTGTTTTTCAAGTCCCTCTCTAAAACTTTTATCTTTTCCTCATAAGCTAACTGATTCTTTTGAAACCAAACTTTTTGCTTTTCTAATGTTTTAACTGCTTTGTCATAAGCTTGAACCTTAATAAAGTATTCATTATACTTAGATTTCATTTCATCATATTCATTATTAAGTGTTGAGTACAATTCTTGACAAGCAGAATTACATCGTTGTACCTGAGATGGGAACCCCAACAGAGCATATTCTTCCATATTTTCTTTTGTATTAAAGGATTCACCTTTATCAGTCAGCTTTTCCACAGACTTATTTTGAAACAAATTCCTAATCTTCATTGCAAACCTTTCAAATTTATCACCCGACAGCAGGGACATTGTTAAAAGATTCAAGAAAGACAACTCAACAATGTTTCCTTCTTTATCAGAGATCCTTACCAGGCTCTGACACTACTAGAAAATCGGGCATCAGCAACGAAAGTTTGCATCGCTATTCTGTCACTAAAGCCCTTCAACGACAGAATTGTGATGGATATATTCCATCGCAAAAAAGGGCCTCGCAAAATTTTAGTGACAAGTTTAGCGACAAAAGTTTCAGAGTTTTGGCGACGGATTGTTGGACTCAAACCCCTCACTAGAGCCTTTTAATGATACCTAAACTAAATTTGATTCGACCATCAAGTGACGGCTTAGCGACAAACTTTCTGTCACTAATAGTAACAACGAAGCCAACCATTTTGTTGTTATTCCATCGCTACTAGAGATGGAAATATTTGTCGTTAATCCACCTCTCAAAACCATCACTAACAATCTGATGTATTGGTAAAAATGTTATTTTTCTCACGAATATAAACTATGAGCACAACAACTAAACAAAGAAAAAATCATCATTCAAACAATCACTTTGTATACAAAAGTCAAAATAATCATACAACAAATATTACAATTCAGAAGAAATGATCTACTAGTTGTACATAGATCCAGGAATAATAAAAATAAGTTGAACGATTGTAGAGAATTCCTATGAAATTAGAAAATTATGATTGTTTGCCAAGTGAACTTCTTTGAGATATTCTTGCTTAATGATCCGAATCCACCTATGGTCAAAAATACATATACAAGTATATAAGTACAGAGTGTTGGTAAAATCATGGTTTCATAGGCAATCTGAAGTTTATAAAAATATTTACCTTACGAAAATGATAGGACATAACCATAGATTAGTACTGCCCTAGGCGTGTCAATATTATCAGATAACATGCACAGTCATACTTAAAGATGTCAATCGTCAAAGATCTCATTTTGAAGATACAAATATCACCTGCAAAATAAGAAAACTAAATAGTTACACATATATTTTAAGAATACCTTTACACAATCTAACATTATTCTTTTCTAATACGATTTCCAAACTATTCTAATTTTAGGCCGGCTAATTTACATCTTCCAAAGTACTCAATGAAATGACTAAAATCCCTATATTCTTTTTAGTATTGGTGGGCATACTCATTAAATAAAACATGTATACAACCCCCTACTTCTCGTGCCAAAATAATAGGAACAAATGTTGACCCTCTAATTCTTCTCCACCATCTTCTACCGAAGGCTACAATTAATAGCATGTAATGGTATAACGACAAAAACTATAAACATAACTGCTCCATAGGTAGGAATTCTTGAATGAAATAACATGGAAGATTAAGACACGTAGCAATTACCCAAAATCAACCTCTCCGTATAGTATGTGAAGCATATGTTATTAAGTCGGTATCAACTATAGATTATAATTATTTGCATACTACTTTTGACCAGCACAGGGCTTAAAATCTTAATAGCAAAAGTTATTATATCCACCAGATGAAACTAAAAGCATTTGGAGCTATACCATCAATAAATAGAACCCAACCCAGCAGAGGGATAGACTTCCCTATGTAGCACTCGGACGGGTACGACATCCGGGTACGGGGACGATACGGGTACGGGAAACGGCAACATCATAAAATTCAAGAAACGAGTATGACGGGGAAATGTCTATGTGTTTTATAATATTTTAGCATATTGAAAATTGTCTATCAAAAAGAATTACATAACATTCTAAAATCCGAACAAATATTACTCATAATCATGATTTTGTTGACCGAAACTGTTATTAGAAAGTAGAATGATTTGAATAAATACAAAGTCAAAACACATAATAAATTAAAATATATCTTTTTCACAAAATAAAAGGTAGATAAATATATATATATAATATGAGAAGTTAGACCATTAAGATGGGGATCAAACCAAACAATACATGATAAGCAACAAGTTCAGTTGTAAGTATTTACGGATTAGGATTGACAACTACATAAAAAGCAAGGGCGGTCAATACCCAAATCACTCATTCTAGTCTACTAATCTAGCACCTACGTGGCTACATCTACACACCAAAATATATAAAAAATAACTAGAAGACAAAGTCACAAAACATTAATAAATTACTCGTAAATAATTATACTAATGTTATTTATCTTCCATCACCATCCTAAAATCCATATTGTGTCTGTGTCAACCTTGGTTCCATATTGAATGCAGAATCACAAATATTCACAAGTCACAACCACGAGAAATAAACAAAAACATATTCACAAAATTAACTTCATTGCTAAACATCTCCAACAGCAAGAAAAAAGTCAAAAAAACTCATCTTACATCTCTACTCTAAAGTTCCAACTATTACAAACTAGCAATACATGTAAAAAACACTCGATAGTACCAGTCACAAACACATAATCATGTTCATATATAGTTTGATTGATACCTGTTCGAGAAGATAGAGGGACAGACGACGACAGAGGGAGGCCATAAACCCCAACATCTTTGGCCCACCATTGAGCACCTGTAAATAAATATTTGACCAATAGATGAAACGCTTAATGATCAGTTATATGAACAGACAAATAAAATCATTACATGACTGAACAGAAAATTATATGCGACAAGTAATTGCATACCAACAATAGCGGTAAAGAAGTGTGCCACTTATATCAGTGTGAGACCCTCGGTAGGTCCATTTACTGCCGGAATGATTAACGTGTTGGTAAAGTAACTGCAAGATATATCTAACTTCATCAAATTTATACTGATAACCTCAACTATTACAGCATCTCAAATTTACGTATTTTTTTAGAAATATCCAGAATAATTATGTACGTACGGCTCCCGCGTTGCTCCGTAGAAGTCGCAATCTAAGTTGTTGCCGTATCTTGATTGCACTTGGGTGAGAATTAATTAAGAGAAAATATTGGCATAAGAGGGTTGGGGTTTGTCAAATTAATAACTGTTTCCGCCTGTAATTGTTGTTGGCGGAATATTCGGTTTACCAGTCGTAAGTGGTAACTGTTACCTGTTGACTTTCTCATCTATCTAAACTGATAACACTTTAGATATTCAATATGATCAGAAATAAAATATGATTATTATCATTATTTTTATACTCTTATTTTTATGTTTTTGTTTTAAAATAAACATTTATAAGTTGCTTAAATATAGGGGCTATATGTTTAAGCTTATATAGGCAGCTTATGGCTTATGTGCTTTTCAACTTATATTTTATATAAGTTTACTTTTTGTCTCGCTTATTTTCAAACTTTTTGGCTTATATAAACTTATTGTTATTTGATAAGCTTATATAAGCCGACAAGCTTCAATATAAGTCACAACAAGTTAGCTTGTGAAACATATGTAAGACAAATAATATTGATTTATTCATTAATTTAATTGATTGAATAATGTGAGAATACATAAGACATAATATTCATAGTCTAACATTTTGGGCTTATACCATCATAATATACAAATACCATGGTTCTAAAATGCGTGCCATGTCGGCAATAAGGCATTAGGCGCGACCTCCAGGTTATGAAATGGACCAATACGTTGACTCTAGGCATGGCATGGGATGAGGCGGGAAAAGAGGCGATAATGTGCGCTAATGCATAAGGCGTGGCTGTGTAAAATGGTAGGATGGTTGAGTGCGAGATTTTCTCGAATTAGCAACCACTATTATCGCGGTCAAAATGATAAGGGAGTTGTCGAAATGTGTTTGTCTTTTTTAATACAAATGCTATCCGTATGACGTCGTTTTGGGCAAATTGCAGCCATTTTGAGTTCTTCTAAGCTGTGTATAATTATAAGTGGTATAAATTGTGTTTTATTTGGCAGTTGTAGAATAAAAATATATCTTGATCATTGTCACATATGTTTGTCCTGATATATTTTGAAATTATTTGTATTAACTGTGTATAAAGTGTGTTCATGCATGAGTGTTGATTTCATAAGTGTTATTTTGCTATGTGAGATGGAAGGATGGTTCAGTGCGAGATTGACTCGCCTTAGCAACTGCTATAATCGCAGCCAAAAAATTAATTTATTTGACAAAACTTTATGATTGAGCATTGAAGAGGACACGTATATTGCCTAATTTAATACGCCCAAACGACGCCGACGTTTAGCAAACCCAAATGCTATCACACACATAAGTAACAAACACTAATTCATCATCGTATTATTAAACGAAATTATTATTCATAAAAACATTTTTTTAAGGTAATAATCGGTTTTTACCTTTTGGTTGGCTAATTCACGCGGTTTGAACCCACCACCTTATAAACTAGATTAACAACAAGAGAATAAATAGCAACATTATTGGAGTAATTACATTTAATTAAAAGGAAATAAAATTTGATATTGTGATCGAACACTAAGTATAACCTCGCAAGTCCTTTTGACCTCTAAATGGCTACTGAAAGCTTTAAGTCTTGGTTACGGGTATCTGGACGAGGGTTTTTAGAGTGCTTTAGCTTGTTTGTAATCTAAATGAGAAAAAATTGCCTATTATTTATTGGTATAACTTTAGGGCAACTTGGAGCGCGACACACAAGTAAACTTGTTATTTCTTTGAAAGTGGCGAAACCCTTAAGTGTTACATCAAAAGTCACACCAAAATCACAAATTATTTGATTTTATACACCGTTGTTATGCGTCTAGTAGTTACAAATTAGGAAAACTACATAAATTGCATTTGGTATAATAAATGTTGGTTATTTTACTTTTCTTAAAAACTGATAATATGGGAGGAAATTTGTAAAATGCGTGGCGCCAAAACTTTTTGGACCATGTCAACTAGTATATTTTGATTAATTTTTGTTTTTCAAATAAAATATCATAGTTAATGAACTTGTAAAAAAAATGGAGGGAACTAAAAATCAGTGTGCCGCCAATTATCTTGGCAAAGAACAACAAGTACAAGTAAACTACTGTGAAGAATTACACCCAAACTATATTATCGTACCCAAGTCCATCGCTAGTCAGTAGCTAAGTGAAAAAACTTAGCGACGTATTTGAGACAACTTATAAAATCCATCGTTATGTTGTCAGAGTTCCGTCGCTAATAGTTGCACCCTAAGTTCGTCTCTAACTCCGTCTCTATATGATTACATTTCACGATAGAATTGTCACAGATGCGTAATTCATCTCAAAATCTGTTACTGATTTGTCACTAATTTGACGCTAATTTATGAAAGACAATTTTGTAGCTAATCTATCTCTAATTTGTCACTGTGAACCATTTTTTTGTAACAGACTGATTCGGTCGCTAATTTCCGTCGCTATTGCTCAATATTCTAGTAGTGTGATACCACTTGTAGGATCGAGTACTTTGAGCTTGATTGAGCTTGGTATAAACAAGAACCTCTGTATGCAATACAAGCGTTTATGCGGAAACTAAACAGCAAGTATTATAAAGAAGAAAACTCTAAAGACAATGATCCTCTATGGATCAAACTATGAACTAAGAATTGTGATCTTGAATATTGAAAACGTTAAAGGTGTACATAAACTCATAGACGGATATATCTTTTATACTAACAAGATGACCTAACCCTAATCCGTTCTACAAGTAAACGTGTGAAGAGATAAACAACAATCTCTTCTAAAAATAAATCTTAACAAACATTCTAAATATACGGATAACAAATAACACTATCCGCAGGAACAATACTATCGGCAGAAACAAGATAACACTGTCGGCAGCAATGAGCTTTCAGCAGGAACCAAAGCTATCGGCAGGAACCAGCTTTACACTATCGGCAGCAACAATGAAACTCTTATTTCCCAGAGATCCTAACAATCCTCCCCTAATCTTGAGGTTGACTAGGTTAACCTGCAAGATTCCACTGTGATAAAGCTTTGAACTTCTCAGGCTTGAGGACTACGACTTAGCAGCAGCAATAAGTAGTAACCAGCAGCAACTTCAATAACTTGCAAGATTCCAACTTCTATAGCATCCAGCAGCAACTTCAATAGAGCAGCAGGAACAGGAAATCTTCTTCAAACTAGATATACTGGTCACCATAACATCACTTGAACTTGGCTGCTACTGATGACAATATGTACATCAAATCACTTTAAGTTTCATACTATTCTCATCACATCCAGGTGTGTTAACTCCTGTGAGAGGTGAATCATTGAAAATTAATGGATTTGATGTCTCTTTACCAATAGCCATCACTACTGGAGTAGCCAATGTTTAGGTGTATTAGACCATGGTACATTGATAACCATCTGATTTATTAGCAAAGCAGCAACTATAAACGGATTTGACTTGTCTTTACCTGTAGCCGTTTGCTCAGGACTAGTCAATTCTTAGGTTACAGCCAACCTTGGTGAATTGAATACCAAATATGGATACCAAGTGTCTTTACCACAAACCATACTTTTGTGGACTAGCCAATCCTTTGGATCCCATAAGGGTTACATCCATGGTGAATTGAGAACCATTGTCAACTCTCAGGAATAAACCATGGGTGAGTTGAAGTACCCTATAGCTTTGAGCAAGCTATTACAGCTATCAACGGATTTGATTATCACACCAGAGCCGTACCCTCATGGTGAGTCAACTCTTTCTTGTCTGTAAGACATGGTGAGTTGAGCACCATTTATTGTGCAGGTGTAAACACCAACACTGTACCTGCAAGGTGTTGCTCAAAACCAACTTATTAGCACACAAATATACAAATTTTTTTTTTTTTTTTTTTTTTTTTTTTTTTTTTTTTTTTTATGAACTAAGAATCACACCAAAATAAAAGAAAATAAGAAAAGAAACAAAAGAAAGAAAGAAAGATAGAAATTATACAACAACAACAAGAATCCTCCCCTTGAGCTTTATCCTCCCCTTAATCTGCAATCCTCCCCTTAATGAGCAATTCACCCCTTAGGCTGATGATCCCTTAGCTGCAATTTGATCCTTGATGAATTTAACCAATTGTTCAGCTGTGGTTAGATCATTTCCTATAGCATGCTTAGGAACTCTGACCTTCTGTGTTAGCAGTCTCTTTAATACTCCTTCAGTTAGGGGATAAGCAATATCCACAAACATAGTTAGGAACTTGCCAGAGGTGAGTTCCACAACATGAACATTGGAATAGGGATATAATCTCCAAGAAAATACTCTCCATGATGATTGATTACCCCACACTAGTTTAGCCTTGTCTCCATCCAATTTATTCATCAAGACTTGTAAATCTCCCCAAAGCAGCAGACCAATTCCAGTTGGAGTATTAGATTGATAATGATTATCCACTATCCTATAAAGATGCTCCAAATCTTTTCTTTCAACCCTATCCAAGATCTCCCTCAGAAATGTAAAGAACTTGACTGTCCCATCAAGAGAAAACCAAACATTGACATCACCATCTGAAGTAGATCTAATCTCCCAATGAGCAATATGACCCCAAGACTGAATGGAATCACCCTCTGAATCACTTTCAGAATCAACCTCAATAAAATCATGATCATCCACTTCAAGAATATCCACAGAAGAAGAGTGGAAAGAATGACTCTTCTGCCTTGTTCTTAGACCATATTGAAAGATAGGAACAGATACAGAAGGCTCAGCAGAGACAGAAACATTAGTACTAGGAAGATCAGCAGGAACAAGATCTTCTTGTGGTACCTCAGATGCATCATTAGTAGAACTTGGAGCAATGAATGAATCATCCTTAGAGCCTTCTCCAGACTTCATTCTCTTTGCAACATCAGACTCCAAAGATGAAAATGCTCTTTTCCTGCTTTGTGGAATATCAGTGTCTACTAAAGAGTTGAGCTTTGCATAAGTATCAAGGAACAACTTTTGAATTGCACCTTCAGGCCAACCTTTGAAGTCACTGATCTTGTAGTTAGCTTCATTCTTTAGATACACCTTCATAAAATTGATATTATCTCTGTTTGTGGGCATCTTATATCCTAACCTTTGTCTTTCCTTGATCCTGTGCATCAATTCATTCCAAGTGGTTGCTCTTTGTTTCTTTAAGATGAATGCCTTGAGCAGATCTGACCTTGCATCTGAATCCAATTCTGACATTTGAAGAACCATAAACCCATGAGCTCTAATAATCATGTCAGTGTTCAATAAATATTCAACTTGTGCACTAAACACTTCTGAAGAAGGATCATCTGAACTTGGGTTATTTATAATCCCAGCAACATTCTTCTCATCAACAGACAATTGTCTTGCAAGCTCTTCATCTTGAGCAAGCTGAGCTAATCTAGCTTCTTCAGCAGCAATTTCCTGTTCATGCACCTTTTTAGCTATCTCTTCATCATTTTCAGTTGCTTCAGGAGGAATAATGTTGCTTTCAGCAGCAATGAGTGGACTCTCAGTAGTATCAACAGGAACCTCAGATTTAGAAGAGAGACTATCAACATCAGCAGCAACAGCAGAGACATCAGCAGCAATAGAGACATCGGCAGCAATGGAGACATCAGCAGCTGTGGTCCTTGCTTCAGTGGAGACCTGTGCCTGAGGAGTGATGTTGTGCTCAGAAGTTGTAGGTACTTCAGTATTTGCACCATCAAGAGAAACAGATGCTAGAACATTAAGCCCATCAAATATCATATCATCCTGATCTTCCTCAGACTCAGAAAGAATAACCCTTCTTTTCTTTTGCACATGACTACCCTCCAATATGCTGATCTTTTCATTTAGTTCTTGGATAGTTCTACTAAAAGCTTCATTCGAATCCCTGAGCTCCTTTTCCAAGTTCTCCACTTTCTCACTAAAATTCCTTTTTGTCTCATTAAGTTCTGACTCCAATGCCTCAATTTTCTTCACAGATCTGTCAAGTAACTGGGACATAGAGGTGAGATCAACAGCATCCTCAGTTCCACCAGCAGGAACACTTGAAGAATTAGGATCTTCACTGACTCTGGGTGGAGAAACATTAAATCCCTCCCCTGCATTGGTGTCATTTCTAAATGGCTGCCTAGTAGGACTGGGTGATGAAAGCCTTGAAGAAGAAGGTAATTCCACAGAAGGAGATGGCTGGATAATAGGTGTATCAGCTGAGATGCTCTGCTCATTGGATTCAACATTGTCATTAGGTTCAGGTGAAGGTGTTACTGGTCTGGGCGATGGTGGTAATGGATCATCAGCAGCAATAGATGCAGATGCAGCAGCAGCAACTGGAGGCTCTTGCTCAGTTGCATTAGGTGATTGAGGGATATTGACATTATCAGCAGGATCAGGATTTCCGGCAGGATCAGGGATATCAGCAGGATCAGGGATGTGTAACATATGAGGTAACAAAGGCAAATGTTGGCCAGTAAAGTTCATCTTCATCAGGGCAAACATTTTGGCAGACAACCTATTTATAATCTTAGGGGATGTATTAATGGTCTGAACTCCTAAGATGATTTGTAGAAATCTAGGGTACATCAAAAAGCTGTTTTTACCATTACTGAGATTCTCAATCATTCCCTCAAAAATATATTTTGCCCAATTAAAAATCCTACCCTGAGATAAACAAACCAGACCAGATGCAATAGGACTTGGACATTGATCCCAACCACCTGTCTTAACACTCAGACACTGAAGTAAAGTGTGAATCAGAAACCTCCATTGAGGAGACAACTTACTTTTCAAGAAAGTGCAACTTCCAGCAACAGGATACCCTATAGCTGCCATACCATCTATAATGTCTTGCCTTGAAAGATCATATTCTCCTTGCTCCTCAGGAAATTGAAGCTGTACCCGAATCAACTCCTCAGAAACAATCACTTCTTGGTCATCAATGGTAGCCACAATATCAACTTCCCTTCCCACGATATGTCTTGCCTTAGCTGTCCTCCAAAACTGTTTGACCAATGAATCATATACCGTCACTGGACAATAAGTGAGGGCATAACGAATAGATGACCCACGAAGAAATGCTAGAACTTCATCATAACCAACACTTCTTGAAGAAGACTCCAAATAAGCCACCTTGTTATGATCATCCTTGTAACGAAGAGTTGTTGCCATAGCGTTGAAGAAATGATTTAGGGTTTGAAATGGGAAAATTAGGGTTCGATAGGTTTTAGAGAATTTGAGATGAGAGAAGTGCAATTATGCGTTGTGTTGCCAAAAATATCACTTTAAATTGCTGCAATTCTTTGCACGTAACATTGACCAATTAAATTGAGAAGGTTTGACCAATCGGCAGTAACACTTGGTCAAACGGCACCAATAAGATCTTTGACCATTCGGCAGGAATGAGGTGGTTTGACCGAAGTCAATCTACCGAACATAGTCATTAAGAATAACTTACCCAAATTAATTCTCAATACCAACCTTCAATAAATGTGCACTAATCTCCATATTGTCATATAACCCTCAAATCACATAACTTTATCATCACATAACCCTTTATCACCACAAATCAAACTAAATCTCCAAAAGAAAACAAGTCACATTATGAGTTCATCCAAACATCCAATAATCGAAATCTCATCAGATTCTTCCCCCTCGAGTGACTCAGGATGGAACAACTACTTTCCCAAAACAGCATCATCCTCTAAAGCCAAAGGAAAGGCCAAGGTTGAGGAGGATTCATCTGATCCTCTTCCATCTACCCCTTCTTCATTTGAGTACTTTAGCTCTGATGATGAAGATTCATCAGAGTTGAAGTCTTTAGTGTATTGCCAGGGTGAATGGGAGACTTTCCCTCCCAATTTTCCTCTAACAGATGAGGACAGAGAACAGATGAAGAAGACAGTTGCTCTGCTCACTGAAGAGATGGAGAGAACAACCGCATCCTTCTATAAAGTGCCGGTACCAAAAGGCAAGGCTAAACATCAAGAAGGTTCAAGTCGAGAAAAACCAAACCCTAGACGTCGACACAATCGACAACGTGAAGGCAAAGATCCAAGACAAAGGAAGATTCTCACCAGAACCACTCCCAAGCCAACCCAGCCAGCTTCACAATCAAGCAACCCAAAACCACAACCAACCCATCCAACTCCACAAGCAAGTATCCCTACTTCACAACCAATCCATCCAACTTCAAGGACACGATCCAGAACTCATCAGAGGCCAACTCCTACAAGCTCTTCAAAGCCACCCCCTGAACAAAGACAACCACTGCCAGTGATCTTGGCACTTGCAGTCCCCCATGTTTATGAAGAGATCAGTCGCCAGAGAGGAAAGAGGTTCATGCCTGACAATCTAGGAAAGGGTAAGGAGAAGATGGAATAGATGGTAGGGTTTAGGTAGATTGATGTTAGAAGGCTGAAAAGATGATTTGAATGATGTTAATTAGTAGCTTTTGAAACTCATAATCTTTTGTAACCAGCAACTGAATGTACTTAACTCTCTTATGAATGAATGAAAATTGCTGTATTTAGCTTTAATCCCAAGCATTAATAAGCAGCAAAACAAAGTTAACTAACAAAAGATACTGAAAAACCTGCAAAACAAAGTTAGAAAAACACAAATAAAACATGAATGAAAAGCAAGACAAAAATGCAAGCAATAGCCTCCCCTTGGGCTAAAACTGCTCTTCAAGCCAGCAAACACAATTACAACAACATGAATAACCAAACAGAACAATTACCAAAAATACCATGGAGAATAAGCCATTCCCCCTCCAAAGATGTTATTATTATAGATAGGTCTGAAATCCCTTTGAATATATGAAGAAGTATCAGCAGGAATGGTTCCTTGAAAATCAGCAGAAACAGAGGAACCAGCAGGAACAGGTCTATCAGCAGGAAAAGGACTCCTGTAAAAATTCATTCCTGCTGGTTGTGGAACATATGGTGGGATTTGTTTAACATTTTTCCACAATGATCTGTTCTGATGTTTCCCACCATTCAACCTTTGCTCATGATAATCACAATCTTTAATAAGATGATATTGACTACCACACACAAAACATGTCTTCTTCCTAACAGCCTTGTTTTTACTACACCTTTTCTTAATATGGACACCATTATCACTAGTGGAACTAGAGACACAGTTGTTTTTAAAAGAATTCATTGAGCTGTTATCTGAAAAGACTGATTTAGGAGTAGATTCACCATTAGTTGATCTTGAGGACTTGTGATATTTGGGTGTGGTTGACTTTTCACTTGAGTCACATGAAACAAAGTCTTTAGACTCTGCTTCTGAGGATTTGTCACTTGTGTGACAAGGGACATAATCATTTGATTCAGGTAAGTCTTTGGACTTTTTACCATAAACCATTTGTGACTCATCTGAGTCAATATCAGAGAGAGAGTGGACAGGAGTAGGCATAAAAACTCCTCTTATAGGTGGAGAAACAGCATTCATTCCACCTTCTTTCACATACTTAACAGGTTTTTGGTAGTCTACAGGTTCAGGGTCAAAAACACTATACTCATTAGGGTCATAAAATTGATTTGGCCCTATCAGGTTACCATACCCTAAACCTCTTTTCGTTTTCGTAGACATAGAACTATCAACTAACTTGTTTAGGTTTTTAGATGAATCTTTCCATTTATTAAACCTAGCCAAGGTATTGTTTAGTTTAGTCTGCACATCCTGTTTTTCTAACACCATCTCAGCCTTTTGAGACTCAGAATGTTTAAGTTCATTAGTGGTGTTTTTCAAGTCCCTCTCTAAAACTTTTATCTTTTCCTCATAAGCTAACTGATTCTTTTGAAACCAAACTTTTTGCTTTTCTAATGTTTTAACTGCTTTGTCATAAGCTTGAACCTTAATAAAGTATTCATTATACTTAGATTTCATTTCATCATATTCATTATTAAGTGTTGAGTACAATTCTTGACAAGCAGAATTACATCGTTGTACCTGAGATGGGAACCCCAACAGAGCATATTCTTCCATATTTTCTTTTGTATTAAAGGATTCACCTTTATCAGTCAGCTTTTCCACAGACTTATTTTGAAACAAATTCCTAATCTTCATTGCAAACCTTTCAAATTTATCACCCGACAGCAGGGACATTGTTAAAAGATTCAAGAAAGACAACTCAACAATGTTTCCTTCTTTATCAGAGATCCTTACCAGGCTCTGACACTACTAGAAAATCGGGCATCAGCAACGAAAGTTTGCATCGCTATTCTGTCACTAAAGCCCTTCAACGACAGAATTGTGATGGATATATTCCATCGCAAAAAAGGGCCTCGCAAAATTTTAGTGACAAGTTTAGCGACAAAAGTTTCAGAGTTTTGGCGACGGATTGTTGGACTCAAACCCCTCACTAGAGCCTTTTAATGATACCTAAACTAAATTTGATTCGACCATCAAGTGACGGCTTAGCGACAAACTTTCTGTCACTAATAGTAACAACGAAGCCAACCATTTTGTTGTTATTCCATCGCTACTAGAGATGGAAATATTTGTCGTTAATCCACCTCTCAAAACCATCACTAACAATCTGATGTATTGGTAAAAATGTTATTTTTCTCACGAATATAAACTATGAGCACAACAACTAAACAAAGAAAAAATCATCATTCAAACAATCACTTTGTATACAAAAGTCAAAATAATCATACAACAAATATTACAATTCAGAAGAAATGATCTACTAGTTGTACATAGATCCAGGAATAATAAAAATAAGTTGAACGATTGTAGAGAATTCCTATGAAATTAGAAAATTATGATTGTTTGCCAAGTGAACTTCTTTGAGATATTCTTGCTTAATGATCCGAATCCACCTATGGTCAAAAATACATATACAAGTATATAAGTACAGAGTGTTGGTAAAATCATGGTTTCATAGGCAATCTGAAGTTTATAAAAATATTTACCTTACGAAAATGATAGGACATAACCATAGATTAGTACTGCCCTAGGCGTGTCAATATTATCAGATAACATGCACAGTCATACTTAAAGATGTCAATCGTCAAAGATCTCATTTTGAAGATACAAATATCACCTGCAAAATAAGAAAACTAAATAGTTACACATATATTTTAAGAATACCTTTACACAATCTAACATTATTCTTTTCTAATACGATTTCCAAACTATTCTAATTTTAGGCCGGCTAATTTACATCTTCCAAAGTACTCAATGAAATGACTAAAATCCCTATATTCTTTTTAGTATTGGTGGGCATACTCATTAAATAAAACATGTATACAATCCCCTACTTCTCGTGCCAAAATAATAGGAACAAATGTTGACCCTCTAATTCTTCTCCACCATCTTCTACCGAAGGCTACAATTAATAGCATGTAATGGTATAACGACAAAAACTATAAACATAACTGCTCCATAGGTAGGAATTCTTGAATGCAATAACATGGAAGATTAAGACACATAGCAATTACCCAAAATCAACCTCTCCGTATAGTATGTGAAGCATATGTTATTAAGTCGGTATCAACTATAGATTATAATTATTTGCATACTACTTTTGACCAGCACAGGGCTTAAAATCTTAATAGCAAAAGTTATTATATCCACCAGATGAAACTAAAAGCATTTGGAGCTATACCATCAATAAATAGAACCCAACCCAGCAGAGGGATAGACTTCCCTATGTAGCACTCGGACGGGTACGACATCCGGGTACGGGGACGATACGGGTACGGGAAACGGCAACATCATAAAATTCAAGAAACGAGTATGACGGGGAAATGTCTATGTGTTTTATAATATTTTAGCATATTGAAAATTGTCTATCAAAAAGAATTACATAACATTCTAAAATCCGAACAAATATTACTCATAATCATGATTTTGTTGACTGAAACTGTTATTAGAAAGTAGAATGATTTGAATAAATACAAAGTCAAAACACATAATAAATTAAAATATATCTTTTTCACAAAATAAAAGGTAGATAAATATATATATATAATATGAGAAGTTAGACCATTAAGATGGGGATCAAACCAAACAATACATGATAAGCAACAAGTTCAGTTGTAAGTATTTACGGATTAGGATTGACAACTACATAAAAAGCAAGGGCGGTCAATACCCAAATCACTCATTCTAGTCTACTAATCTAGCACCTACGTGGCTACATCTACACACCAAAATATATAAAAAATAACTAGAAGACAAAGTCACAAAACATTAATAAATTACTCGTAAATAATTATACTAATGTTATTTATCTTCCATCACCATCCTAAAATCCATATTGTGTCTGTGTCAACCTTGGTTCCATATTGAATGCAGAATCACAAATATTCACAAGTCACAACCACGAGAAATAAACAAAAACATATTCACAAAATTAACTTCATTGCTAAACATCTCCAACAGCAAGAAAAAAGTCAAAAAAACTCATCTTACATCTCTACTCTAAAGTTCCAACTATTACAAACTAGCAATACATGTAAAAAACACTCGATAGTACCAGTCACAAACACATAATCATGTTCATATATAGTTTGATTGATACCTGTTCGAGAAGATAGAGGGACAGACGACGACAGAGGGAGGCCATAAACCCCAACATCTCTGGCCCACCATTGAGCACCTGTAAATAAATATTTGACCAATAGATGAAACGCTTAATGATCAGTTATATGAACAGACAAATAAAATCATTACATGACTGAACAGAAAATTATATGCGACAAGTAATTGCATACCAACAATAGCGGTAAAGAAGTGTGCCACTTATATCAGTGTGAGACCCTCGGTAGGTCCATTTACTGCCGGAATGATTAACGTGTTGGTAAAGTAACTGCAAGATATATCTAACTTCATCAAATTTATACTGATAACCTCAACTATTACAGCATCTCAAATTTACGTATTTTTTTAGAAATATCCAGAATAATTATGTACGTACGGCTCCCGCGTTGCTCCGTAGAAGTCGCAATCTAAGTTGTTGCCGTATCTTGATTGCACTTGGGTGAGAATTAATTAAGAGAAAATATTGGCATAAGAGGGTTGGGGTTTGTCAAATTAATAACTGTTTCCGCCTGTAATTGTTGTTGGCGGAATATTCGGTTTACCAGTCGTAAGTGGTAACTGTTACCTGTTGACTTTCTCATCTATCTAAACTGATAACACTTTAGATATTCAATATGATCAGAAATAAAATATGATTATTATCATTATTTTTATACTCTTATTTTTATGTTTTTGTTTTAAAATAAACATTTATAAGTTGCTTAAATATAGGGGCTATATGTTTAAGCTTATATAGGCAGCTTATGGCTTATGTGCTTTTCAACTTATATTTTATAAGTTTACTTTTTGTCTCGCTTATTTTCAAACTTTTTGGCTTATATAAACTTATTGTTATTTGATAAGCTTATATAAGCCGACAAGCTTCAATATAAGTCACAACAAGTTAGCTTGTGAAACATATGTAAGACAAATAATATTGATTTATTCATTAATTTAATTGATTGAATAATGTGAGAATACATAAGACATAATATTCATAGTCTAACATTTTGGGCTTATACCATCATAATATACAAATACCATGGTTCTAAAATGCGTGCCATGTCGGCAATAAGGCATTAGGCGCGACCTCCAGGTTATGAAATGGACCAATACGTTGACTCTAGGCATGGCATGGGATGAGGCGGGAAAAGAGGCGATAATGTGCGCTAATGCATGAGGCGTGGCTGTGTAAAATGGTAGGATGGTTGAGTGCGAGATTTTCTCGAATTAGCAACCACTATTATCGCGGTCAAAATGATAAGGGAGTTGTCGAAATGTGTTTGTCTTTTTTAATACAAATGCTATCCGTATGACGTCGTTTTGGGCAAATTGCAGCCATTTTGAGTTCTTCTAAGCTGTGTATAATTATAAGTGGTATAAATTGTGTTTTATTTGGCAGTTGTAGAATAAAAATATATCTTGATCATTGTCACATATGTTTGTCCTGATATATTTTGAAATTATTTGTATTAACTGTGTATAAAGTGTGTTCATGCATGAGTGTTGATTTCATAAGTGTTATTTTGCTATGTGAGATGGAAGGATGGTTCAGTGTGAGATTGACTCGCCTTAGCAACTGCTATAATCGCAGCCAAAAAATTAATTTATTTGACAAAACTTTATGATTGAGCATTGAAGAGGACACGTATATTGCCTAATTTAATACGCCCAAACGACGCCGACGTTTAGCAAACCCAAATGCTATCACACACATAAGTAACAAACACTAATTCATCATCGTATTATTAAACGAAATTATTATTCATAAAAACATTTTTTTAAGGTAATAATCGGTTTTTACCTTTTGGTTGGCTAATTCACGCGGTTTGAACCCACCACCTTATAAACTAGATTAACAACAAGAGAATAAATAGCAACATTATTGGAGTAATTACATTTAATTAAAAGGAAATAAAACTTGATATTGTGATCGAACACTAAGTATAACCTCGCAAGTCCTTTTGACCTCTAAATGGCTACTGAAAGCTTTAAGTCTTGGTTACGGGTATCTGGACGAGGGTTTTTAGAGTGCTTTAGCTTGTTTGTAATCTAAATGAGAAAAAATTGCCTATTATTTATTGGTATAACTTTAGGGCAACTTGGAGCGCGACACACAAGTAAACTTGTTATTTCTTTGAAAGTGGCGAAACCCTTAAGTGTTACATCAAAAGTCACACCAAAATCACAAATTATTTGATTTTATACACCGTTGTTATGCGTCTAGTAGTTACAAATTAGGAAAACTACATAAATTGCATTTGGTATAATAAATGTTGGTTATTTTACTTTTCTTAAAAACTGATAATATGGGAGGAAATTTGTAAAATGCGTGGCGCCAAAACTTTTTGGACCATGTCAACTAGTATATTTTGATTAATTTTTGTTTTTCAAATAAAATATCATAGTTAATGAACTTGTAAAAAAAATGGAGGGAACTAAAAATCAGTGTGCCGCCAATTATCTTGGCAAAGAACAACAAGTACAAGTAAACTACTGTGAAGAATTACACCCAAACTATATTATCGTACCCAAGTCCATCGCTAGTCAGTAGCTAAGTGAAAAAACTTAGCGACGTATTTGAGACAACTTATAAAATCCATCGTTATGTTGTCAGAGTTCCGTCGCTAATAGTTGCACCCTAAGTTCGTCTCTAACTCCGTCTCTATATGATTACATTTCACGATAGAATTGTCACAGATGCGTAATTCATCTCAAAATCTGTTACTGATTTGTCACTAATTTGACGCTAATTTATGAAAGACAATTTTGTAGCTAATCTATCTCTAATTTGTCACTGTGAACCATTTTTTTGTAACAGACTGATTCGGTCGCTAATTTCCGTCGCTATTGCTCAATATTCTAGTAGTGTGATACCACTTGTAGGATCGAGTACTTTGAGCTTGATTGAGCTTGGTATAAACAAGAACCTCTGTATGCAATACAAGCGTTTATGCGGAAACTAAACAGCAAGTATTATAAAGAAGAAAACTCTAAAGACAATGATCCTCTATGGATCAAACTATGAACTAAGAATTGTGATCTTGAATATTGAAAACGTTAAAGGTGTACATAAACTCATAGACGGATATATCTTTTATACTAACAAGATGACCTAACCCTAATCCGTTCTACAAGTAAACGTGTGAAGAGATAAACAACAATCTCTTCTAAAAATAAATCTTAACAAACATTCTAAATATACGGATAACAAATAACACTATCCGCAGGAACAATACTATCGGCAGAAACAAGATAACACTGTCGGCAGCAATGAGCTTTCAGCAGGAACCAAAGCTATCGGCAGGAACCAGCTTTACACTATCGGCAGCAACAATGAAACTCTTATTTCCCAGAGATCCTAACAGGTAATCATAAACTCTTCTTTGAAAAGTGAACAAAAGGATAAACTCTTAGTAGTTTTAAAAAAATATAAAGGAGTTATAGCATGGAGTGTAGCCGACATCAAGGGGATTGACTCAACCTTTTGTACGCATAAAATCCTCATGGAGGAGGATTATAAACCTACCGTGCAACCTCAAAGGCGAGTAAACCCCAACATAAAGGAAGTCGTAAAAAAAGAAGTCGTTAAGCTCCTAGATGCGGGGCTAATTTACCCAATCTCAGACAGTCCATGGGTAAGTCCTGTACAGGTTGTAACACCCCAACCCGACAAGGGTAAAGATATCACAACAATGGATTCACATCAGAATAAAACCAAGCATACATCTTCATTAATACAAAAATCTCAAAGGATACAACTGAGATACTAAAGCTATAGGGTTACAAATGAAAACTTCCACAACGTTATATCTAAAGTATATCATCTTCGGTTCAATTCTAAATCCAGCATAGCTATCCAATCTTCTAAGCCCAAAGATACACTCTTCTCTCATTCCCAGCTTCCTACTAAAACCTGTCGCAGGAAAAGAAATGCGGCTGAGCTACGCGAGCTCAGTGAATAGACATAACGATAACAAACAATAGTAGATTGTAAAAATCAAGAAGAATCAGGAATACAGGTCATACCGATAACTTAAGACGTAGAAATGAGGTGACAGGAATAAATAAGGAATAAGACTAAAGAAAAGAAAAGGAACAAGAAATAGGAAAATTCATGAGGTTCAATAAATGAAGAAAACAGAAATCTATCACGAGCCCAGAAACAAGCCATATCATATCATTGCAAATGTAAATAAATAGAGTAGCTAGCTCCCAGATATGTGAAAGACGTGTATCGCACACACCATCAGTCACCAGATAAATATAACAATAAATATATAATATAACATATACAGATAACAGGTCAAATCTAGAGTGCACCCATACGCCCCACAGACAATTCAATAATCATAATTATAATGGCCATAGCAAATAATAAATAAGGGACGGAACAGGTCATCACTCTCCTGCCCTAGAGTCATGTCAGAGGTGCGTCAATGACATGGACATGAAACCCTCATGCCTAGTGATTGGCTCGTAATACCACACTGTAGGTCAAAAGTCAGGCGTACTATCAAATAATCAAAAGGTCATATCCTAAGGGTACATGGCAAAGGTTCATGTCAAACAGTTCAGGATTACATATCATAGGTTCACTTAGAATTTATCAGGTTAAATTTTATGTCAGAGTTTAAGTTCAGTTTTAAGAACTATATCAAATGGTTCAAAAGAATGTAACAAAAGTTTATAATCAAAGTTTCATATCAACAGTTTATCTCTAAAGGTTTCTATTTAAAAATCCATTTAAACAATCCTTCAAAATGGTTTCCATAACAACTGATCTTACAAAATAGTTTTCTTCAAAATGGTCTTCCAAAACTTTTAGTAACTTTCATTTAAAAGTGATATTACTTATTCTGAAATAGCTTTTCCCAAAACGTTTCATATGTAGTTTAAGTATGGTTCAAAACCAATTAGGTTCAAATAAGGATTTAACAACTTAAGGTTTATATCAAAATCAATTTAGTTTTATAACAAGTCTATTAGATTAAGATTCAAAACAAGGTTCACAGATCAGGGTTCAAGACAAGAAATCAAATACCAGGTTCATGAAAGTTAACAAAACAAAAGATCACATGGAAGGTTCACAAATAAGAGCTCACATGAAAGGTTTACAAACAAGCAGGGAACATAGCAATGGTATAGGAAATCCTAATAAGAGAATGAGGACTGAAAGAAAAAGGGAAACGAAAAACCCTTACTGAAAGAGGGCAGAATATCTGTACCTTATTACGAACGCAAGAACACAAAGATAAAAGCTGACAAAGATGAGATTACTCCTTCCTCGAACCTAAGGAGTAGAAGACAGAAGTCCAAAGGGTCTTTAGTTATATTTCCATTATTAGCAAGTTAATCATATCACAGATTTGATTAAGTCCTTATTAAGATTATTATGGAAGTAGGGTACATTTTATTAGGTTACAAAAGTTAAATGACAAGTTTACATAGTTTAGGGTTTCAATTGCAAATTCATCTAATTCAAAGGTTTAATCATGAAAATACTTTAAGTTACTGATTTAATACACACTATATTCAGAATGACATTTTAGTATCTTAAGTTTCACAGTTTACAGTTTATACCCCTTTAGTTATCATATTTCCAAATCAAACCCTACATTTACATAACTCATGTTTTAATCCCTATAGTATTTATTTTTACCAAACAAATACCTTACTTTACTAAATTACAGAACCTACCCTCAAAATTATATGTATTACGATTCAGGTCCTTCAGATTTCATAATTTACACCTTTAGTCCTTTAACTTTACCAAACTTATATTTCAAACCCTAATTTAGTAACAATTTCAAAATTACCCATTACACCCTTTGTAATATTATTCACTCAAAATAACTTCAAGTTTCCAGAATTTACACTTTTAGTCCCTCCATTTTAATTAATTACAAATCGTACCCTTAAATTATCATTAATTCATTTTTATGCAATATTTACACTTAGGACCCTCAAGTTATATTTTTCCTACATTGGTACTGACCTAATTGACATAATAAAAATAACCTTTAAGTTTCAAAGTTGGCAAAACAAACCCTTGTAGTTTTATTTTCAAATCGTATCACCTCTTTAATATCCAAACCCTAACCCTAAAGTTGCCAATCATTAAACCATCATCACCACATCATTAATGTGCATTAATTAGACCACACTCATCACACAAAATCCTAACCCTAATCGATTTAGGGTTTTTTCCTAATTCTTTCTTATTTTTCCAATAATCCCATTTACACATAATTCAAGATCAATTGTTTTGAGCTTCTAAAAATCAAGTGGCTATTTTTCTAAGCTTTTATTAACATCAAGGAACACGTAAAAATTATGTTCATCATCCAGAAAATTCGTTTGATTTTATTTGTAAATTACGTGTGTTTTAACTCATCATTTTTTGTACGCATGATTAAGCTTGCATGGTTCATTTTTATTATTTTTCCTGAGCTATATACAACCTAAAGATCACAAGAAAAATACTATATTAAGTTTACAGTTTAAGGTTTGGTCGTAGAAAATTATACCTTTTGCGTATGATTATAAGAACAAACAATTTGCCACGATCACACGAATGCCTCTAAATTCCAACTCCTATTTTTCGTAGCTCTTTAAGATTATAGTGAACACCAAAAAATTATTGGCTCAACTCCAGAATGTCGAATGAGGTTTTTAGGGATTTTTGTTTGTCGATGTATAAGGGTTTCGGTATATATGTTTATAAAAATATAAGATTTGTATAAATAAATGATAAGAACCGAATTTTAGGTGATAAAAATCCAGAAATTTTGGTTTTGTAATCTCCCATAAATTAAAATTGTTACTTGATATATTTTCCTAATTTATTTTGTATTTATCCTATTCCAAAAGATTTAATAAATATAATTATTCTTATTTAATTTATTTCGGTATATATATAATTATGTATATATATTTTGTAATTCTTGGACATTCAAAATAATGTAGTGTTGTCCCGGAAATTAATTTGTTTCATATATGGTTCGTTTTCAGAAGTTTGGAATCGTTTCTGAATTTTTATAGTTTATTTATTTTGGTTTTATTGTTTCAGGGGTAATTTGGTCATTTGACAAGTTATCTGAAATTCAGGTATTACAACTTCTTTCCCACTAACAAAAATTTCGTCCTCGAAATTTGCAGGAAGCAGAAAGAAAAGAGAACGGAACACAAGACGAAGACATAACAGACCTAATAGATGACAATAGGATTCTCTCGGAAGAGACGTAAGAATTACACAGGATTTTGACGGATATGCCGTTCAAAGGATTTGATTTGACAATTTAGATTAGAACGTACCGAAAATAGATTATTGATAACATCAATTAACAGGGCCTAAGATTATTATTGGAAGTTCAGAGGTCAGCAGAATGCGTGACGAGAATCCAGACGTATCAATTCGCATAACGGTGAAAGCTTATTACGCGTATAGGTAGAATGAATCTTAAAGTCTCACTAACGCAGATGATCTCAAACGGTTATCAGGATTTCTAAAACTCTAAGGCACTTCTTGAAATATCCGATGCCCACAAATAGTGCACGTTATATGATGTAAGTTTTATCACGTTGGCCAGACGTCATAATACTGGCATCATATAAATATGCCCTCTTGATGGTCATACTTGATTTCAAGTCGTGAACAAACTAACTTATCTTATTCCACCTAGTCTTCATATGGTCTCAAAGGTCATCAAAGTTAAACACCCTAACTAAGTGGAGGACGAATCACTAGAAAGAGTCAACGAAAGTCCCAGAATGGCTATCAGAATTTGGTACATCGCTAAAAGCATCAAATCATTCATCCTTTGCCAAAATCTCTCAAAACAAGGTCATCACCGAACATACGAAAAATGAACACGAACAGGAATGCTTCTAGGAACTTAACTCATTCGAGGATCTTATAACGAAACTTAAGTAAATCAACGGGTGAAAGTTAGTCGCCAAGAACTTTGGCCTTCATAGAATTAATTTTCCCCCAACCATAAAGGGTCTTTTCCAAAACCGGCTCATTTAGCACATCCAATCTCTTCAAGTCCGGTTAAACTGTCTTTATTAGTTCGTCATTCGGAAAGTGAAACCAAAATTGGAACTTGTGTTTGGTCCTTCGAACTTTCTACCGTCCTTCTTGAAATGTGATGGCGTAATGTGAATTTCTAACATGCTCCTTCTCGTATCCGAACGTACCATTTAGTCATACAATGACCATTTGTCCCAGTAGTCACGAGAAAACCTAATTACCAATTTTATAAGCAGTCCGAGCCTTAGCTAATACTATTAGCATTACTAATCGTCATAACAGTCGTTTATGGATTCGGAAGGCGATTTCAAAACTAAAATTAATTAATCCCTTGGAAAGAAACTTCATTCTCTAAAATTAAACAAACACCTAATCGTTACAGGGTGGAGGAATATCGGTTTCTAACAGTAATACGGTGCAGATATCTTCAGCCACCATCCTTCTTTATCGCGAACGAAACTAGAACACGCCCAGAAGATACAATTAAACAAACTTACTCCCCGAGCTTCGGTTGTTGCTCCTCTCGGTTGCTCAACCGACTGGTATGATCCCGAACACATCTGAAAGACACCTTCACTCGAAGACTAAGCGTCTTTCGTAACATGTCAATTCCTACTTCACACTTCGGTGAACAACTTGGTGGTTTAACCAGGAATTTATATTCATAAACATCAGGGTACCCAAAAACTCTCAAGATGAGGTTCGTTCCTCAGTGCACGAAATGGGTTCTAGGAGCTTCGGTACTAGAATTTCTAAGGAGGTATTTATAATGGATGCCAGAAAACCAAGGTAAACAGGGGAAAATCAAATTCTGGCTTTCATAGCCGAGATGAGCTCGACCAACTTAGAAGGTTGAGAACCATGATAGACACATATCAACATAATTTATTTCAAAAATTTGCTCAAGCCTTATTATTAAATATTTGGGAAAACCCACAATCCAATGGAATCCATACGATATTAATGTCAAAAGAAATCTAAGGCAAAATTTTAACAGTAATAACACATGTGGCTCGAGCTCTCATTCCATGACTAGACCGTGTTACTTGCAGTGGACTCCAAGTCTGAATCCACTTCATCTTCCTCGCTAAGCCATCCGTTTCTGTTCCCTTCAGGCTGTGGCAGTGGTTGTCTCGCAAAACCATCCTCAGGGTTCCTTCCTTCATCTCCTACGTCGTCCACGAATCCATACAAATTGTGAGGCTCTGCCCGCACTACTCCTCCTTCTTCCACGAACGTGGGACACCTTCCCGGGTACTTGGTCACCACTCCGTCTTTATCAATCACTTTCGTCTCATGCACATGTACCTCCGTTCCATTTATATTAACCACGGTCAACTTTTCTTCAATCCGACAGGGACACATGCTAGCAGGGATCAGCATTCTTTTATTAGTCCATCTCAACTTACCAATCTTTTTCTGGTCTGTAGCGAAAACGGTTGTCAAACGATACGTACTGCGTGCTGGGGGTGCCATGCTGAAAATGACACAAATGATACTAAGTACTAGAACTCGATAGGAATCGAAAGACCACCCATAACTCAAAATTTTAAAATACGCGAAATATCACCGTCTGAACGATTTCAAAGATGATTAACGAAATATGGGGAATAAGCACGAATGACAAAACAAAATCCTAATGTCTACCCAAATCCTCACCAGTCAGAGTTTAAGTTCCTATAGGGAAAATCCTAGAGCAATTTCTCAAGGGTTGTCCTACGATTACCTACAGTAGAAACTTAGTGGTCCAGATTTCACAGGTCAAGGGTAAATGTATTACGAATCGCAACCTGTCTCTGATACCATAAATTGTAACACCCCAACCCGACAAGGGTAAAGATATCACAACAATGGATTCACATCAGAATAAAACCAAGCATACATCTTCATTAATACAAAAATCTCAAAGGATACAAATGAGATACTAAAGCTATAGGGTTACAAATGAAAACTTCCACAACGTTATATCTAAAGTATATCATCTTCGGTTCAATTCTAAATCCAGCATAGCTATCCAAGCTTCTAAGCCCAAAGATACACTCTTCTCTCATTCCCAGCTTCCTACTAAAACCTGCCGCAGGAAAAGAAATGCGGCTGAGCTACGCGAGCTCAGTGAACAGACATAACGATAACAAACAATAGTAGATAGTAAAAATCAAGAAGAATCAGGAATACAGGTCATACCGATAACTTAAGACGTAGAAATGAGGTGACAGGAATAAATAAGGAATAAGACTAAAGAAAAGAAAAGGAACAAGAAATAGGAAAATTCATGAGGTTCAATAAATGAAGAAAACAGAAATCTATCACGAGCCCAGAAACAAGCCATATCATATCATTGCAAATGTAAATAAATAGAGTAGCTAGCTCCCAGATATGTGAAAGACGTGTATCGCACACACCATCAGTCACCAGATAAATATAACAATAAATATATAATATAACATATACAGATAACAGGTCAAATCTAGAGTGCACCCATACGCCCCACAGACAATTCAATAATCATAATTATAATGGCCATAGCAAATAATAAATAAGGGACGGAACAGGTCATCACTCTCCTGCCCTAGAGTCATGTCAGAGGTGCGTCAATGACATGGACATGAAACCCTCATGCCTAGTGATTGGCTCGTAATACCACACTGTAGGTCAAAAGTCAGGCGTACTATCAAATAATCAAAAGGTCATATCCTAAGGGTACATGGCAAAGGTTCATGTCAAACAGTTCAGGATTACATATCATAGGTTCACTTAGAATTTATCAGGTTAAATTTTATGTCAGAGTTTAAGTTCAGTTTTAAGAACTATATCAAATGGTTCAAAAGAATGTAACAAAAGTTTATAATCAAAGTTTCATATCAACAGTTTATCTCTAAAGGTTTCTATTTAAAAATCCATTTAAACAATCCTTCAAAATGGTTTCCATAACAACTGATCTTACAAAATAGTTTTCTTCAAAATGGTCTTCCAAAACTTTTAGTAACTTTCATTTAAAAGTGATATTACTTATTCTGAAATAGCTTTTCCCAAAACGTTTCATATGTAGTTTAAGTATGGTTCAAAACCAATTAGGTTCAAATAAGGATTTAACAACTTAAGGTTTATATCAAAATCAATTTAGTTTTATAACAAGTCTATTAGATTAAGATTCAAAACAAGGTTCACAGATCAGGGTTCAGGACAAGAAATCAAATACCAGGTTCATGAAAGTTAACAAAACAAAAGATCACATGGAAGGTTCACAAATAAGAGCTCACATGAAAGGTTTACAAACAAGCAGGGAACATAGCAATGGTATAGGAAATCCTAATAAGAGAATGAGGAATGAAAGAAAAAGGGAAACGAAAAACCCTTACTGAAAGAGGGCAGAATATTTGTACCTTATTACGAACGCAAGAACACAAAGATAAAAGCTGACAAAGATGAGATTACTCCTTCCTCGAACCTAAGGAGTAGAAGACAGAAGTCCAAAGGGTCTTTAGTTATATTTCCATTATTAGCAAGTTAATCATATCGCAGATTTGATTAAGTCCTTATTAAGATTATTATGGAAGTAGGGTACATTTTATTAGGTTACAAAAGTTAAATGACAAGTTTACATAGTTTAGGGTTTCAATTGCAAATTCATCTAATTCAAAGGTTTAATCATGAAAATACTTTAAGTTACTGATTTAATACACACTATATTCAGAATGACATTTTAGTATCTTAAGTTTCACAGTTTACAGTTTATACCCCTTTAGTTATCATATTTCCAAATCAAACCCTACATTTACATAACTCATGTTTTAATCCCTATAGTATTTATTTTTACCAAACAAATACCTTACTTTACTAAATTACAGAACCTACCCTCAAAATTATATGTATTACGATTCAGGTCCTTCAGATTTCATAATTTACACCTTTAGTCCTCTAACTTTACCAAACTTATATTTCAAACCCGAATTTAGTAACAATTACATATCAAACCCATCATTACTCAAAATTACCCATTACACCCTTTGTAATATTATTCACTCAAAATAACTTCAAGTTTCCAGAATTTACACTTTTAGTCCCTCCATTTTAATTAATTACAAATCGTACCCTTAAATTATCATTAATTAATTTTTATGCAATATTTACACTTAGGACCCTCAAGTTATATTTTTCCTACATTGGTACTGACCTAATTGACATAATAAAAATAACCTTTAAGTTTCAAAGTTGGCAAAACAAACCCTTGTAGTTTTATTTTCAAATCGTATCACCTCTTTAATATCCAAACCCTAACCCTAAAATTACCAATCATTAAACCATCATCACCACATCAATAATGTGCATTAATTAGACTAGATTCATCACACAAAATCCTAACCCTAATCGATTTAGGGTTTCTTCCTAATTCTTTCTTATTTTTCCAATAATCCGATTTACACATAATTCAAGATCAATTGTTTTGAGCTTCTAAAAATCAAGTGGCTATTTTTTTAAGCTTTTATTAACATCAAGGAACACGTAAAAATTATGTTCATCATCCAGAAAATTCTTTTGATTTTATTTGTTAATTATGTGTGTTTTAACTCATCATTTTTCGTACGCATGATTAATCTTGCATGGTTTGTTTTTCATATTTTTCCTGAGCTATATACGACCTAAAGATCACAAGAAAATTACTAGATTAAGTTTACAATGTAAGGTTTGGTCATAGAAAATTATACCTTTTGCGTATGATTATAAGAACAAACAATTTGCCACGATCACACGAGTACCTCTAAATTCCAACTCCTATTTTTTGTAGCTCCTTAAGATTATAGTGAACACCCAAAAATTATTGGCTCAGCTCCAGAATGTCGAATGAGGTTTTTAGGGATTTTTGTTTGTCGATGTATAAGGGTTTCGGTATATATGTTTATAAAAATATAAGATTTGTATACATAAATGATAAGAACCGACTTTTAGGTGATAAAAATCCAAAAATTTTGGTTTTGTAATCTTCCATAAATTAAAATTGTTACTTGATATATTTTCCTAATTTATTTTGTATTTATCCTATTCCAAAAGATTTAATAAATGTAATTATTCTTATTTAATTTATTTCGGTATATATATAATTATGTATATATATTTTGTAATTCTTGGACATTCAAAATAATGTAGTGTTGTCTCGAAAATTAATTTGTTTCATATATGGTTCATTTTCAGAATTTTGGAATCGTTTCTGAATTTTTATAGTTTATTTATTTTGGTTTTATTATTTCAGGGGTAATTTGGTCATTTGACAAGTTATCTGAAATTCAGGTATTACACAGGTTGTACCAAAAAAGGGAGGAATGACGGTGGTTAAGAACGATAAGGATGAGTTAGTGCCTCAACGAACAGTAACTGGATGGCGTGTGTGCATCGATTATAGGAAGTTGAATGATGCAACCCGAAAGGATCATTTCCCTCTCCCATTTATCGACCAAATGTTGGAAAGGTTAGCGGGGCATGAGTACTACTGCTTCCTAGATGGGTTCTCAGGGTATTTCCAAATCCCTATCGCTCCTGAGGACCAAGAAAAGACTACGTTTACATGCCCTTATGGCACCTTCGCCTACAAGCGAATGCCCTTTGGACTATGTAACGCCCCCGCCACTTTCCAGCGCTGCATGACAGCAATCTTCCATGAGTTAATGGAAGACAGCATAGAGGTCTTCATGGATGATTTTTCGGTCTTTGGAAACTCTTTTGATCGCTGTCTTGCTAACCTTGAGAAAATGCTCAAACGTTGTGAGGAGACTAACTTGGTACTAAACTGGGAAAAGTGCCACTTTATGGTAAAAGAAGGGATTGTGCTAGGGCACAAAATTTCAGGAAGTGGAGTTGAAGTAGACCGGGCAAAAATTGAAGCTATATCCAAACTTCCCTATCCAACAACTGTCAAGGCAATCCGTAGCTTCTTGGGTCATGCTGGCTTCTATAGGAGATTCATTAAAGATTTCTCAAAGATAGCTAGACCAATGACTCAGTTGCTCGTGAAGGATGCCCCGTTCGACTTCTCTCAAGAGTGCAAGGATGCATTCGATCGATTGAAGCAGGAACTTACCCAAGCTCCAATCATGGTCACCCCTGACTGGGAGTTACCCTTTGAAATCATGTGCGATGCTAGCGATTATGCTGTTGGAGCAGTATTAGGCTAAAGGCTTAACAAACACTTTCAGCCAATATACTACGCTAGCAAAACCATGAATCCTGCTCAAGAAAACTACACTACCACTGAAAAGGAATTACTAGCCGTGGTATTTGCTTTTGATAAGTTTCGCCAGTATCTTGCCCTTTCTAAAACGGTTGTTTTTACGAACCATTCAGCTATTCGATATCTTTTCACTAAACAAGATGCTAAACCGCGGTTACTTCGTTGGATCTTACTATTGCAAGAGTTCGATGTAGAGATTCGTGATAAGAAAGGAGCAGAGAATCTTGCGGCTGATCATCTCTCTCGTCTCGAAAACCCCAGCCTCGCTGAATCTGACAAGAGTGAGATTCGAGAGTCATTTCCTGAAGAGCAGCTCATGTCAATAAATGATTCTGAACCATGGTATGCGGATTATGCTAACTACTTGGCAAGTAGAGTCATTCCTGAGCATATGAGCAGGCATGAAAAAAAGAGGTTCTTCAATCAATTAAAGTACTACTTTTGGGATGAACCTTTCTTATTCTGAAGATGTCCGGATCATGTAATCAGGCGTTGTGTTTCGGAAAAGGAGGCTATCAGAATTATGAAAGAGTGTCATGCAGGTCCATCTGGAGGGCATCACGGAATGAACACTACTGCATGAAAGGTCTTCGACGCGGGATTCTATTGGCCTACAATATTTCGTGATGTGAAGGGAATGATACAGACTTGTGACGCGTGTCAAAGAGCTGGGAATATCTCTAGGAGGGATGAAGCCCCGCAGAATTATATACAAGTTTGCGAGGTTTTCGATGTTTGGGGAATTGATTTCATGGGACCCTTCCCATCTTCAGGAGGGAATGAATACATCTTAGTGGCCATTGATTATGTTTCGAAATGGGTGGAAGCACAAGCCCTTAGGACTAACGACGCTAGGGTAGTAATTCATTTCTTAAAAAAATTGTTCGCTAGGTTCGGAATTCCGAAAGCTCTTATTAGTGACAGGGGAACCCATTTTTGCAATTCGCAAATGGAGAAAGTTACGAAAAGATATGGAGTCTCTCACCGATTCTCCACCGCTTACCATCCTCAAACCAACGGTCAAGTCAAAAACACTAATAGAGCCATAAAGAGAATATTAGAGAAAACGGTCAATCAAAACAGAAAAGATTGGTCTTTTAAGCTCGATGAAGCTTTGTGGGCATTTTGAACCGCTTATAAGACACCAATCGGGACAACCCCGTTCCATATGGTATATGGCAAGGCATGCCACCTTCCAGTAGAACTGGAACACAAGGCATATTGGGCACTTAAGGCTTGTAATTTGGATTATACGGTTGCGGGAACAAATAGATTCTTACAGCTCCAAGAGCTCGATGAATTGAGATTAGAGGCTTATGAATCTTCCATTACATACAAAGAAAGGGCAAAAAGATGGCATGACCAACGGATTAAGAGACCCAAGGAGTTTTCAGAAGGAGACAAGGTCTTATTATATAATTCTCGCTTAAGGCTATTTCCTGGAAAACTTAAATCTAGATGGTATGGACCTTTTACCGTAAGGAGCTCCTCTAAAACCGAAGCCGTTGTGTTGATTGACGACGAGGATAGAGAATTCACTGTGAATATACAACGAGTCAAGCATTATCAAGAGAATGGTAATGAAATGATCAATGAGGAAGACATAACTTTTGATGAAGAAGTTACGTAATGTACGGTGACTTTGAGTCTAGCTACAAGACTCGTTAATAAAGAAAAGCGCTTCTTGGGAGGCAACCCAAGCTTTATTTGCTTTGTGTATTTATTTAATTGTTTGTTTGATTTTATTTGCTTCCGTATGTATGTTTAATTTTTATTATTATTGATTCATGTTCGAAACTAAATTGTGAAAATGCTTTATCTTGTTTTTAACTTCGTCTTAACTACATATAAAGGTATTTTGCAAAAGATAAGTGTAAGGGAAATCCAAATCGGTTTATTAGAACAAATGAACATGAATCGTAACAATAATAAATTAACATACATATTAGTAATTGTTTGAGTCAAATGCTTGTATCGAGTCATAATGATATTTTGCAGGAATTCCAGGAAGTAAGGTATAGGTTTCTCCAGAAATTTTCCGGAAACTTAACATGAGAATTCTGTCAGATCATTTCTGACGGCGTCAGGCCTTACAACCTGACGGCGTCAGGTTTTAATTTTCTGAAATTTTTGAAAGTTTTGTTTTTCTTCCGGAATCATAAAAAGTTTTTATTAAATCTCTAACTTATAGACTCCAGGAATCTGCAAAATAATCATTCCACAAGCATTATATCCTTATACAGATTTATCCCGCCGATGTTATGCAGGTTTTCTTGTTTGTTTTCTCAGGATTAACAGGTTATTTTGGACAAGGAGATGTATGTGGAATCAAGCTTTTGGCGCTGCTTTAATCTTGAAGCTTCAACATTACCTTGGAAGAAGATCTAACCATTTTACCTCTTTATCCACCGAGCGAATCAGGGGAGTATTTGATTTCATTCTTTTACCTTATTTACTTTTACATCTTGTTATTTGAACATTGGGGACAATGTTCATCTTAAGTGTAAGGGGGGTAAAGTACGATACCTTAGAGAATACAATTGCACTTGATTTTTGTTTGTTTAATGGTAGATGTGCAATAAAACTGAGAGAAATACCTGTTAGGGCAATTTTAGTGCCAAATTTAAATTTTTTTACAACATATAGGAGTGAAACTTTGGTCTTAATGAGCGTCTTACGGATAGGAGTTATATGACTAGCACAAAACCGTACCACTAAAAAATTTTCCACCCCCAAATATGTGAGGTTCGCCCCTAGAATTGGTAGGAAAAGCATTTATGCTATGATGTGTGTACCGGTAGCACTTAGATTCTAGAACTTGCGTTAGGACCATTCCGAGGCCACAAGTGAGACTACATTTGTGTAGTTAGATTTACTACATGATAAGAGGCATTAGGATTAACCCATTGTTTTACACCTGTGTTTTTGTTATAATTACATTGGCTACATTGGTCAAGTAATTCTCCCACACCCTTTGCGTTGTACTCATTTTTAGTACACGATACGCCTAGTACACCCCTCAGAGCCTATCTTTTCATTTCTGACTTTAAGCATTTTACTTAAAGTAAGAATTTGTTTACACCCCACTTAAATGTACACCCAAATCGCCTTAGCCTACCTTGTATGCACTCATTTTTAGTGCATTATTGTGACAACATTTGTTTAAACCCCAAGTTAATTATCTAATTGATTACATGGTTGCTAAGTCGAGTCATATCCTTGTACATATTGTTTTGGGACGATTGAGACTCATGGGTAAAGTACTAGTGTAATGGAGTAATGGGGAAGAACAACATTATTACCCCCATATGTGCTAAATATTTTAAAAGTACTCCAAGTGTTTCGATTATCTTAATTTGAGTCATTAGTATAGTTAATTGTAAAGTTATGTAAAAGTTCAAGTGTAAGGGGGATACAACCCCCTACGATGTATTATTTTGGATGGTAGGGCAAGAGTGTATGCAGCAAAAAAAAAAAAAAAAAAAAACATACGGACTACCATCCCGTTTCATTTTATGTTTATTTTATCTTTTTGTTATTTTTTTCATTAGCTTAAGTCGAGTCTAGTCTTGGCTTAGCAACGCCATATTGTACATGTAATTAATCAAGATCTTTAACTCGCCACCAGTAAAATATCCTTTATCCAACAAAACCGTGTTTATCATATCCCTACACCTAACGTTATAACCCGTTTAAAAGCCCTCTTTGATAGTTTATCTTAGGTGCTTACGCCTAGTGGAGGAGGTTTTTGATCCTTTCCCAAGCCTATGGTAATCTATTTGCTATGACAGGTAGTGAGAGATATTATTCATTTTCATTTGTGAGATATACTTTTATGACACCTGAGAGATGTGAGTATCTAAACACTACTTGTGAGGTGCTAGTCTGTAATCTCCGTGCTTATTATGATTAAAGTGGAACGACTATTTGTTGTAATTACTTTTATATTAGCGTTAAATGACCCCTAACTTGTATTTTGATTAGAATAAAAGCGCATTTGCTTGAGGACAAGCAAATCTCAAGTGTAAGGGTATTTGATGAAGCGAAAAGTGTACCGCTTTTAGGGGGTCATTTAAGCCCTAAATCGTATTTATTTGATCAAATATTGCCCTAAATCGTTCCTTTTGTCATTTTAGGTACTTTGGAGAAGAAATCTGGAAAAGGAAGCATTTTGGACGTTTTTGGAGCATAAAAGTGAAGAAAACGACAAAGTCTCTAAATCTGCTGGAAAAGTACCTGTGACGGCGTCAAGCCCTAGTGTGACGCCGTCATCCCTTGATAAGCCAGAGAGGATTTTGGAAGATTAAAGGGGGACGGCGTCAAGAAGGTCGTCAGCCCTTGATAAGCCAGAGAGGATTTTGGACGATTAAAAGGGGACGGCGTCAAGAAACCCTAACCGCGGCGAGGTGACGGCGTCAAGCTCTATAACGTGACGCCGTCAGATCTGTTTTCCTATATATACTTTCATAATTTTTAGTCATTAGTGTGCAACTTTGTGAGGAGAAACCCTAGACGATTTTTCTGCCATTTTTTAGGGTTTTATACCCTTGGATCTCCTATGTTCAATTCAAGATAAGTAATCAATTAATCATTCAATATGTCTATGTGTTGTTTGATTATATCTTGTTCTTGTCTTTTATTTAACATGCTAGGCTAGATTTATCTTGTGTTTGCTTAGATCTAATGAAACCTAACTATTGATTATTGGTTGTTGGTGTGTTATTAATTGTATTGGATGATTGTTTATCGATGTTAGGCTTAAGAAAACTGGCTAACCTCCTATACGGTAACTTGCTTGAACGTCTTAAGAAACATGAACCAATGCGTACTAAGGTTATTATGGTTGTATTTAATGCATGAGCGAATTCTAGTGATCCCATGTTAGGAGCTTCTTAGCCGGCGCGACATAGGAGTGAAGTAGGAGCTTATAGAGTTGGGGAAGTATGTACGCCACCCCACGATTGGTATTAAGGAATACACCCATCATCCACGCAATTAATACACACTAATCAACCGGTAAAAGATAGTTAGGGAGTAAGGAAATCTAAGTAAACACATTTCTCTACATATAAGTTCCACAACCTTTTTATTTTCAGTTATTTTATTTTATTTGCAATTGTAGTTATTTGGGTTAGTTGACTAGCCACTAATTCCGCCCACTCCTTCAAACCCGAGATTTTACTTGCTTTCATAAAAAAATATAAAAATACCAAAAAGAATCTTCCCTCACCCTTAGACCTATTAGAGTAGTTTTTCAATCCTAATGACACTATTCCCCTAGAGAACGATCAATCCCCGGTACTTGCCACTACACTATACTACATCGGTCAGGTACACTGCCTAGTGGGGATTGCAAGCCTCTTGAGATCCCTCGAGAGGTAAAACTTGTTGTAAGGTCGCAAAACCACGCATCATTAGTGGTGTTGGTCGAGATGGTCGGGGTGAGCTGAGGAAGACGAGAGAGTGAGGAAGACGAGCTATAGAGAGAGATGAGTTTTTTTTTACTAAGTGTAGATCTGTTAATAATTGAGGTAGGGTTTTGGCTATTACATTCGGCGAGGACATGTCCCCGCTAAAAGTTTTTATTAATCGCCAAAAACTTTGGCGGGATAAAGTAAATACGAAGAGGGAAAAACGAAATTTTTGGTGAAATATTTTGGCGGGGACATGTCCCCCGCCGAAAGCATTTACTGAAAAATAAAATAAAAAGCTCTTTTATATTATTTTGACTAACTCAAATCAATATTAAATCTTTTAAATTTAATTAAATATTTTCTAAATCATCTTTAATTAATTTAAAACTTTTTAAAATTATTTACATCACTTTTAACTAATAAAGTTAAATCATTTCTACTTAATTTAAATTATTTTAAATTATTTTTAAAACATTTTAATTAAGTTAAATCATTATTAAATCATTTAAATATAATTTAAGTATTTTGTAAATAATCTTTAATAGATTTAAAACTTTTTAAAATTATTTACATCATTTTTAACTAAGTTAAGCCATTTATAATTAATTTACATCATTTTTAACAAAGTTAAACGAATGAGCCGAGATGATATGGTTTTACACGCGATGTTAAACGAATGAGTCGAGATAATATGGTTGCACATGAGATGTTAATAGAATGAGCCGAGATGATATGGTTGTACATGAGATGTTAAACGAATGAGCCGAGATGATATGGTTGTACATGAGATATTAAACGAATGAGCCGAGATGATATGGTTGTACACGAGATGTTAAACGAATGAGCTGAGATGATATGGTTGTACATGAGATGTTAAACAAATGAGCCGAGATGATATGGTTGTACATGGGATGTTAAATGAATGAGCCGAGATGATATGGTTGTACACGATGTTGACATAAATAATGCCTAAAAACATTATCAATATTTATTCATATCTATATGTTTTGATGATCACAATATGTAAACTCATTAAAACATAAACTTATAAAATAAACAAGTACTTAGTTGTAAATATTCACTTCTACAACTAAAATCACTTAAGGTATGAATGAACTAATGCTTAATGCATTATATGATCAAAGGAACATTTTCTTAATAACTAGATTTTTTATTAAACATCAAAAACATTTTATATATTTTAGAAAAACATTTTTGGTATTAAATAAATTTTTTTAATCTTTTATAAAAATATGAATTCAAAATTTTAACCAAAATCAGTTAAAATGTTCCAGAAAAACCTTCCCCACAAAAGGACAAATCTGGGCAACGGACACCTTGGGCGGCCCCCTTAATTTTACTAGGCGGCCCCCTTAAAATTAAGGGGACCGCCCCCTATTTAAGGGGGCCGGCCATGCTCCAGTAGGTCTCCAGCTGTCCAGTTTTTCTCCTATAAATACCAGCCTTCTCCTGGATTTTTACTCACCCTTTTGCACTAAAACTTTCTGTTGTAGATCTCATTTCATATCTTAAAAAAACCTTTAATCATGTAATCTTAAGCATTGGTTTCCAAGTGATCCAAGCTTCCACCATCCAAGTGCAAAAGAAGAATACTTCTATCAATCAAGATTAGAAGTATTACAACTTAGTATCATCTTGTTACTTAAGTTGTGTGTTTAACAAAGTTTGTAAATCATTCATTCATTTGTATGTAAGGTGTGTGTTGTAGATTAGTGTTGTGAGTAAGTAGTGAAGATGTTGTATAAGTAGTTGTGGTATAGAAGTTGTGAGGTCAAAATGTAGAAGTCGTGAAGCCGTTGTATAGAAGTCGTGACCCGTGGTGTAGAAGTTGTGAAGCCATAACTTAGAAGACGTGAAGTCCTTGTGTTGAAGTCGTGAAGCCGTAGCATAGAAGCTGTGAAGCGGTCGTGTTAAAGCCATGAAGTCCTAGTCGTGAAGTCCTAGTGTTGAAGTCGTGAAGCCGTAGCATAGAGGTTGTGTAGCGGTCGTGTTGAAGCCATGAAGTCCTAGTTGTGAAGTTCTAGTGTTGAAGTCGTGAAGCCGTAGCATAGAGGTTGTGTAGCGGTCGTGTTGAAGCCATGAAGTCCTAGTCGTGAAGTCCTAGTGTTGGAGTCGTGAAGCCGCAGCATAGAGGTCGTGTAGCAGTTGTGTTGAAGTCGTGAAGAAGTCGTGAAACCGTTGTGAAGTAGTCGTGAATAAGTTGTGAAGAAGTCGTGTTGTGAAGTTGTGAGATTGGTTCTAGCTACGATTAGAACTCGACATTTAGCTTTGTGTCGTTAAACCCGTGTAAGCCAAAGTTGTGTACGGTTTTCTCCGCCATAAGGGAGCTTATTGAAGTTGTGAAGAAAACTCTCGAGCAAGGTGTGCTCGGGGAGTGGAGTAGGGCAAGGAAGGTGTCCTTGTAGCCGAACCACTATAAATCTCTCGTGTCTCGGTTAGATCTTTCCATACCTTATTTATTTCTTTAGTTGCATCGTCATTACTTTCATACACATAGGCTTATATAATTGCTAGTATTAATTAGAGGTCGACTTCACATAAAGATCAATTTGAAAATCCATTCAAGAAATCAAAACTTTTACAATCAATTTAAAAGAATACATATATAACTAATAATAAGGTTCAAGTTTTATTTTTCATACAAACTTGAATCTAAGTGTTTTAAAAATAAACAAAGGTTTTCATAATAAAATTAAAAAGACATAAAACTATTCAACCCCCCTTCTAGTTTTTCACAATTGGTATCAAGTGCCACGTCAATCAAGATCTTTAAAATATACTGTATTTTAAAACTTGAATCGATCTATGGAATTCGAAAAATATCTAGAAGGGGAATCTTTGCTAAAACCACCAGTATTTGAAAACTATACTTTTCTTGAATGGAAAAATAAATTTGAAACTTATGTGAAATCAATTGATCTAGATCTTTGGCATGTCATTTCGATTGGTGATTTTGAAAGTCAAACAAAAACATATTTTGAAAGTCAAACAAAAACATATTTTGAAAGTCAAACAAAAACGGATTTTAAGAGTCAAACAAAAACGGATTTTGAAATTCAAATTGAGCATTTGAAAACAAAGAATGACATAAATAATAAAGCTAAAATAATTATTTATAAAACCTTGCCGAAAGTTGAATATGAAAGAATATTCTTCTGTAAAACGGCAAATTATATTTGAAAAAATTTCATAAACTTTCATCAAGAAAAATGTCAAGCCAAAGATGAGGATTTTGATCTTGTACATGAATTAGTTATCTTAGAAAATTTAATAGATAAACATTTAGATAAAATAGATACATGTGCTACTAGTTCAAATGTTGTTAATGAAGGTGTTAACGACGAAGACTACATGAATCAACTCCAAAGTGAACTCAATCCAAAATCATGGAGTGACACAGACGAAGGAGAAGATCATCATCCGACTCACCTATCATTCACACGTCGATCATCATCTGAGACATTACGAAGAAAAGCTTGGACGAGAGGTAAGTTCTCCTTTTAAATTTCATAAGTAATTACTTCATGCATATAATCTTATTAATGCCTTAGGATACGCTTAGTCTGATAGGTTGCTTTGCCTTTACACTTTAGTTATATTCGTTATGTGGCTTAATGAACTAGAAACCCTTTAGTTAGCCCCCCTAAGTATTAGTAAACCAAGCAATCTTCATATTTGGTACTCTTCGATAGGTAAATTTAGGAACTTAATTTTTTCTAAAAAGAGAATGACTACTGGAGAATCTATTGACTAGAAACTCAATTTGACCTAACGGTAGAATTGCTTCTATGTGAGAAGTTGGGTGTGTGTAACCCGTAAAAACGGTCGTGTTTAGCCTGAATTGAGCACCACTAGTAATAGTCTCATACTCATTCTCCAACTTGAATACATTATTCTTCCTAAATATACCTAACGATAGTTTACTGTTATGAACTTTGCTTTTCACTAGAGCTTTTCATTCCTAGATGTATGTCATCTTGCATATATAAAATTTCTAGATGTTTACTTGCTCCTATGTGATTTGACTGCATGCCTTCGTAATTATTTGTTTAGTTGTTGAATGCATTGTCATTATAATAGCTCTTTTTTTTTCTCTAACTACTCTGATATGATGTATTTTTGTATTTAGTCATAATACATGCTTAAATGCCATATGATATGTAGAAAGAGGTAGCATGTAACAATAGACTTAACCAATACCCTTGTGCATGAGATTTTTTATAAACCACTATTTTTAAACCTATAATTAATAGGACTTATTTTTAAATTTGCAAAAACTTCACATTTTGGAAAAATGATTTTTCAAAAAGATTATGACACATTTCTATTAAACATGTTTCACCATCCTACCTTTCTTCCAAACTTGTGTCCATAATTACGTGTTTATCAAAACCAAAGATTGAAAAAATATGTTTTCTTTCCTCATAAAAACATTTTGAAATAAAACCAAAACTATTTCATTAAAATATTTTTCACATCCACATAAAAACCCACTTTCAAACATTGTTGAATAATGCCAAAAACATTTCTTTAAATCATGCATGGTGATCTCATATCTGTCATCTATATTTATGTATGTGCCATTTATAAGTGAACTAAATTTGAAAATAACCATAATTTATTCACTAAGACCTCACTTGGTACAAGTCTAGAAGTCCATGCTATCATAACTCTACATTCCCATGCACATAGATATTCATTAGGATTATTTAACTAGCTTATTAATCTTCCTAAATATGATACTATGAATTACTTGGTGCTATGTAGTGTTTTCTTGTCTAACATATATATGTTACATGCTAAATGAGTTGTTTGCATGCTAGATAATAATGTCTAATGAATATGCTTAGCATACATAAGTTATTAAATCCTAAATTGCCTCAAAAGAAGTTGGACTTGCTTGAAACTAAACCCAAAAACACAACCCTTTCAACAATTTTCTGCCAAAAACCCATTTCCAGTAACCTGGAAATCAGCAGATGGGCGGCCCCTTAATTCATTAGGCGGCCCCCTTAATCTTTAAAGGGACCGGCCATCTGATGGTCAAAGGTGCTGCTCCCTTTTTCTATTTTTAAGCCCATTTTATCCTATACTTCCCAAAATTCACAAACACATTTTGTCACAAACCACCCTCCAAAATTTACCTTCCACAATCACATCATCACTACACCATAAATACCCATTTGGAGGAGGAAGCTTGACATTTGCCATAACCCAACAAATGATGTTGTTCAAACTCAACCAACACCTAAACCTCATCCTAATGAACCCTTTCACACACATAACCAATCATCCATATGTCCACCTTCATTCACTCATAATTACCCAAGTTCACAAATGTCTCCACCACCAAAAGTGTCACCACCACTTCCACCAAATAACAACCACTCTCCATTATCATCACCTTCCACTCAACACTTGAAGTTCATTGAAGAACTCAAGGAAGCCCATGAGCTTAATGCTCTCCTTGCTTTACACCTTGCTCAAAGCAACTTAAACCCATCACCATCCATCTCACCATCATTACCATCATCACCACATCACTTGAGTCAAATTGAGAAACATGTTAACAATTATCCTTGTTGCATCTTTCTCCAAAATCAAACCATCGCCTTAAATGAGCGTCTCACTTGGATTGAGTATCTTCTCACTAGATCTAATCCAACACCACCACTTGAACAACATCAAAACCCTCATTCAACATGGTCAAGTCCAAGCTCTCCACCTCCAATTCCTCTATCAACACTCTCTCCAACATCCATACACCCTGATATGTGTCTAAATACACATATATTTACCTTGTTTAAACCCACATAAACAGCCAAAAACACTTTGAAATGTCACATAATACTATAAATATCATTAAAATGTGTTTTCATGTGATTCAGATGCAAAAAGATTTAAAACAGATGAAAAACGAGCAAAGTTTGCATAATTGGCAGATTCAGTCCCTGAACTTTCAAAGATTGTCAGAAATGGTCCCTGGATAAATTATTTTGAAGAAAAGTCAACAACAGTCCCCAGGAATCAAAGAATGACAATTTGTACCCTTTGGAAATAGTTTTGGATTTTGGCACGAATGGTCCTTAGATTTTCAGCAAATTACAATTATGGTCCCTATGATTTATCTAAAACCAAAATCCAATTCCAAAGCCTAAACTAAACCCAGCAATAATAAACCCAATCCAACCCTTTTCCCAAGCCCAAAACCGTTAAGCCCAATATTCCCTTAGCAAAATAACGGGGTCAAACTAAAAACCAGACAAGTCAAACTTGTCTTCCTCCCAAAACCACCCCGCCAATAGCTTCTGTAAACCATACCACTCCATCACCTCACCTCTCCACTTGACTCTGTAAACTCTTACACACTCCACCACCCCCCTCCTCACATATCCCCACAACCCACGTGCTCAGTACAAGTTAAAAACCCACATCCCAATTTCCCGCCAAAAATAAAAGGGACGAACCAGATGATTTTAATTCAATCAAACGGTGGGGATTTGCTCAGAAGGATAAGAAGAAGCATTTGGTTTAGCTATTTAAAGAGGAGAAGACCAAGAATGAAGACTGTCACTCGTTTTAGACCATTAGTAGTGTAAAACTTTATTTATTGTCTTGTCTCAGTTTAAATTTCAGTTTGATTATCAATTCAAGTTTGTTTCGAATCATTTGTGTTAAGTTTCTCATGTATTGTACTAATTCTCCCAAAGTTAATGAAAATTCAAGTTTTCAAGATTTTTTGTAATTCGTATCAAGTATTTCAGTTGTTAAGAATCCATTCTAAGTTTTCAAAATCATTCCTATAAGCTCACACAAGCTCTCAGAAGCTTTTTGTAAGCTTCTATTAGTGTTTATCAGTGTCTATTTCTAAAAAAATCCAAAAAGTCAAAAATAGTCAAACTTTACTGTAGAAGTGCTTAACTTACTGCTTATTGCTTTTTGTTGGTTATTTGTCTCATTTTAAGTCACTCTAAACTAGTTTCATAGTCAGTCTTAGCTTAAGTTTTAATTTCACCATAATACTAAAAAAATCAGTCAAAGTAGCTTGATAAAGAAATTAGTTGAATCAATGTTTATTTTAAGTTGAAATCTATTTTTACTGCCTTAATTTAGTTAGTAAATCCCTAATCAGTCAGAGTCTTAGTTTATTTTGGTCATCCATAGTGTTAAAATTCAAATCAAATATATTAAGGGGTGTTTGGCTGAGTTAGTCAAACGGGTTATTTGGGGTGTTCACTATTCATTGACACTTGGATCAAATTGGATTAAGCTTTTAACAGCTTGTTCAAACTGATTTCAGCATAACTTTGGTGATTTTGAAGTTTCTACAGGTTTTGAGTGGAAGTGTTGCTGGCATAAGCTGTGGACTGTCCACAACAAGCTCTAATAAGCTCAGCTTATTCAAGCTTCATTTTAGCATTTCCAGGTTCATTTCAATCCCATTTGCAGTCTCTAATTATAGCCCATAGGTCTAGTTGTTAGAAGTCCTCATATCAGTCAAACTCATATGGCAACCTCTTATTTTCTAAGTTTTCATGGTTTTTACAGATTTTGTAGAATTTCTAGCTCTCTCACCTTAAGTTAGAATAAGCTAAACTTCTGGATAGATATAGTTCACCAGCTCACCTAGCCCTAGTATTTTTTGTAAGATTTTTAGAATAGCTTTTAATAGCTTTTCACAGCCTTGAAAAGCCCTTGTTTTCCCCTGAACCTTGGTACATCAGCAGACCCCTAGACCTGCATCAGTTAGAATTTGCCCAAGTAGCTAATCTAAAGCACCTACTTTGTAGCTTATTTTCTATGCTCATAATAAGTCCTTTAGGTCCGAATTTTGGTACACAAGTAGCTCATAGTATAAGCTTGATTTTGCCCCCTTCACTTTCCAAAAAACTGCTTATTACAGTGCTTAAAAATAAGCTAGAAATAGGGCCTTTAGCTTTCTTTTAGTAAACTTCATAAATACTCGAATTGGCTGACGGCCTGGGCATATTTTAGTTTTTTGAGTTGAATTAGGTTTGTTTAGGCCTATTACACTATACTTGAGCTTTTGGTGCATTCTAGTGCTTATTTGCTTATTTTTGTGCTTATTTCCAAACTGCTTATTTGCCCAATTCAGCTTATTAGTGGGCTTATCTAACTTTTTATATTTTTCCTAGTATTCTGCTATCATATAGTATTTACCTTGAATTTTTTAGATTTTTCCCAAGTCATTTACTATTTTTAATCCTTTTTATTAGTTTCTAATAGTTTTTAATTCACAATAAAAAATATAAAAGTCAGAAAAATATAAATCTTTTTTTAAAAATTTTCTTTTATTATTTAGGATTTAAGAAAAATAATTTTGCTCCTGTAAGATTAGATTTCCTAATATCTTAGTTTTTAGCCCGTTTTCGTAAGCGGCTGCTTTAATCTGCTTTTTTCTGTGCTTATTTCAAGTTTTCAAAAATATTGTCTTTTATAAAAAGTGCTTATAATTAAGTACTTTATCAAAATAAAGTGAAATGGAATAATAAAAAATATATATATATACGGCTCGTTTTCTTAATTCCCGATTCGCGTTTTTAGCGTAAAATATAATCGTTTTAGTGAACCTTTAGATTAAACGATACAGAAAAATAGTGATAGCTTCTATTTAATAGATTTTATCTTGTTAAATCATCAAAAAGCAATCTAAATCATCAATCACTCTAATCCTAGCTTTTCACAGTTTTCCATTCACACCTCGTTGGGAAACGATCCGGGTGATCACTTGCCTGGTTTCACACTACACACGAGCATTCGTTCTGAGGCTGTTTATATTTTATCATTTATTACGGTTGACCATTCACAAGTGGTTGACTTGTGTGATAGAGAAATAAAAGACGACCGGTTTGGAGTGGATCAAATTTTGGCGCCGCTGCCGGGGAGGTTGTGCTGCGACTATTGTGTAGAGTTTTAGCGATTAGTGATTCGAGACCCTTCTTCCAGAAGTTCCTATTTCCCAAAAACAATATAAAATACAAAAATATTTTCTTTTCTTTTCTATATATATTATTATTATTATTATCATATAAATTAAAAACCCAAAAACATTTTCCGTTTTCTTTAATAAATAAACAATAATAAAATATTACCATCGAAAATCAAGACAGAGTACTACCTAACTGGGGGTACGACCATAATAAGTTCCCAAACCAAAGATTAAAACTTGCCTTTGTGTCGCTTGCGAATATCGGCTCACCTTTGATTGATAAACAAACTCTAACGGAGGTTCTAGGATAGTCTGACATTAAATTGTCGGACTGAAAGAAGCGGGTTTTTAAGGAGCATTAATTGCCCACCTTTGCTTCTCCGCCACTCTGTGCGTTTTTCAGTCAGAGAGCTACCGTACGCTGGTTGATTTAAGGTTTAAGTTCCTTGTGTTGTGCTTTGATCTTGTTGAAAAAAAAAAAAAAATTGAAAAACCAAAAACCCAAAAATATTCATCTTTACCCTCTTACCCTTTTTGATTCTTTATCCCTTTACCCTCTATCCATTTGATTCTAAACTTCTTATACCTTTCTTCTATGTCGTCACTGGGCTATTGCTGCTTTCGTTGTAGAGGTCCGGTGGGTGATTATCTTCGTTGTCCCAAGTGTTCGTGTAAGCAGTGTGGAAATGATGCACCACACGGATCTTGTTATTGGTGTGATTTAGCCCTTGAAAGAGAGCTTAATTCCATCAATGATTCTCAAAGTTCTTCCGACTGCCCTTCACAGCCCAAGATACATGCTATTAATGGCAAACAGTCAAGAATTAATCCAGACCTTTCACAATTTACGGTTAAAAGTTTGTCAAGCAAACGTACATAACTTAGAACAGTGACTAAAAAGAACGACTTGCCCAATCTTCACGTTATTCAAAAACAAAAACCAGAGACCATAACGGAAGTGGTGGAAATTCCTAGCTCTCAGAGCACACCACTTGTCCCACCTCCGGATTTTATTCCTTGTGTCGGTTGTGGTGAGCCGCTTTTCGGTTTGCCATGTCGTTGGTGTACATGTGAACAATGTGGTAATGATATTCGAGACGGAAGTTGTTTGTTTTGCGGTTCAAGGGATTCAATTACTTATGATCCAAATTCTTTCAATGAACCGCCAAATTTCTCCGACTACTCTCCACAGCCCCAAATGTCTTCATCTTACAACTATGGTTGTGAACAGTGTGGGGGACCTCCTAATGGTGGAAATTGCCATGGTTGTAGCATTGTGAATCCGGGAAACGGGTTTGTCTATGACCAATATCCTTATGATTCACCGAATCAGTCACAGCAAATGTATTGTTGTGAGTACTGTGGTGGTCCACATTATGAATCCGATTGTCAAACGAGGACCCCGCTTGTCTATGAGCATGGCCCTTGTGACAATTTTGATCATTCTTATCAGGACCAACTTCCACAGTATCAAATGATTCAACCTCAGTCCTCACCTCTTGAAGAATCTTTCGAAGATGTATTACAAAAACTTAAAAATTTTGTGGATACACTTAATGATTCGGCTGTTAATAATGCCCAAGAAAATTCACATGAGAAATCCATGGCAGAATTGTTAGCTGAAGAGCGGGCTGCTAAAATAAATTCCCAAGATGCATTTGAAAAATCTATTAAGGAATCAATTGCAAAAGAAAAAGCAGCCAGATCTAGCTCTCAATTTCGTTTCATTCCTGATGACAGTGATGATGAAGATATCTTTGATGATAATTCATCAAGTTCATCAGTTGAAACTCAGTCTGTTGTTATCACACCCGAGGTTCCCACTAACTCTCTAAGCATGGGAGACGAGTCTCTTTACACTGTTCCTGCAAAGGAATCGGACGAATTCATAAAGTCTAGTGTTGAGAACCTTGTCTCAATCCCAAGTGAGTCACTGGGAACTTTTGATCAAATGTGTGATATCCCTCCTCCTTTTGATTTTTCAAAAGATCATATTGAGATGTTCTCCGATTCCACTAATGATGATACTTTATCATGTGGAGACATCATTTATATGGAGGAATTTCCTTCTGAGCCAGTCAGCTTAGAAGAAGAGAATGTTGAAATTGACACTGAAATCAAAGATGAAGCTCTTCGAGCAACATTATTGACTGTCAATCTTCTCATTTCTAAAATTGAGGCTTTCAAAGAAAAATCCATTTCACCTCCTATCCCCATAAAGGATAGTGACCTGTTTTCCGATGATTCTATTCCGGAAATGGAAGCCTTCTGTTTTGATCAGATGGGAGAGAAAATTAGTGGCAATACCACTTCTCATTCTCATAATTCTCTCCCCGATATTGATTCATTCACCTTTGAGGAGTTCCCCAGTGAATTCACTCATATCATATCTCCGCCGGAGTATGATAACTTTTACTTTGATCTTGACAAAGAAAATCTCTGTGTTCCGGAGGGAGATGTTCTCAATACTGAGAATTTGATTGTTATCAAAATCCCATCCCTCCCACCCAGAATATGTCTTGATCATCTGAGCTTAAATGATGAGAATCATGATACTGAAATCATGAATTCTCCTTCTAATGATGATGAGTTAGTCATGATTTTTATCATGACTTTCTTTCTTTTCTTCACCTACAAGGTGACTTCTCCTGTTCTTCACTCCTTAGGGAATGAAGACACTATCTTTGATCCCAGCATTTTCATTTATCATTTGTGAGCCGGATCTGTGTATATCTCATCGGGGTGGAACTTTCAAGTACTTCAGTGTTTATCCAAACATCTTGAATGAAAGTCCGATGGAGATGGTTTCTTCCACTTGCTTCCCCATGAACCAATGAATTCGGGGTCGAGTCAAGCTAGCGACTCGGTTAATAAAAACAGTAGCAAAATATATGGGTTTTCACCCATGTCTCACCTAAGTGTGCGGGAGATGCCCCACATGTTGTAAATATGTACAGTCAAAAAAAAAAAAAAAAAAAAAAAAAAAAAAAAAAAAAAAAGAAGAGGGAATTTGCATGCCTTAACGGCTTAAATGCAAATTAAATAAAAATAAAATAAATAACTATATGAAATAAAAGGCTATTAGTATTTCCCTTTCACGTTCTAAGTGTTGGTTTAACAACCGGTTCTTTGAATATTGAGGGCAATATTCAGTTCTAAGTGTGGGGGGGAATTCTAGCGAATTTGATCAAATGTACCATCTAGTACCCCCATTTTAGCCAAAATTTTAAAAATTTTTTCTCACTTAGAACGCAATAAATGGTTATCAGTCCGCCATGTCTAACCCACATAAGGATTGGCTAATCCGAGAGCAAACGGCTCTTGGTAAAGATGTCTCAAATCCGTTGATGGCTTGCAATTTGCCCAAAATTGTATGGTATTCGACTCACCATATCTTCATAAGTGAAGAGTTGGCTAGCCCGCAAGGTTATGGCTTGTGGTTAAGGCAGTGAAAATCCATGATTGGTAATCAGCTCACCAAAGATAATATTGATAATTTATCTAAGAGTTGGCTAGTCCAGAAGCAAACGGCTTCTGGTAAAGACAAATCAAAACCGTTGACAGCTTGTGGTTTGCTCAAAATCACTTGGTTATCATTGTACCAAAGTTCTTACTTGCACTGAAACAATTGGCTACTCCAGAAGTAATGGCTTTTGGTAAAGAGTCTTTCAAATCCATTAAATCTTCATAAAATATTGCTAGGGACTAGCAATAGTTTAGTGTGGGGGATTTGATATGTGTCTAAATACACATATATTTACCTTGTTTAAACCCACATAAACAGCCAAAAACACTTTGAAATGTCACATAATACTATAAATATCATTAAAATGTGTTTTCATGTGATTCAGATGCAAAAAGATTTAAAACAGATGAAAAACGAGCAAAGTTTGCATAATTGGCAGATTCAGTCCCTGAACTTTCAAAGATTGTCAGAAATGGTCCCTGGATAAATTATTTTGAAGAAAAGTCAACAACAGTCCCCAGGAATCAAAGAATGACAATTTGTACCCTTTGGAAATAGTTTTGGATTTTGGCACGAATGGTCCTTAGATTTTCAGCAAATTACAATTATGGTCCCTATGATTTATCTAAAACCAAAATCCAATTCCAAAGCCTAAACTAAACCCAGCAATAATAAACCCAATCCAACCCTTTTCCCAAGCCCAAAACCGTTAAGCCCAATATTCCCTTAGCAAAATAACGGGGTCAAACTAAAAACCAGACAAGTCAAACTTGTCTTCCTCCCAAAACCACCCCGCCAATAGCTTCTGTAAACCATACCACTCCATCACCTCACCTCTCCACTTGACTCTGTAAACTCTTACACACTCCACCACCCCCCTCCTCACATATCCCCACAACCCACATGCTCAGTACAAGTTAAAAACCCACATCCCAATTTCCCGCCAAAAATAAAAGGGACGAACCAGATGATTTTAATTCAATCAAACGGTGGGGATTTGCTCAGAAGGATAAGAAGAAGCATTTGGTTTAGCTATTTAAAGAGGAGAAGACCAAGAATGAAGACTGTCACTCGTTTTAGACCATTAGTAGTGTAAAACTTTATTTATTGTCTTGTCTCAGTTTAAATTTCAGTTTGATTATCAATTCAAGTTTGTTTCGAATCATTTGTGTTAAGTTTCTCATGTATTGTACTAATTCTCCCAAAGTTAATGAAAATTCAAGTTTTCAAGATTTTTTGTAATTCGTATCAAGTATTTCAGTTGTTAAGAATCCATTCCAAGTTTTCAAAATCATTCCTATAAGCTCACACAAGCTCTCAAAAGCTTTTTGTAAGCTTCTATTAGTGTTTATCAGTGTCTATTTCTAAAAAAATCCAAAAAGTCAAAAATAGTCAAACTTTACTGTAGAAGTGCTTAACTTACTGCTTATTGCTTTTTGTTGGTTATTTGTGTCATTTTAAGTCACTCTAAACTAGTTTCATAGTCAGTCTTAGCTTAAGTTTTAATTTCACCTTAATACTAAAAAAATCAGTCAAAGTAGCTTGATAAAGAAATTAGTTGAATCAGTGTTTATTTTAAGTTGAAATCTATTTTTACTGCCTTAATTTAGTTAGTAAATCCCTAATCAGTCAGAGTCTTAGTTTATTTTGGTCATCCATAGTGTTAAAATTCAAATCAAATATATTAAGGGGTGTTTGGCTGAGTTAGTCAAACGGGTTATTTGGGGTGTTCACTATTCATTGACACTTGGATCAAATTGGATTAAGCTTTTAACAGCTTGTTCAAACTGATTTCAGCATAACTTTGGTGATTTTGAAGTTTCTACAGGTTTTGAGTGGAAGTGTTGCTGGCATAAGCTGTGGACTGTCCACAACAAGCTCTAATAAGCTCAGCTTATTCAAGCTTCATTTTAGCATTTCCAGGTTCATTTCAATCCCATTTGCAGTCTCTAATTATAGCCCATAGGTCTAGTTGTTAGAAGTCCTCATATCAGTCAAACTCATATGGCAACCTCTTATTTTCTAAGTTTTCATGGTTTTTACAGATTTTGTAGAATTTCTAGCTCTCTCACCTTAAGTTAGAATAAGCTAAACTTCTGGATAGATATAGTTCACCAGCTCACCTAGCCCTAGTATTTTTTGTAAGATTTTTAGAATAGCTTTTAATAGCTTTTCACAGCCTTGAAAAGCCCTTGTTTTCCCCTGAACCTTGGTACATCAGCAGACCCCTAGACCTGCATCAGTTAGAATTTGCCCAAGTAGCTAATCTAAAGCACCTACTTTGTAGCTTATTTTCTATGCTCATAATAAGTCCTTTAGGTCCGAATTTTGGTACACAAGTAGCTCATAGTATAAGCTTGATTTTGCCCCCTTCACTTTCCAAAAAACTGCTTATTACAGTGCTTAAAAATAAGCTAGAAATAGGGCCTTTAGCTTTCTTTTAGTAAACTTCATAAATACTCGAATTGGCTGACGGCCTGGGCATATTTTAGTTTTTTGAGTTGAATTAGGTTTGTTTAGGCCTATTACACTATACTTGAGCTTTTGGTGCATTCTAGTGCTTATTTGCTTATTTTTGTGCTTATTTCCGAACTGCTTATTTGCCCAATTCAGCTTATTAGTGGGCTTATCTAACTTTTTATATTTTTCCTAGTATTCTGCTATCATATAGTATTTACCTTGAATTTTTTAGATTTTTCCCAAGTCATTTACTATTTTTAATCCTTTTTATTAGTTTCTAATAGTTTTTAATTCACAATAAAAAATATAAAAGTCAGAAAAATATAAATCTTTTTTTTAAAATTTTCTTTTATTATTTAGGATTTAAGAAAAATAATTTTGCTCCTGTAAGATTAGATTTCCTAATATCTTAGTTTTTAGCCCGTTTTCGTAAGCGGCTGCTTTAATCTGCTTTTTTCTGTGCTTATTTCAAGTTTTCAAAAATATTGTCATTTATAAAAAGTGCTTATAATTAAGTACTTTATCAAAATAGAGTGAAATGGAATAATAAAAAATATATATATATACGGCTCGTTTTCTTAATTCCCGATTCGCGTTTTTAGCGTAAAATATAATCGTTTTAGTGAACCTTTAGATTAAACGATACAGAAAAATAGTGATAGCTTCTATTTAATAGATTTTATCTTGTTAAATCATCAAAAAGCAATCTAAATCATCAATCACTCTAATCCTAGCTTTTCACAGTTTTCCATTCACACCTCGTTGGGAAACGATCCGGGTGATCACTTGCCTGGTTTCACACTACACACGAGCATTCGTTCTGAGGCTGTTTATATTTTATCATTTATTACGGTTGACCATTCACAAGTGGTTGACTTGTGTGATAGAGAAATAAAAGACGACCGGTTTGGAGTGGATCACACCCAAACTTACAACCCCATTAATCCATTTTTTTTACCCCCTCTTTACCATCATCCATCCAAAATAATTCAAGCTTTTCATGTCTCAAGCAAGTCAAATGGATCTCTTAGGCAATTTAAATTTTTCTACTTATTGTATGCTATAAGCAAAATATGTGTTGTATCAATAATTATGTTTTTAACATAATTATTTTTTTCAACTAATGAATGCTTTATTTCTTGTCTTTAATATATGATTGTTATGCTTATTACTTGTATACTTGATATCATGATATATATACATGCTTGATGATTAATAACATGCTTATTCCATAATATGTTTTAAATGTATGCATGCGTATTTAACATGTTTATGCCACTATTTAATTATTCTTGATGTACATGATTCAAATGGAGCTTGCTGGAAAAACACCCTAAAAATGACCCTTTTCTGATTTTTTTTTTCAAATTTGGTCGCTTGGGAAAACACCAGATGGGCGGCCCCCTTAATTTTAAGGGGGCCGGCCTACAATTAAGGGGACCGGCATCTGGGAAGTAAAATTTACTGTTTTCTTTTGCATCTTGCGACCCCTTTTATCTAGCCCCAGCTACCATTTCTCTTAAAGGACGAACTGGTATTGGAATTTTACCACAAAACCTCCAAACCTTACCTAAATCAACCATCACCTCCATCAAACACCCATTTTCATTCACCATGCTATCACCAAAATCATCTCTAAGACACCAAAACTCCATCACCACCACCTCAATATCCACAACCGAACCATCATCTTTGGTCTTAGAGATGAGATACACTACATGTTTTCATCCCTTGAACACATGCTTAACAACCAACCTCCACCACAACCTCCACCATTTTCACCCACTACACCACCACCACCTTCATTCTCACCAAATTAAGCATATGCAATGCTTAATCAAAAATAATTTTTCAAACCATTTTGCGTGCAAGCCCCATGGAAGATCATGTACTCCTAGAATGATTATGTAGATTGCATTACTTACTAGCTAATGTAGGATTGAATATAATCTTGGATGGTTGTGTATTGATACACAACATTTTTAATGAATGTCTTTATATGCATGCTTATTTTTGCTATATATATGCTTGTGCTTCTAATATTTTTCTTGCAAGTATTCCATTTATCGATTCCTTGGTGCCCTCAAACGAGGGGGAGCACACATCAAGGGGGAGTTCTCGTTCTGACAAATTTTGTCTCTAAAACTTGTCGGCTCAACCTTTTTGATGCTACAAAAAGGGGGAGAAGTGAATATAAACTCACTAAATACTTGTCCAAAAATAACTTTTTGGATTTAATGAGTTTAGGTTTTGTAATCATCAAAAAGGGGGAGATTGTTGACATAAATAATGCCAAAAAACATTCTCAATATTTATTCATATCTATATGTTTTGATGATCATAAAATGTAAACTCATTAAAACATAAACTTATAAAATAAACAAGTACTTAGTTGTAAATATTCACTTCTACAACTAAAATCACTTAAGGTATGAATGAACTAATGCTTAATGCATTATATGATCAAAGGAACATTTTCTTAATAACTAGATTTTTTATAAAACATCAAAAACATTTTATATATTTTTGAAAAACATTTTTGGTATTCAATAAAAATGTTTAATCTTTTATAAAAATATGAATTCAAATATTTAACCAAAATCAGTTAAAATGTTCCAGAAAAACCTACCGCACAAAAGGACAAATCTGGGCAACGGACACCTTGGGCGGCCCCCTTAATTTTACTAGGCGGCCCCCTTAAAATTAAGGGGACCGCCCCCTTATTTAAGGGGGCCGGCCACGCTCCAGTAGGTCTCCAGCTGTCCAGTTTTTCTCCTATAAATACCAGCCTTCTCCTGGATTTTTACTCACCCTTTTGCACTAAAACTTTCTGTTGTAGATCTCAATTCATATCTTAAAAAAACCTTTGATCATGTAATCTTAAGCATTGGTTTCCAAGTGATCCAAGCTTCCACCATCCAAGTGCAAAAGAAGAATACTTCTATCAATCAAGATTAGAAGTATTACAACTTAGTATCATCTTGTTACTTAAGTTGTGTGTTTAACAAAGTTTGTAAATCATTCATTCATTTGTATGTAAGGTGTGTGTTGTAGATTAGTGTTGTGAGTAAGTAGTGAAGATGTTGTATAAGTAGTTGTGGTATAGAAGTTGTGAGGTCAAAATGTAGAAGTCGTGAAGCCGTTGTGTAGAAGTCGTGAACCCGTGGTGTAGAAGTTGTGAAGCCGTAACTTAGAAGACGTGAAGTCCTTGTGTTGAAGTCGTGAAGCCGTAGCATAGAAGCTGTGAAGCGGTCGTGTTAAAGCCATGAAGTCCTAGTCGCGAAGTCCTAGTGTTGAAGTCGTGAATCCGTAGCATAGAGGTTGTGTAGCGGTCGTGTTGAAGCCATGAAGTCCTAGTTGTGAAGTTCTAGTGTTGAAGTCGTGAAGCCGTAGCATAGAGGTTGTGTAGCGGTTATGTTGAAGCCATGAAGTCCTAGTCGTGAAGTCCTAGTGTTGGAGTCGTGAAGCCGCAGCATAGAGGTCATGTAGCAGTTGTGTTGAAGTCGTGAAGAAGTTGTGAAACCGTTGTGAAGTAGTCGTGAATAAGTTGTGAAGAAGTCGTATTGTGAAGTTGTGAGATTGGTTCTAGCTACGATTAGAACTCGACATTTAGCTTTGTGTCGTTAAACCCGTGTAAGCCAAAGTTGTGTACGGTTTTCTCCGCCATAAGGGAGCTTATTGAAGTTGTGAAGAAAACTCTCGAGCAAGGTGTGCTCGGGGAGTGGAGTAGGGCAAGGAAGGTGTCCTTGTAGCCGAACCACTATAAATCTCTCGTGTCTCGGTTAGATCTTTCCATACCTTATTTATTTCTTTACTTGCGTCATCATTACTTTCATACACATAGGCTTATATAATTGCTAGTATTAATTAGAGGTCGACTTCACATAAAGATCAATTTGAAAATCCATTCAAGAAATCAAAACTTTTACAATCAATTTAAAAGAATACATATATAACTAATAAAAAGGTTCAAGTTTTATTTTTCAGACAAACTTGAATCTAAGTGTTTTAAAAATAAACAAAGTTTTTCATAATAAAATTAAAAAGACATAAAACTATTCAACTCCCCCTTCTAGTTTTCCACACACGAGATGTTAAACGAATGAGCCGAGATGATATGGTTGTACACAAGATGTTAATAGAATGAGCCGAGATGAAATGGTTGTACACGAGATGTTAAACAAATGAGCCGAGATGATATGGTTGTACATGAGATGTTAAACGAATGAGCCGAGATGATATCGTTGTACATGAGATGTTAAACGAATGAGCCGATATGATATGGTTGTACACGAGATGTTAAACGAATGAGCCGAGATGATATGGTTGTACATGAGATCTTAAACGAATGAGCCGAGATGATTTGGTTGTACACGAGATGTTAAACTAATGAGTCGACATGATATGGTTGTACATGAGATGTTAAACGAATGAGCCGAGATGATATGGTTGTACACGAGATGTTAAAAGAATGAGCCGAGATGATATGGTTGTACATGAGATGTTAAACGAATGAGCCGAATGATATGGTTGTACACGAGATGTTAAACGAATGAGCCGAGATGATATGGTTGTACATGAGATGTTAAACGAATGAGCCGAGATGATATGGTTGTACATGAGATGTTAAACGAATGAGCCAAGATGATATGGTTGTACATGAGATGTTAAACGAATGAGCCGAGATGATATGGTTGTACACGAGATGTTAAACGAATGAGCCGAGATGATATGGTTGTACATGAGATATTAAACGAATGAGCTGAGATGATATGGTTGTACACGAGATGTTAAACGAATGAGCCGAGATGGTATGTATTGATGCAAATAATGTTCTAAAAACATTATTTATATCTTTCGATTACTTCACGTTTTGAGGATGACAAAATGTGAAATCACGTTACGTTAAAATTAACGTAAACAAGTTTTTAATCGGAAGATCCCGTTTCTACGCAAATCACTCTAGAACAAATTTACAACTTGACAAATGATCAAAGAAGTGAATTTGTGTTTTGAGACTTCACATTTTAATGGGACAAAATATTTTTTCAAAAATAACACATGACAAATTATTTTTGAAATATTAAGAAATGTTTTAATGGAAAAATAAGTTTGAAAATCACAACAGCTATTTTTCCTCCCAAAATCAGCTCCAACCTTCCCCAAATAAGTTTTCACCAGAAAAGACAAAATTTGGAGCGTCCTAGTCTAGGACGGCTCCACGGTTCCACTAAATTTAGTGGAGCCGTGGCATGTTTAGTGGAGCCGTCCGTACTATTTTTTCTGTAATGTTCAGATTTTCTTTGCCTATAAATACCAACCCCTTTCACAGATTTTAGGCATCATTACACACACAAAACTTTCTGAGTTGAATACTCTCTTCACACTTTCTTTCTTAGATCATTTAGGTTAGTTTTTCTTTTGTTCAAGAGTGATCCAATCATCCTACAAGTGATCCTCTTCATTCCTCTTCATTAGCAAGAGAAGAACACAAGTATCCAAGTTGATACAAGGTGTTATCATTCCTCTTCATTAGCAAGAGAAGAACTCAAAGTATTCAAGAAGATACAAGAGTTGTAGTTGTTAGGTTTTTGTAACACTTGTTACATCCTTGTTGTATCTTAGCATACATCAAGATTATATTTCTTTTGTGAGAGTGTGAGTGAAGATCATTGTGATCTTAAGAGATAGTGAAGATCTCTTAAAGCCATTGGGCTTCTGTGTGAGTGATCAAAGGATCTAGAGTAGTTAGATTAAGTAGAGTGAAGTGAGAGTTGATCTTTGTGATCGTGTTGAGATCGTGGTGATCTCTTGTAGCCATTAGGGCTTGTGTGATTGGTCATGTGGACCTTGGTAGATTGGTGCTAGCTAAGATTAGCACTCGACATTTAGCTTAGTGTCGGTAATAGGATAAGCGACGTGTACGGTTTTCTCCGCCTGAAGGGAGGTTGTTGACATAGTGCTTGAAACTCTCGAGTGTGGTACTCGGGGAGTGGAGTAGGGCGAAGAAGAGCTTCGTAGCCGTACCACTATAAATCCTTTGTCTCAGTTTAATCTTTCCAACTCTACGCTTTACTTTCATTATTTAGCATTAGTTAGTTTAGTGTGTAGTTCATATTGGTGTTGATTGATTACACATAGAGCTCGAATCAAAGTTTCCAATAGCCAACTTTTAAAACAAGATTTTTAAAAGATATTAAAACCGGTAAACTATTCAACCCCCCTTCTAGTTTTCCATAATTGGTATCAGAGCCATGTCAGTCAAGATTTTAAAGTATATTGTATTTTAAAACTTGAATCGATCAATGGATTCCGACAAATATCTAGAAGGGCAATCTATGCAAAGACCACCACTTTTCGAAACCGATTGTTTTATTTATTGGAAAACAAGATTCGAAACGTATGTGAAATCAAAAGACATTGATCTTTGGCATGTTATTACCGAGGGTGACTTTCAACCTATTCAAATGAATCCGGAAACTAAAAAGGATGAAATAGTTTCTTATGATAAACAAAGTGATGAACTTAAAAGGAAATTAGCCAAAAATAATGAGGCTAAAATGATGATTTATAATGCTTTGCGTAAAAAGGAATTTGAAAGAATTTTCATGTGTAATACGACAAAAGATATTTGGAAAACTTTGTTAGTCACTCACCAAGGTAATAACCAAGTCAAAGAGAATAAGATAGATCTTCTTGTTCAACAATATGAACAATTTTCCATTTCGGAAGATGAGTCAATAGATAATGCTTTTGCTAGATTTAATACTATTATCACTAGTCTTAAAGCTCTTGATGAAGGTTACTCTAGCAAGAATTATGTTAGGAAGTTTCTTAGGGCTCTACATCCTAAATGGAGAGCAAAGGTCACCGCCATAGAAGAGTCAAAGGACTTGGCGACCTTGTCACTCGATGAACTTATAGGAAACTTGAAAGTTCACGAGATGATAATCAAGAAGGACTCCGACATAGTCAAAGGCAAAAGTGAGAGAGTTAGATCTCTAGCATTGAAAGCCAAGAAGGAGTCTAGTGATGAGGAATGCTCGAGTTCCGATAGTGAAGATGAGGAATATGTGTTGATATAAATAATGCCTAAACACGTTATTAATATTTTTCGATATCTCTACGTTTTGATAATCACAAAATGTAAAATCATTAATCGGAAAATTATGACGTAAACAAGTATTTAGTTGTTAATATCTATTTCTACAACTCAAATCACTTAAGGTATGAATGAACTAATGCTTAATGCATTATATGATCAAAGGAACATTTTCTTAAACACTAGATTTTTTATAAAATGTCAAAAACATTTTATATCTTTTAGAAAAACATTTTTGGTAATAAATAAAAAGGTTTAATTCATTATAAATTTATGAATTCAAAATTTCAACCAAAATCAGTAAAAATGTTCCAGAAAAACCATCCCCACAAAAAGAAAAATATGGGCAACGGCTAGGGAGGGGCGGCCCCCTTAATTATACTAGGCGGCCCCCTTAAAATTAAGGGGACCGCCCCCGCTCCTGTAGCTCCCAGCTGCCCAATTTTTCTGCTTATAAATACCAGCCTTCCCCTGGATTTTTACTCACCATTTGCACCCCAAAACTTTTTGTTTTAAATCTTGTAAATACTTTCTAAAATCCTTTGATCACATAATCTTAAGCTTTGGTTTCCAAGTGATCCAAGCTTCCTTCATTCAAGTGCAAAAGAAGAATACTTCTATCAATCAAGATTAGAAGTATTACAACTTAGTATCATCTTGTTACTTAAGTTGTTAGTTTAACAAAGTTTGTAAATCATTCATTCATTTGTGTGTAAGGTGTGTATAGTAGATTAGTGTTGTATGCAAGTAGTGAAGAAGTTGTATAAGTAGTTGTGGTATAGAAGTTGTGAAGACATAGTGTAGAAGTTGTGAAGCTGCGGAGTAGAAGTCGTGAACCCGTTGTGTAGAAGTTGTGAAGCCGTAGCTTTGAAGACGTGAAGTCGTTGTGTAGAAGTCGTGAAGCCGTAGCATAGAAGTCACAAAGCCGTAAGGTAGAGGTCGTGAAGTCCTAGTGTTAAAGTCGTGAAGCCGTAGCATAGAAGTTGTGAATCGGTCGTGTTGAAGTCGTGAAGTCCTAGTCGTGAAGTCCTAGTGTTGAAGTCGTAAAGCCGTAGCATAGAAGTTGTGAAGCGGTCGTGTTGAAGTTGTGAAGTTCTAGTCGTGAAGTCCTAGTGTTGAAGTCGTGAAGCCGTAGCATAGAAGTTGTGAAGCGGTCGTGTTGAAGTCGTGAAGTCCTAGTCGTGAAGTTCTTGAGTTCAAGTCATGAAGCCGTTGTGAATAAGTCGTGAAGAAGTTGTGTTGTGAAGTTGTGAGATTGGTTCTAGCTACCATTAGAACTCGACATTTAGCTTTGTGTTGTTAAGCCGGTGTAAGCCAAAGTCGTGTAAGGTTTTCTCCGCCATAAGGGAGCTTATTGAAGTTGTGAAGAAAAATCTCGAGCTCGGTGCTCGGGGAGTGGAGTAGGGCAAGGAAGGTGTCCTTGTAGCCGAACGACTATAAATCTCTCGTGTCTCGGTTAGATCTTTCCATACCTTATTTATTTCTTTACTTGCATCATCATTACTTTCATACACATAGGCTTATATAATTGCTAGTATTAATTAGAGGTCGACTTCACATAAAGATCAATTTGAAAATCCATTCAAGAAACCAAAACTTTTACAATCAATTTAAAAGAATACATATATAACTAATAATAAGATCTAAGTTTTATTTTTCATAACAAACTTGAATCTAAGTTTTTTAAAAGTAAACAAGGTTTTATAATAAATTAAAAAGACGTAAAACTATTCAACCCCCCTTCTAGTTTTCCACAATTGGTATCAGGAGCCACGTCATTCAAGATCTTTAAAATATACTGTATTTTAAAACTTGAATCGATCTATGGAATCCGAAAAATATTTAGAAGGGGAATTGATGCAAACACCACCACTATTTGAAAACCATACTTTTCTTGAATGGAAAAATAAATTTGAAAATTATGTGAAATCAATTGATCTAGATCTTTGGCATGTCATTTCGATTGGTGATTTTCAACCAACAAAAACGGATTTTGAAACTCAAAATGATTATTTAAAAACAAAGAATAACAAAAATAATGAAGCTAAAATAATTATTTACAAAACCTTGCCGAAAGTTGAATATGAAAGAATATCTTTCTGTAAAACGGAAAATGATATTTGGAAAAATCTCTTAAACTCTCATCAAGAAAAATGTCAAGCCAAAGATGAGAATTTTGATCTTGTACATGAATTAGTCATTTTAGAAAATTTAATAGATAAACATTTAGATAAAATAGATACATGTGCTACTAGTTCAAATGTTGTTAATGAAGGTATTAACGACGAAGACTACATGAATCAACTCCAAAGTGAACTCAATCCAATATCATGGAGTGACACAGACGAAGGAGAAGATTATCTTCCGGTATGTGACGAATGCAAACTAGATAAAGCTCCAAATAAGGTACAATCCAAAACCGAACATTTTTGCTATGATCCATTCATTTTAGAATTTTCAAAACTAGAAAATGAGTTTAAACATTTTTGCAACATAGATCTAAAAACTATTTCTAAACATAAATCATCAAAAACTTTTGAAGGTAATCTTGAAAAAGAAATAATTTTAGAAGATAAAATGTCTAGACTTGAAAGTAATATTGAAATTGATCTAGAATGCAAAATATGTCAAGATTATAAACTTGAAATTAAAAGATTAAATGAAAGAGCAAAAATATTAGCTAAATTTGAAGAAAGCTCCAAATCTCTTAAATTCTTACTAAGTTGTCAAAAGCCATTCAATGATAAAACCGGTTTAGGATTTAATTCGGATAACTCTTCAACAAGTAAATGAAAACAAATTATAATTAAAAAACCTAGTAGAGAAATTTAGATATAAGGCTATTTACTGTGATTATAATTTATATAAGTCAAGAAATCCATTGTTTGTACATCAAAACAAACTATCAAGGAATTCTTGTACTTCTTGGTGACATTTTCTCCATGTGCACATAAATGCAATGGATGTCCCCAACTAACCATCTCGGACCCATGAGAATCTGGGTACCAAGCTGTTTTATTTGATTAGGTAATGAACGCAAAATGGAATGAAACTCAATCTTGCGTTAACCTACTCTTATTCAAAACACGCGCATGAAGACTTATTAATCTACAAAAATGAGGATGGAACGAAGTGGTACTCATCTATAATTCACTACCTCATATCATGAAGAAATACTGGACCTGAGATAAGTCTTCTTAAAACTTTCCTGAGTAGTTACTCCTTACATATAGTTATGATAATCACTGCCTTAAGATATGCTTAGTTTGATAGGTTGCTTTGCCCTCACCTATTAGTTATATTACTTGTTAATAAACTAGAAAACCTTAAGTTAACCCTCCTAAACATTAAATAAAGTGTTCTCTATTGAACATATAAAATTTAGTCATCACTATCATTTAAATTGCATAATTTGCTGAAAGGGATAGCATGATACAATTGCCTTAATCAATCAAGCATGAGATTTTTTTTAACAACAACTCCTTTTAAAAATACAAATCTTCATATTTTGGAAAATGATTTTTCAAAAAGATTTTGTCACTTCTCTATTAAACATGTTTTTATCAAAGCCAAAAAGTGTAACAACTTCTTTTTATTTCCTTATAAAAACACTTTGAAACAAATTCAAATCTACCTTGTTGAAATAATTTTCACACTCAAATAAAACCTTTTTCCAAACATTGTTGATTAATGCCCAAAAACACTTACTCAAATCATGCTTGATCCAAGTCTAGAAATCCATGCTATCACAAATTTCCCATCACATAGACACTTATTAGGATTAATTAACTAGCTAATTAATCGTCATAATAATGGTAGTATGAATCACTTGGTAATTATATGTTGTTTTCTTGTTCATATATACATATATGCTTCTTAGTAAATGAGTAGGTTGCATGATAATTAAAATTGCTTAATTGAATGTGCTTAGCATACATGAGTTATTAAATTTTAAATTACCTCAAAAAGAAGTTGGACTTGCTTGATACTAAACTAAAAAACATAACCTTTTCTACAAATTTCTGCCAAAAACCCATTTTCAGAAATCTGGAAGTCAGCAGATGGGCGACCCCCTTAAATGCCTAGGCGGCCCCCTTAATTATTAAGGGGACCGGCCATCTGGAGATGCGGCTTACTGTTTCCTTTTTCAATTTCCAACCCATTTTATTCCATACTTCCCAAAATTCACAAACACATTTTGTCATAAACCACCCACCAAAATTTACCTTCCTAAAACACATCATTCCTTTACTATAAATGCACCTCCTCATCATAAATGCCCATTCACATCATCCACTCAAACATGTCATCCTCCAACTACCCAAAATCAAAACCCTCAAGAGTTGCCAAAATCTCGGTGAGACCAATTTGGAGAAGGAAGCTTGAAACTTGCCATAACCCAACTAATGATGTTGTTCAAACACATAACCAATCATCCATTCCTAACCTTTCATCTCCCTATGATCAATCCCAAAACCTCAATCCTAATCTCATCCACACTCAACCCACCAATGCATCATTAAAAACACTCACCACTCTTGGCACATCCACCTCATCCACATCACCATCTTCATCCACTCATGATTACCCAAGTTCACCAACATCTCCACCACCAAGAGTGTCACCACCACCTCCTACCAACTCACATGCTACCCCTATGTTGCATGTGCAAACATCCATCCCTCATAACAACAACACTTTACCATCAACACCTTCATCCGAACACTTGAAGTTCATCGAGGAACTCAAGGAAGCTCATGAGCTTAGTGCTCTTCTTGCCCTACACCTAGCCCAAAGAAACCTTGATCAACCTCCATCTAGCTCTCCCATATCACCCCACAACAAAAACCAAGTTGAGAAACATGTCAACAATTGTCCTTGTTGCATCTTTCTTCAACAACAAACCATTGCTCTAAATGAGCACTTTACTTGGATTGAGTATCTTCTCACTAGATCCAATCCAATATCCCCAATTGAACAACATCAAAACCTTCATCCATCATGGTCCGCTCTAAGCTCTCCACCTCAAATGTCTCCACCACCACCATCTTCAACCTCCACATACCCAAACATATACCTTCATTAATCCCATTTACTCACCCTCTCACTTGTTTTCATTTCAAAAACCACCTCCATCATCAAGCAAGTCAAATGGATTTCTTAGGCAAATTAGAATTCTCTAACAAATGTATGCTTTAAGCACTATGTATGTTGTAACAATGATTATGTTTGCCACATAATCATTTTAAATTAATGAATGTTTGTTTCTTTCTTTCTTATATATGTTTGCTATGAATGTGTTGTCTCATTTTTTGTTTAATTAAGATATATGCTTATGACATGCTTAAAATATGATCTTAGTAGTTTACATATAAACATTATTCTTCTTAATATGTTATTGCTACTATATAATCATTCTTCATGTATATGATCCAAATGAAGCTTGCTGCAAATACACCCTAACAATGACCCTTTTCTGGAAATTTTTCAAATTTGGTCGCCTGGGAAAACAGCAGATGGGCGGCCCCCTTAATTCCCTAGGCGGTCCCCTTAATTTTAAGGGGGCCGGCCAGCAATTAAGGGGACTAGCCATCTGGGAAGAAAAATTCACTGTTTTCTTTTGCATCATGTGACCACTTTTATCTAGCCCCAGCTACCATTTCTCCTTATGGACGAACTGGTATTGGAATCTTACAACAAAACCTCAAAAATTAACCTAAACCAACCACATTTTCATATTATAAATTCCCTCCATATAATCACCTCTCATTCCATCATCCTTCACCATCCAAAACCACCATGTTATAACCAAAATCCTCCATCTCTAAGACTCCAAGGAAGCAAAGACTTGTCATCATACCACCAAAACAACCTTTCATAGACTTAACCCAAGATGACACCAAAACTCCATCACCACCACCTCAAAGTTCATCCCCAAGTGCACCAAATGCACCATCAAAAACACCCTCTACCCATGGAGCATCATCTTCCTCCATACCATCCACTTCATCCATCAATGACTACATCAACACTCACCTAACATCATCACCAAGAGCATCATCACCACCATCCACTCAAGAACCCTCATCCACCCAACTTGCCATTTCCTTATCACCCATCACACCTCTTGATGCTCACTTCTTACCATCACCAATCCCACAACCATTCTTTCCCATACCTTGGGCATTGCTTGAAGCCCATGGTGACAATTGTCTCTGTTGCATCCATAACCGGACTATAATCTTTGGTCTTAGAGATGAGATACACTACATGTTTTCATCACTTGAACACATGATTACCAACCCACCACCACCACCACCTCCTTCACCCAATACACCACCACCACTTCCATTTTCACCTAATTAAGCATATGCAATGCTTAAAAATAATTTTCAAAACCCTTTTGTGTGCAAGCCCCATGGAAGATCATGTACTCCTAGGACGATTATGTAGTATCATTAGTTGTTTTGTTTAAATGTTTGCATGCCGTATGTTGTAATCTACTTGGTTGTGTATTTATACACAACACTTTTTAAATGAATGCTCTTATTCTATATGCTTTCTTATTGTTGTTACATATACTTGTGCTTCTAACATTTTTCTTGCAAGCGTTCCATAGCTCGTTTCCTTGGTGCCCCCAAACGAGGGGGAGTACACATCAAGGGGGAGTTCTCATACGACACTTTTACACTTAAAACTTGTCGGTTAAACCTTTTTGATTCTATAAAAAGGGGGAGAAATAGATGTAAACTCACTAAATACTTGTCTAAAAACTAATTTTTAGATTTAATGAGTTTAGATTTTGTAATCATCAAAAAGGGGGAGATTGTTGATATAAATAATGCCTAAACACGTTATTAATATTTTTCGATATCTCTACGTTTTGATAATCACAAAATGTAAAATCATTAATCGGAAAATTATGACGTAAACAAGTATTTAGTTGTTAATATCTATTTCTACAACTCAAATCACTTAAGGTATGAATGAACTAATGCTTAATGCATTATATGATCAAAGGAACATTTTCTTAAACACTAGATTTTTTATAAAATGTCAAAAACATTTTATATCTTTTAGAAAAACATTTTTGGTAATAAATAAAAAGGTTTAATTCATTATAAATTTATGAATTCAAAATTTCAACCAAAATCAGTAAAAATGTTCCAGAAAAACCTTCCCCACAAAAAGATAAATCTGGGCAATGGCTAGGGAGGGGCGGCCCCCTTAATTATACTAGGCGACCCTCTTAAAATTAAGGGGACCGCCCCCGCTCCAGTAGTTCCCAGCTGTCCAATTTTTCTGCCTATAAATACCAGCCTTCCCCTCGATTTTTACTCACCTTTTGCACCCCAAAACTTTCTGTTTTAAATCTTGTAAATACTTTCTAAAATCCTTTGATCACATAATCTTAAGCTTTGGTTTCCAAGTGATCCAAGCTTCCTTCATTCAAGTGCAAAAGAAGAATACTTCTATCAATCAAGATTAGAAGTATTACAACTTGGTATCATCTTGTTACTTAAGTTGTTAGTTTAACAAAGTTTGTAAATAATTCATTCATTTGTGTGTAAGGTGTGTATAGTAGATTAGTGTTGTATGTAAGTAGTGAAGAAGTTGTATAAGTAGTTGTGGTATAGAAGTTGTGAAGACATAGTGTAGAAGTTGTGAAGCTGCGGAGTAGAAGTCGTGAACCCATTGTGTAGAAGTTGTGAAGCTGTAGCTTTGAAGACGTGAAGTTGTGTGTAGAAGTCGTGAAGCCGTAGCATAGAAGTCACAAAGCCGTAAGGTAGAGGTCGTGAAGTCCTAGTGTTGAAGTCGTGAAGCCGTAGCATAGAAGTTGTGAAGCGGTCGTGTTGAAGTCGTGAAGTCCTAGTCGTGAAGTCCTAGTGTTGAAGTCGTGAAGCCGTAGCATAGAAGTTGTGAAGCGGTCGTGTTGAAGTTGTGAAGTTCTAGTCGTGAAGTGCTAGTGTTGAAGTCGTGAAGCCGTAGCATAGAAGTTGTGAAGCGGTCGTGTTGAAGTCGTGAAGTCCTAGTCGTGAAGTTCTTGAGTTCAAGTCATGAAGCCGTTGTGAATAAGTCGTGAAGAAGTTGTGTTGTGAAGTTGTGAGATTGGTTCTAGCTACCATTAGAACTCGACATTTAGCTTTGTGTCGTTAAGCCGGTGTAAGCCAAAGTCGTGTAAGGTTTTCTCCGCCATAAGGGAGCTTATTGAAGTTGTGAAGAAAACTCTCGAGCTCGGTGCTCGGGGAGTGGAGTAGGGCAAGGAAGGTGTCCTTGTAGCCGAACTACTATAAATCTCTCGTGTCTCGGTTAGATCTTTCCATACCTTATTTATTTCTTTACTTGCATCATCATTACTTTCATACACATAGGCTTATAAAATTGCTAGTGTTAATTAGAGGTCGACTTCACATAAAGATCAATTTGAAAATCCATTCAAGAAACCAAAACTTTTACAATCAATTTAAAAGAATACATATATAACTAATAATAAGATCTATGTTTTATTTTTCATAACAAACTTGAATCTAAGTTTTTTAAAAGTAAACAAGGTTTTATAATAAATTAAAAAGACGTAAAACTATTCAACCCCCCTTCTAGTTTTCCACAATATGCATTAGCGGTTAGGGACTTTAAAAAGTTCTTTAGGAGAAGAGGTAGGTTCGTTAGGCAACCTCGTGATGAGAAGAAGACATCACAAAAGAACCATGTTGAAAAGAAAGAGACAAGTGATAGGAAATGCTTTAGGTGCGGAGATCCTAATCACCTCATAGGAGAGTGTCCCAAACCACCGAAATTCAACAACCAACGAGCTCTCATAGGAGGCTCCTGGAGTGATAGCGGTGATGATGAATAAAAGAAGCCCAAGGACGAAACATGTCTAATGGCTCATACTTCAAATGAGATATGCTTGGGAATTGACTTGGAGCCTGACGAATGGGTCAAGGATAGTGGATGCACTAACCATATGACGGGTAACCGAAGTTTATTCTCATCATACAAGGCATACAACGGAGGTAATGTCACTTTCGGTAGCAAACTTAAGGGCAACATTATAGGTAGAGGTACGATCACTCAAAACTCCCTCACTATTAGAAATGTTGAGCATGTAGATAACTTAGGATTTAATTTGCTTAGTATTAGTCAAATGGTAGATAATAAGTGTAGAGTTATATTCTCTGAAGAGGGTAGTGAGATCATTAAGGATGGTAAAACCATAGGCAAAGGGGTTAGGAAAAATGGGTTATTTGTTATGAAAATAGGAAATAAGTGATGAAGCGAAAAGTGTACCGCTTTTAAGGGGTCATTTAAGCCCTAAATCGTATTTATTTGATCAAATATCGCCCTAAATCGTTCCTTTTGTCATTTTAGGTACTTTTGAGGAGAAATCTGGAAAAGGAAGCATTTTGGACGTTTTTGGAGCATAAAAGTGAAGAAAACGACAAAGTCTCAAAATCGGCTGAAAATTACCTTTGACAGCGTCAGGATTATCCCCAGACGGCGTCATAGCTTAGCAAGAAAAAGGTGGATGTGAAATTTACTCATGATAAGCCAGAGAAATTTGCATGGGAATTCTGACGGCGTCACCCTTTAATATGATCAAGGTCGTCACGGCTTAATTTAAAGCGGGACGGCGTCACTCCTAATTCTGACGGCGTCAAGCCTTGATAAGCCAGAACGGAATTTTGGAGAGCTAAAGAGGGACGGCGTCAAGAAGGCCATCCGGGAACCCTAAAAGCGGCGAGGTGACGGCGTCACACTCCATAACGTGACGCCGTCAGATCTGAAAGTCTATATATAGTTTTGCAATTTTTTGTCATTAGTGTGGAACTTATTGAGGAACTTTGTGTGTAAGAACCCTAAGACGATTTTAGCAGCTTTTTCAAGGCTTTTTGCCTTGAGATCTTCCATGTTACATTGAAGATAAGTTATCAATTAATCATTCAATATGTCTATGTGTTGTTTGATTCTATCTTGTTCTTGTTTTTTGTTTAACATGCTAGGCTAGATTTATCTTGTGTTTGCTTAGATCTAATGAAACCTAGCTATTGATTATTGGTTATTAGTGTGTTATTAGTTGTATTGGATGATTGTTCATCTATGTTAGGCTTAAGAAAACTGGCTAACTTCCTATTCGGTAACTTGCTTGAACGTCTTAAGAAACATGAACCAATGCGTACTAAGGTTTTTATGGTTGTATTTAATGCACAAGCGAATTCTAGTGATCCCATGTTAGGAGCTTCCTAGCCGGCTCGACATAGGAGTGAAGTAGGAGCTTGTAGAGTTGGGGAAGTACGTACGCCACCCCACGATTGGTATTAAGGAATACACCCGTCATCCACGCGATTAATGCACACTAATTAACCGGTAAAAGATAGTTAGGGAGTAAGGAAATCTAAGTAAACACATTTCTCTCCATATAAGTTTCACCACACCTTTTCATTTCCTGTTATTTTATTTTATTTGCATTCGTAGTTATTTGGGTTAGTTGATTAGCAACTAATTCCGCCCACTCTTTCAAACCCGAGATTTTACTTGCTTTCATAAAAAATTATAAAAACATAAAAAGAATCTTCTCTCACCCTTAGACCTATTAGAGTAGTTTTTCATACCTAATGAACACTATTCCCTGTGGAGAACGATCAATCCCCCGTACTTACCACTACACTATACTACATCGGTCAGGTACACTGCCTGGTGGGGTTGTAAGCCTCTTGAGATCCCTCGAGAGGTAAAACCTGTTGTAAGGTTGCAAAACCACGCATCAAGTTTTTGGCGCCGCTGCCGGGGAATAGTTATTGTTTAGGTTGAATTTTTATTTTATAGGTCTACTCACTAGATTCCTTTCTAGTGAGATTTTTATTTTCTTTTTCTAGGTTTTCTTTAGTCTATCTATTTTCTTCGTTTCTTTGTTCGTAACCATTACCATTCGACATCATGGAAGATGGTAATATCCTTAATCCCAACAACCCACCACCACAACAACCACCACAACCTCCTAGAGCTCGTACTTTAGGAGAGTACTCCCGTCCTAGCCATCATGGCTATCGAAACACCATTGAGCTCACTCAAGGAGCCAATGTCACTCCCTTGCGATCTGACACCATCCGGTTGGTGCAAAGCGGATGCGCATTCCATGGACTTCGTTCTGAAGATCCTAATCAACATCTCAAGGACTTTCTCAAAATCGTTGATTCTATAGACCTTGATGTTTCCACTCGAGAGACGACCCGACTGCGTCTCTTTCAATTCTCTCTGCGGGACCAAGCTAGTCAATGGCTAGAGCGTCAACCCGCAGGATCCATCACCTCTTGGGATGATCTCACCACTCGTTTCCTTGCTCAGTTTTTCCCACCGGGAAGAACTACCAAGCTAAGGAATGATATCTTGATGTTCCAACAACGTCAAGGCAAAACCCTCTACGAGGCATGGACTCGATTCAAGGACTTACTCCAAAAAGTCCCTCACCATGGCTTAGAACTTTGGCTCCAAGTCCAAATCTTCTATGACCATGTCAATCTCTCCACGAGGCAAACCATTGACCAAGCGGCTGGTGGTAAGCTACGTGATCTAAGTGCAGAACAATCATGGGCTCTCCTAGAAGATCTTGCTCTTTATGACAACGAAAGTTGGAATGATCCCCGTGATTTGAATAAAACGGTCAAGGCAATATCCTTGCCTTCGAACAATTCAAGCACTTCCGACCGTAGGATCATAGAACTTGAAGACCAAGTCAAGTTTCTCATGAAATCCTACGAGGCTCCTAAACCTTCAAGCCAAGTGAACAAAATCACTTCTTCATGTGAATTATGTAGTGGTCCCCACGACACTCCTGATTGCATGGAACTCCCCGAACAAGCTTTTGCGGACTACGCATCCTCGCGTACCGACGGAGCGAGAGACAAGTGGTACACTTTCAAACCCGAGCCAAACCCCTACGGTGATACATACAACCCCTCATGGAAAAATCACCCAAACCTTAGGTGGAAACAAAACCAAAACACACAACAAACCAATTCTTCCAACCCACCTAATCGTTTCCAATCAAGCGGTTCCAACTCGAACCGTACTTTCAACAACAATCCTTCCGGCAATGGTAGTACCAATAACTTTGAAGGATTGATGTCCCAATTTATGGCATCTCAAGAAGCTCGTTTAGCCAAGTTTGAAGCCGATTTCAAACAAAAACAAAGCGAGATGACCAATAAGATTGACACTTTGTTGAAAGCCCTCAATGACCGAGAAATGGGAGCACTCCCTAGCAACACGGTCAAGAACCCGAAACTAAACGTCAACGCCATCTCGTCGGTTTCGTCTCCTAGTTCTTGTCCACAATATTATTCGGTCAATTCCATGAGCACGTGTTTCAAACAAACCCAAGTCGTTCCAAATGACCAAGAAGTTATGACATCCAAATTGGTCAACAACATAGTTGAAACACCTCCCACTCAAAACCTTGACGAAGAATTCAAGGAGCTCCACCTTGAAAGTCCGGTTGTTGATGTGTTGGATGAGAAGAAGCTCAAGTTAGGCGAAAAAGGGACCGCCTTCGTTCAAAACAAGCTACCTAAGAAATTAGATGATCTGGGCTTATTTGTTCTACCTTGCAAGATCGGTAATTCGGAGGCTTATGACACATTAGCCGATCTTGGATCAAGCCTTAACCTACTTCCGTTACCTCTCTACACCTCTTTAAAACTAGGAAAACTTGAAGAAACCGAGGTAATAATTGGTTTAGCGGATGGGAGTGTTGCTTACCCGGTTGGAGTAGTCAAAGACGTGTTAGTACACATAGGAAAACTAACCATTCTAGCCGATTTCCACGTCCTTGATATGGTTAGCGACCCTACATGCCCCTTGTTGATAGGTAGAGGATTTTTAGCGACCGCTAGTGCTATGATTGATTGTAAGGAATCCAAGATAGCGGTAGGAGAAGGAGATACTTGGTCAGTCTATGATGTGAAGAAACACGCCTATGATACTAGTGAGGAACCAACACCACATTGGTTAGAATTAAATAGGAGACCATCTAGATATGGACCTTGGATCGATAGAGACTTCATAGGACCCCAATGCCCATTTTACCTAGAAGAGGACTTTGTTAACCGAACACATACGGTAGAGCAACTCTTGGCTAGGGACACCGAATTGGATCCATTTGAAGACCCTCTAGTTTTTAGGAAGATGATTGATTTTCTAAGAGTTTTGCCAATTAACCTAGGAATGAATAAGTGGACTCGTGAGGACGATGATCATAAGTGGGATTGGGACAAACCACCCAAAGATGGAGATGGGTCATGGCATATTAAGATGACATTGTATGACCCAGATGGAGAGAAGTTTGAAAAGATATATCGTACTAAGCGGACCAATAGAAAACTTCAATCCAAGCTTAACCCTAAAGACGTCCTCGATGACGAGCTTACTTACATAGGGTAGCGTGACTTTGAGTCTAGCTACAAGACTCGTTAATAAAGAAAAGCGCTTCTTGGGAGGCAACCCAAGTTTTATTTGCTTTGTGTGTTTATTTGTTTGTTTGATTTTATTTGTTTCCGTATGTGTGTTTGAATTTTATTATTATTGATTCATGTTCAAAACTAATTTGTGAAAATGCTTTATTTTGTTTTTAACTTCGTCTTAACTACATATAAAGGTATTTTGCAAAAGTTAAGTGTAAGGGAAATCCAAATCGGTTTATTAGAACACAAATAAACATGAATCATAATAATAATAAATGAACATACATATTAGTATTTGTTTGAGTCAAATGCTTGTATCGAGTCATAATGATGTTTTGCAGGAATTCCAGGAAGTAAGATGTAGGTTTTTCCAAAAAAATCTTCCGGAAACGTAACATGAGAATTCTGTCAGATCATTTCTGACGGCGTCAGGCTTTACAACCTAACGGCGTCAGGTTTAATTTTCTAAAAATTTTTGAAATTTTTGTTTTCATAAAACGTTTTTATTAAATCTCTAACTTATAATCTCCAGGAATCTGCAAAATTATCATTCCACGAGCATTATATCCTTATATATAGAGTTTATCCCGCCGATGTTATGCAGGTTTTCGTGTTTGTTTTCTCAGGTTTAGCAGGTTATTTTAGACAAGAAAATGTTTGTTGGATCAAGCTTATGGCGATGCATTAGTCATGAAGCTTCTACATTCTCTTGGAAGAAGATCTAACCGTGTTACTTCATTATCCACCGAACGAATCAGGGGAGTATTTGATTTCATTCTTTTACTTTATGCTTTTACATCTTGTTATTTGAACATTGGGGACAATGTTCATCTTAAGTGTAAGGGGGGTAAAAGTACGATTAGAGAATGCTATTACGCTTGATTTTTGTTTGTTTAATAATAGATGTGTAATAAAACTGAGATAAATACCTGTTAGGGTAATTTTAGTGCCAAATTTAAAATTTTTTACAATATTTAGGAGTGAAACTTTAGTTCTAATAAGCGTCTCATGGATAGGAATTATATGACTAGCACAAAACCGTACCACTAAAAAATTTTCCACCCCCAAATATGTGAGGTTCGCCCCTAGAATTGGTAGCAAAAGCATTTATGCTATGATGTGTGTACCGGTAGCACTTAGATTCTAGAACTTGCGTTAGGACCATTCCGAGGCCACAAGTGAGACTACATTCGTGTAGTTAGATTTACTACATGATAAGAGGCATTAGGATTAACCCATTGTTTTACACCTGCGATTTTGTTATAATTACGTTGGCTACATTGGTCAAGTAATTCTCCCACACCCTTTGCGTTGTACTCATTTTTAGTACACGATACCCCTAGTACACCCCTCAGAGCCTATTTTTTCGTTTCTAACTTTAAGCATTTTACTTAAAGGAAGAATTTGTTACACCCCACTAAAATGTACACCCAAATCGCCTTAGCCTACCTTGTATGCACTCATTTTTAGTGCATTATTGTGACAACATTTGTTTAAACCCAAGTTAATTATCTAATTGATTACATGGTTGCTAAGTTGAGTCATATCCTTGTACATATTGTTTTGGGACGATTGGGACTCATGGGTAAAGTACTAGTGTAATGAAGTAATGGGGAAGAACATCATTTATTACCCCCATATGTGCTAAATATTTTAAAAGTACTCCAAGTGTTTTAATTATCTTAATCCGAGTCATTAGAATATTTATTTGTAAAGTTATGTAAAAGTTCAAGTGTAAGGGGAATGCAACGCCCCTATGATGTATTATTTTGGATGGTAGGGCAAGAGTGTATGAAAAAAAAAAAAAAAAAAAAATCAAGAAAAATACAAAAAAATGAGAAAAAGAAAAGTAGAAAAATCATACGGACTACCATCCCGTTTCATTTTATGTTTATTTTATGTTTTTGTTATTTTGTTTTTAGCTTAAAATCGAGTCGAGTCTTGGCTTAACAACATTGTATAGTACATGTAATTAATCAAGATCTTTAACTCGCCACCAGTAAAATATCCCTTATCCAACAAAACCGTGTTTATCATATCCCTACACCTAACGTTATAACCCGTTTAAAAGCCCTCTTTGATAGTTTATCTTAGGTGCTTACGCCTAGTGGAGGAGGTTTTTGATCCTTTCCCAAGCCTATGGTAATCTATTTGCTATGACAGGTAGTGAGAGATATTATCCGTTTTCATTTATGAGATTTATTTTGATGACACTTGAGAGATGTGAGTATCTAAATACTACTTGTGAGGTGCTAGTTTGTAATCTCCGTGCTTATTATGATTAAAGTGGAACGAATATTTGTTGTAATTACTTTTATGTTAACATTAAATGACCCCTAACTAGTATTTTGATTAGAATAAAAGCACATTTGCTTGAGGACAAGCAAATCTCAAGTGTAAGGGTATTTGATGAAGCGAAAAGTGTACCGCTTTTAAGGGGTCATTTAAGCCCTAAATCGTATTTATTTGATCAAATATCGCGCTAAATCGTTCCTTTTGTCATTCTAGGTACTTTTGAGGAGAAATCTGGAAAAGGAAGCATTTTGGACGTTTTTGGAGCATAAAAGTGAAGAAAACGACAAAGTCTCAAAATCGGCTGAAAATTACCTTTGACGGCGTCAGGATTATCCCCAGACGGCGTCATGGCTTGGCAAGAAAAAGGTGGATGTGAAATTTACTCATGATAAGCCAGAGAAATTTGCATGGGAATTCTGACGGCGTCACCCTTTAATATGATCAAGGTCGTCACGGCTTAATTTAAAGCGGGACGGCGTCACTCCTAATTCTGACGGCGTCAAGCCTTGATAAGCCAGAACGGATTTTGGAGAGCTAAAGAGGGACGGCGTCAAGAAGGCCATCCGGGAACCCTAAAAGCGGCGAGGTGACGGCGTCACACTCCATAACGTGACGCCGTCAGATCTGAAAGTCTATATATAGTTTTGCAATTTTTTGTCATTAGTGTGGAACTTATTGAGAAACTTTGTGTGTAAGAACCCTAAGACGATTTTAGCAGCTTTTTCAAGGCTTTTTGCCTTGAGATCTTCCATGTTACATTGAAGATAAGTTGTCAATTAATCATTCAATATGTCTATGTGTTGTTTGATTCTATCTTTTTCTTGTCTTTTGTTTAACATGCTAGGCTAGATTTATCTTGTGTTTTCTTAGATCTAATGAAGCCTAGCTATTGATTATTGGTTATTAGTGTGTTATTAGTTGTATTGGATGATTGTTCATCTATGTTAGGCTTAAGAAAACTGGCTAACTTCCTATTCGGTAACTTGCTTGAACGTCTTAAGAAACATGAACCAATGCGTACTAAGGTTTTTATGGTTGTATTTAATGCACAAGCGAATTCTAGTGATCCCATGTTAGGAGCTTCCTAGCCGGCTCGACATAGGAGTGAAGTAGGAGCTTGTAGAGTTGGGGAAGTACGTACGCCACCCCACGATTGGTATTAAGGAATACACCCGTCATCCACGCGATTAATGCACACTAATTAACCGGTAAAAGATAGTTAGGGAGTAAGGAAATCTAAGTAAACACATTTCTCTCCATATAAGTTTCACCACACCTTTTCATTTCCTGTTATTTTATTTTATTTGCATTCGTAGTTATTTGGGTTAGTTGATTAGCAACTAATTCCGCCCACTCTTTCAAACCCGAGATTTTACTTGCTTTCATAAAAAATTATAAAAACATAAAAAGAATCTTCTCTCACCCTTAGACCTATTAGAGTAGTTTTTCATACCTAACGAACACTATTCCCTGTGGAGAACGATCAATCCCCCGTACTTACCACTACACTATACTACATCGGTCAGGTACACTGCCTGGTGTGGTTGTAAGCCTCTTGAGATCCCTCGAGAGGTAAAACCTGTTGTAAGGTTGCAAAACCACGCATCAATAAGCCTCAGGATAGGATATGCTTAGCAACCATAGATGATAACTCTACTCTATGGCATAGAAGATTAGGTCATGCCAATATACGATTGATGCAATAATTGGCATCAAAGGAATTAGTTAGAAATCTACCTAAGATTAAGTTTGACAAACACTTTTGTGACGCTTGTAAAGTTGGAAAACAAACACATTCTAGTCACAAGGCCAAGAATATGGTCTCGACCTCTAGATTCCTAGAACTCCTTCACATGGACTTATTCGGTCCATCCGCTGTACGGAGCTACGGAGGAAATCACTACACCTTAGTAATAGTTGATGACTATTCTCGGTATACTTGGACTAGATTTCTTAAGAATAAGACACAGGCTTTTGAGGAATTTGAAATCTTTAGTAAGAAAGTCCAAAACCAACTAGGATGTACAATATTTTCTATTAGGACGGATCATGGTTGGGAATTTGATAATGAAGTGCAATTTGGAGTATATTGTGATGCTAATGGTATTACTCACAATTTCTCGGCTCCACGCACTCCACAATCAAATGGGGTAGTCGAGCGGAAAAATCGTACTCTACAAGAAATGAGTAGAACGATGTTGAATGAACAATCAATTCTGCAAAAGTTTTGGTGTAATACGGTGGACACCTCAACTTATATACTTAATAGGATTCTAATTAGACCTATCTTAGGAAAAACCCCATATGAAATCATGAAAGGTAGAAAACCTACTCTTGATTATTTTAGAGTGTTTGGAAGTAAGTGCTTCGTACTAAACACTAAAGATTACCTTACCAAGTTTGACCCAAAGTCTTACGAAGGTATCTTCCTAGGTTAATCCTAAAATAGTAAAGCCTATGTTATCTTAAATAGAGAAACCATGAAAGTCGAAGAATCACTCAACGTGACATTCGATGAAAGTCCTCCACAAACTGAGACATCGCCCTTGGTGGATGATGACTTAGATGAGGACAAAGCCATTATGGTTAATGGCAAGAAAACCCTAGAAGATGACATTGAGGATGAAACAGTTGAAGTTGACAAAATTGTCAACATTAAGGAATCCAAAAACCATCCTATTGAAAATGTCATAGGTAATCTAAACCAAAGAACCCTTAGGTCACAAGCACAAAACAAAAGTAATTTCTTTTGTTTCATATCAACCGTAGAACCAAAGAATGTGGGTGAAGCGATTAAGGATGAAAGTTGGATACTTGCCATGCAAGAAGAACTTAATCAATTCACCGCAAACCATGTTTGGGATTTAGTACCTCTTCCTAAAAATCAAACTATCATAGGAACTAAGTGGGTGTTTAGGAATAAACTCGACGAAAATGGCGTCGTAGTTAGGAATAAGGCAAGGTTGGTAGCACAAGGCTATAACCAACAAGAGGGAATAGATTATGATGAAACCTATGCACCCGTAGCTAGATTAGAATCAATTAGAATACTCCTTGCCTATGCTTGTGCCTTAGACTTTAAACTATACCAAATGGACGTGAAGAGTGCATTCCTTAATGGTTATATCAACGAGGAGGTGTATGTTGCACAACCTCCGGGATTCGTTGATTTCGAATATCCGAATCATGTTTACAAGCTCAAGAAAGCACTCTATGGTCTTAAACAAGCTCCTAAAGCTTGGTATGATAGACTGAAAGCTTTCTTGATTGAACATGAATATACTATGGGAAAGGTTGATAACACACTCTTCACAAAGAAAAGAGATTCACATCTCATCATTGTTTAAATATATGTCGACGACATTATATTCGGATCAACTTGTCCAGAGATGTGCGATGATTTCTCTAAGATCATGCATGACGAGTTTGAGATGAGCATGATGGGTGAATTAAACTTCTTCCATGGTTTACAAATTAAACAAATGGAAGATGGTATCTTCTTTAATCAAGCTAAGTATAGTAAAGAAATGCTTAAGAAGTTTAGTTTAGAAGAGTCTAAGCCTATCAAAACTCCCATCTCCACGGAAATAAAACTCACGAAAGATGAAGAAGGTGAGTCCGTGGATAGCACTAAGTATAAAGGTATGATAGGAAGTTTACTATACCTCACGGCAAGTAGGCCCGACATCATGTTTAGTGTCTGCCTTTGTGCTCGCTTCCAAGAGGATCCCAAAACCTCTCACCTCGAAGCGGTTAAGCGTATCTTCCGATACATTAAAGGCACTATACACTTGGGATTATTCTATCCCAAGGGGACCGGTGTAGAAACTGTTGTCTATGCCGACTCTGATCATGCGGGAGATTATGTGGATCGAAAGAGTACGAGTGGCGTTTGTACCTTCATGGGTTGTTGCTTAACTTCTTGGTTCTCCAAGAAACAAACGGCTCTTGCTATCTCCACAACTGAAGCCGAGTACGTAAGCGCCGGAAAGGCATGTCAATAAGCACTATTATGTGTGATAATAAAGGTGCTATTGACTTGAGCAAAAACCCCGTTCAACACTCCCGTACTAAACATATCGAAATTCGCCACCACTTCCTTCGTGATAATGTTCAGAAAGGAAATATTTCTATTGAGAAAGTTCCTTCTCAGGACAATATCGCAGACATCCTTACCAAACCTCTCAAACGAGAATCCTTTAACTACCTTCGTCTAGGTCTAGGAATGATGGAACATGTTCCATAAACCTCATGACTCTTGAAGTCATCTCGTGTGTCTCGTTAAGTCTAGTTTAGGTTCCCTAGTCAAAGGAATTTATTAGGTATAAATTCTTTCCTCGTGTCATAAAGTCTCACTAAAACAGCGAGACTTATTCGTCAAACATCAAAATGGGACAGAAAACCATCCCTGCAGATACACGGCTCCACTAAATGTGGCACGACACCGTTAAATTTAACGGTACCGTGGAACCATGCATCTGGAACATTCCGTATTTCAGTTCCCTTTTGTTAGGATCTCTGGGAAATAAGAGTTTCATTGTTGCTGCCAATAGTGTTAAGCTGGTTCCTGCCGATAGCTTTGGTTCCTGCTGCAAGCTCATTGCTGCCGACAGTGTTATCTTGTTTCTGCCGATGGTGTTTGTTACTGCGGATAGTATTGTTAGTTATCCGTATATTTAGAATGTTTGTTAAGATTTATTTTTAGTAGAGATCTCGTTTATCTCTTTACACGTTTTCTTGTAGAACGGGTTAGGGTTAGGTCATCCTGTTAGTATAAAAGATAAACCCGTCTATGAGTTTGTTAACGCCTTTAACGTTTTCAATATTCAATAAACAATTCTTAGTTCATAGTTTGATCCATAGAGGATCATTGTCATTTAGAGTTTTCTTCTTTATTATACTTGCTGTTTAGTTTCCGCATAAACGCTTGTATAGCTTACAGAGGTTCTCGTTTATACCAAGCTTAATCAAGCTCGAAGTACTCGATCCTACAAGTGGTATCAGAGCCTGGTAAGGATCTCTGATAAAGAAGAAAAAGTTCGATTTCATATCCTTTTACCCTCGTTCAATGGAAGGCGAAATCCCTCAAACCAATGTCATTAACCCGGAGGATCACCAAACCAAACCTGAAACTTCACAAGTCCAAACACAAATCGTCACCACCATGTCCACCAACAATGCTAAATTCCCATATCTGAAGAAAGATGAGTATGATGTCTGGGCTATGAGAATGGAGTATTGGATCACGAACACTGATTACAATCTGTGGAATGTGATTCTTAAGGGAAATAGCAAGAAGAATATTGGAAGGGATGATGATGGCAATATTTATATAGAGCCACCTGTTACAGCAGAGGAACACCTTGCTGTTCAAAGGGAAACCAAGGCAAGAACTCTTCTACTTCAAGCTATTCCAGAGGATCATATGAGCGATTTTCATCACTTGGATGATGCTAGAAAGATCTGGCATGCTGTAAAGACCAGATTTGGAGGGAATGATGAATCCAGGAAGATGCGAAAGTCTATGCTCAAGCAAGAGTTTCAGGAATTCAAGATTTCTGAGGCTGAGGGAATTCACAAAGGCTATGACAGATTCCACAAGATCCTGAGCCAACTCAACCAGTTGAAAGCTAGGCCGGACGATGAAGACTGCAACACCAAGTTTCTGAGGGCTTTGCCACCATCCTGGTCGCAGGTTTCCATAACCCTCAAGGCCAAAGGAGGACTGGATTTTATGAGCTTTGATGATCTGTACAACAAGTTGAAAACCCTTGAACTTGATATCAAAGGGTATTCCACCTATTCACCCCATACTCCAACCCATACTGCTTTTGTTAGTAACTCTGGTCCTAACAAAGCATCATATGGAAACAGTCCAACACCATCAACATCATCAATCTCCTACTCATCTGCCACACCAAAAGCTCAGACCAGATCTGATAATCTTGTAGTGGATGTGCTTCATTCATTTGTTGCTGAGAGTACACCACAGCAGAAGATTGTGTATGATGATTTTAATCAGGTTGATGAATTGGATCTGGAAGAGATGGACTTAAGATGGCAGGTGGCTATGATATCGTTGAAATTGGATAGGTTTGAAAAGAAGGCAGGAAGAAGGGTCAATTTTGATGGACAGGAGCCTGCCAGGTTTGACAAAAGGAAGGTGAGGTGCTATAAATGTTCTCAAACAGGACATTTTGCCAGGGAATGCCCAGATAAGAAGGTGGATGATAAAGCACGGTATTCTGCTTTCAGAATTCAAGAGTTGGAATCAGAGGACCCCAAGGCTTTGGTATATGTGGATTCGATGGTGGACTGGGAGCAACATGAGAAGTCTGTTGCAAGTGGAGCAGATAAGGTCTATGGGATGATAGCTGGATACGGTGAAAAGAAACAAGTGGCTGGTCAGTTTGCATTGATGGGTCATCCATCTCAAGTACAAAACTGCCCATTTGGTTGTGCTCCTATATATGCTAAATTGAAACAGGAATTTGATGATATTGAAAGTGAAAATAAGGATAATTTTATACAACTTAAGGCTCATAAAAAGGCTGTTAAAACATTAGAACAACAAAAAGTCTGGTATCAACAACAACAGTCTGCTTATGAAGTAAAAATAAAGGTTTTGGAAAGAGATTTAAAAAATGCTATTAATGAGTTTAAACATTCTGAAAGGGAAAAAGCTAAGGTAGTATTAGAAAATCATGATTTACAGTCTAAGCTAGATAACTCCTTGACTAGATTTGATAAGTGGAAAGACTCATCCAAAAACCTTCACATGCTTATTGATAGTTCTATGTCTACTAAAACTAAAAGAGGTTTAGGGTACGGTGACCTGATAGGGCCAAATCAATATTATGACCCTAATGAATATAGTGTTTTTAACCCTGAACCTGTAGATTATAGAAAACCTGTAAAGTATGTAAAGGAGGGAGGAATGAATGATGTTCCTCCACCCATAACTGGAACATTTAAACCTGCTGATCCTTTTGATGACTTTGATGATTCACAAATGTTCTATGGCAAAAAGGCAAAGGAATTGCCTAATCTTGATTGTGACTCTAATGAATTTGTCTCTTGTTCTAACAGTGACAAATCTTCAGAAATCAAGACTAATGACTATGCCACATGTGGATCAAGTGACAAGTCAGCTTCAATAAAGTCAGAAGATCTCTCCTCAGAAGTAGCTACTGATGAATCTCAATCAAAGAAAGCTGCATTTGAAGATATTTCTTTTGATAGTGTTAAAAACAATAATGTTTCTAGTTGTGGTTCTGTTTCAAACAATTATAGTTGTGGTTTTGTTTCTGTTAAGGATAATTTTGTTTCATGTGTTGGATTGAATAATTTTGTTTGCAATGAGAAAGTTATTGTTAAGAAAAAGTCCCCTAGAAAGAAATCTTGCTTTGTGTGTCGTAGTTATGATCATCTTATTAAAGACTGTGACTATTATGAAAAACAGATGGGATTATATGCTTGTAAAAATAGGTCTGTATGGAAAAATGTTAATGATATTCCCCCTTATATTCCTCAAGCAGCAAGGAGAACTTCAGTTGCTTATGGCAAGCCAGTTTCTGCTGGTAAGCCTGTTGCTGCTGAAAAGTTCATTCCTGCCGATAAGCCTGTTCCTGCTGCTTACCCTGTTCCTGCCGACAGGATCAATCCTGTTGGTTAGAGAAGCAATATTGATAGACCTTTCAGCAGACCTACTAGTACTTACTTTCAAAATGATTTGAGACCTGTTTGTTTTGACACCATGCACAAGGGAGGGGCAAGATGGAAAACTGCTGTTAAGTCCTCAGCAGGTTGTTCTTGGAAAATCAATAACCAACATATGTAAATGGGGTCCAAGATCAATGGTGGATCTCATCAATCTCCAGGGTTTAATTCTTATTGATCCACTAGGCAGGCTCAAGTCAGCAATGGCTTGAGTCTCTCTTGTATCTAATGTTGTATATGTATTCTTTTTCTCAGGATTTTCCTTTTAGAAGCAAAGATGTTGGAATTGTTGACAGTGGATGTTCTAGGAGTATGACAGGGAATTTGGAAAGATTACATGACTTTGTTCCTTTGAATGGAGGTACTGTGACATTTGGAGAAGGAGATGGAATAATCTCTGGGAAGGGTACTATCAAGACTGCCAAGCTGGACTTTGAAGATGTGCTTTATGTGAAGGAACTCCAAGACTTCAATTTGTTCTCTGTCTCTCAAATCTGTGACAAGAAGAACAGTGTACTCTTCACTGAGAATGATTGCTTTGTGTTATCCAAAGACTTCAAGTTGCCTGATGAAAGTCAGGTTGAACTTAAAGTTCCTAGGATTTACAATCTTTATAGCTTCAATCTTAGTGATGTTCAGCCTGAGGGGTCACTTGCTTGTCTAGTTGCAAAAGCTTCTGTGGATGAATCTAATAAATGGCACAGAAGAATGGCACATGTGAATTTCAAGACCATTAATAAGCTGGCTAAGAATGGTCTAGTGAAAGGGCTTCCTTTGAAGATCTTCTCTAATGAGCACAATTGTGTTGCCTACAATAAAGGAAAGCAGCACAAAGCTTCATACAAGGCCATAACTGCTGTGAGCACCATCTCTGAGCCTTTGCAGCTTCTTCATATGGATCTTTTTGGTCCTACTTCTATCAGAAGTATTGACCATAAGAACTACTGCCTGGTGATTACAGATGATTTTAGCAGGTTTTCTTGGACTTTCTTTTTGGGTACTAAAGATGAAACTTATCCAGTTCTTAGGGATTTTATTGCCTTAATAGAAAATCAGCTAAATAAAAAGGTTAAGTCTATAAGGTGTGATAATGGCACAGAGTTTAAGAATTTTAATCTTATTGAACTCTGTAGGTCTAAGGGGATAAGAAGGGACTATAGTAATGCTAGAACTCCACAACAAAATGGGGTTGCAGAAAGGAAAAATAGGACCCTAATAGAAGCAGCTAGGACTATGTTAGCTGAATCTAAGATGCCCACTATGTTTTGGACTGAAGCAGTTTGCACTGCTTGTTATGTGTTGAATAGGGTATCTATTACTAGTCCTCATAATAAAACACCTTATGAACTTTTGTCTGGGAAGGTTCCAAACATTAGTTACCTTAAGCCTTTTGGATGTCATGTCACTATTTTGAACACTAGTGATTACCTAGGCAAGTTTGATGGGAAGGCTGATGAAGGGTTTATTGTTGGATATTCTGCTCATGGTAAAGCCTATAGGGTTTATAATCTGTCCTCTAAGAGAATAGAAGAGACTCTCAACTTAAGATATCTTGAAGATAAACCTAATTTGCAGGGTGCTGGTCCAGAGTGGTACTTTGATCTGGATTATCTAACTGACACCTTAGGTTATAATCGTTTCAAATCAAATCTATCTGCTGGTACAAATGTTTCTCAAACTAACAATGCAGGTACCTCGGATGATGATTCTGATGTAGAGAGTGATGAACGACCTATAGTTGTTCCTTCTTTTCCCTCTAACAACATTTCAGGTTCAAAGCTCAAAGATTCTTTTGATATGGCTGGAGGTGATTCTAGTTATGCAGAAGATCTTGCTAGGCTTCAAAGACAAGAGTTTAATGCCAAGAGAGCTGCTGAGATGTTTGATTCTGGGTTTTCTAAAGAGACAGAGGAGATTCTGAGAAAGGCTGAAGCTGAAGTTAGAAGGCAACTGAATTCGACTGATGGTATTCATGTTCCTGCTGATACCATTTCTGCTGATAGTGGTTCTGTTCCTGCTGATCCTTCTAATGTTCCTGCTGATGTTCCTGTGTCTTCTCCATTTGTTGACACTTTGGGTATTGATAACTCCCCTGAAAGATTTCCAATCCCTTCTGATCTTGGAAATTCGGTCTCTTCAAGAGATAAGCTGAATGATCCTCATCATCAGTCCAGATCTGGCATTTTCACTTCTTCCTCATATGATGATGACTTCAACCCCTCAATTACTAATCAGGCATCCTCCATTGATGTCAATCCCATTGCTACCAAGAGGATCAATATAGTTCATCCTCAGTCTTTGATTCTTGGAGATCTCAATTCCCCTGTTCAGACAAGAAGTAAACTACATCAACCAAAGTTTGGAGAATCTGCTTTTCTCAGTTATATACAGGATCAGTTGAGGAGCAATCATACTGATTATTTACATTGTCTGTATGCTTGTTTCTTATCTCAAGTTGAACCAACTAGCATAGCTCAAGCTCTTGCTAATGATGATTGGGTTGAGGCTATGCAAAAGGAGATGCAGCAGTTCCAGAATCAGAAAGTATGGATGTTGGTACCTTTGCCTGCTGGAAAGCATGCTATTGGAACTAAATGGATTCTAAAGAATAAAAGAGATGCTAGGGGAATTGTGGTTCGAAATAAAGCTAGACTGGTTGCTCAAGGTCATAGACAAGAAGAGGGGATTGATTATGATGAGGTGTTTGCACCTGTGGCAAGAGTTGAAGCTATTCGGTTGTTTTTGGCTTTTGCTTCCTTTATGGGGTTTGTAGTCTATCAGATGGATGTGAAGAGTGCATTTTTGTATGGAAGGATTGAGGAAGAGGTTTATGTTACTCAACCACAGGGATTTGTAGATCCTCAGAATCCTAATTTGGTTTACAAAGTGGTTAAAGCACTTTATGGTCTTCATCAAGCACCAAGGGCTTGGTATGCAAGGTTATCAGCCTTTTTGCTAAAACATGGTTACAGAAGAGGGGCTATTGATAAAACTCTTTTTATCAGAAAGGACTTCAAAGATATCATTCTGGTACAAGTTTATGTAGATGATATCATCTTTGGCTCCACTAATGAAGCCTGGTGCAGGGAGTTTGAAGAATTGATGAAGAGTGAATTTAAAATGAGTGCTATGGGTGAAATGACTTTCTTCTTGGGTCTTCAGGTTAAGTAGAAATCAAATGGGATCTTTATTTCTCAGGAGAAGTATGTTTATGACATGCTTAAAAAGTTTGATATGGAGAATGTGAAGATTGCTGTAACTCCTTTTGAACCTCCAAAGCCTAAGTCCAATAATGAACCTGATGCTGCTGTTAATGTTCATTTATATAGATCCATGATTGGATCACTCATGTATCTGACAGCTTCAAGACCTGATATCATGTTTGCTGTTGGTGCATGTGCTAGACATCAGGTTACACCATTGACTTCTAACCTTAATGCAGTCAAGAGAATCTTTAAGTATTTGAAAGGACAGCCAAAATTGGGACTTTGGTATCCCAAAGACTCTCCTTTTGTGTTGGAAGCCTATAGTGACAGTGATTATGCTGGGGCTAACTTTGATAGGAAGTCTACTACTGGAGGTTGTCAGTTTCTGGGTAGGAGGTTAGTTTCTTGGTAGTGCAAGAAGCAGACTATAGTGGCTACATCTTCTACTGAGGCAGAATATGTTGCTGCTGCTAGTTGCTATGGACAGGTTCTTTGAATGCAAAATCAGCTGTTGGATTATGGGTTCAACTTCATGAACACTAAGATCTTTATTGATAATCAAAGTACTATGTGTATTGTTAAGAATCCTGTTTATCATCAAAGGACAAAGCATATTGAGATTCGACACCATTTCATAAGAGATGCTTATGAGAAGCATCTTATTCAGGTGGAAAAGATTCATACAGATGATAATGTGGCTGATTTGCTTACCAAGGCTTTTGATGGACCACGGTTTAAACATTTGGTGGTTCATATTGGGATGGTAAATTCCTAGCTACTGAGCTTAAGGGGAGGACCAAGATTAAGGGGAGGATTCTTCTTGTTGTTGTTGTATAGTTTCTATCTTTCTTTCTTTTGGTTTCTTTTCTTATTTTCTTTCTTTTTCTTTTAGTGTGTTTCTGATTTTTTTTTATCCAAAAAAAAAAAAAAAAAAAAAATCTTGTATATTTTGTGTGCTAATAAGTTGGTTTTGAGCAACACCTTGCAGGTACAGTGTTGGTGTTTACACCTTCACAATAAATGGTATTCAACTCACCATGTCTTGCAGACAAGAAAGAGTTAGCTCACCATGAGGGTACGGCTCTGGTGTGAATATCAAATCCGTTGATAGCTGTAATAGCTTGCTTAAAGCTATAGGGTACTTCAACTCACCCATGGTCTATTCCTGAGAGTTGAAAATGGTTCTCAATTCACCATGGATGTAACCCTTTATGGGATCCAAAGGATTGGCTAGTCCACAAAAGTATGGTTTGTGGTAAAGACACTTGGTATCCATATTTGGTATTCAATTCACCAAGGTTTTGCTGTAACCTAAGAATTGACTAGTCCTGAGCAAACGGCTACAGGTAAAGACAAGTCAAATCCGTTTATAGTTGCTGATTTGCTAATAAATCAGATGGTTATCAATGTACCATGGTCTAACACACCTAAACATTGGCTACTCCAGTAGTGATGGCTATTGGTAAAGAGACATCAAATCCATTAATTTTCAATGATTCACCTCTCACAGGAGTTAACACACTTGGATGTGATGAGAATAGTATGAAACTTAAAGTGATTTGATGTACATATTGTCATAGTAGCAGTCAAGTTCATGTGTATGTCATGGTGACCAGTATACATGTTTTGAAGAAGATTTCTTATTCCTGCTGAACTATTGAAGTTGCTGCTGGATGCTATAGAGGTTGGAATCTTGCAAGTTATGGATGTTGCTGCTGGTTACTACTTATTGCTGCTGCTAAGTCGCAGTCCTCAAGCCTGAGAAGTTCAAAGCTCTATCACATTGGAATCTTGCAGGTTAACCTAGTCAACCTCAAGATTAGGGGAGGATTGTTAGGATCTCTGGGAAATAAGAGTTTCATTGTTGCTGCCGATAGTGTTAAGCTGGTTCCTGCCGATAGCTTTGGTTCCTGCTGCAAGCTCATTGCTGCCGACAGTGTTATCTTGTTTCTGCCGATGGTGTTTGTTACTGCGGATAGTATTGTTAGTTATCCGTATATTTAGAATGTTTGTTAAGATTTATTTTTAGTAGAGATCTCGTTTATCTCTTTACACGTTTTTTTGTAGAACGGGTTAGGGTTAGGTCATCCTGTTAGTATAAAAGATAAACCCGTCTATGAGTTTGTTAACGCCTTTAACGTTTTCAATATTCAATAAACAATTCTTAGTTCATAGTTTGATCCATAGAGGATCATTGTCATTTAGAGTTTTCTTCTTTATTATACTTGCTGTTTAGTTTCCGCATAAACGCTTGTATAGCTTACAGAGGTTCTCGTTTATACCAAGCTCAATCAAGCTCGAAGTACTCGATCCTACACCTTTTTCCACACCACTCATTCCAAACCCTCATAACCTCAGCAACTGCTGTCATAACTTAACCTTACACCCAAAACTTAATTACACCCCTTCAAGATCATATTCAAGACATTGAGTTTCAATATCCTCAATCATTCTCACCCTTTTCAACAAAAATTGTAAGTCATCCTACTCTAATTTTTCTTTGTTAGGAACACGTTTTAATATATTTTAAGTCTTGTTCAATTGCGATAAAATGTTGCTAAGATGGGTTATATTGTTTGTAATATGTGACCGGTCCATTAGTAGCCCATGGGCCGGCCACCCATGTGAAATTCCTTCTAGAAACAATTAGCATAGGATGCCCTAATGGTTTGCCTATAAATAGAAGGCAAGGGCTCCTCATTTTGTGTGGGTTTTTCATGTATGTAGCGTAAGCTTTGTCTCTCAATCGTATGAAATGAATTACCTTCTAAATCTCTCATTCTCTCCTCTTATTAGCTTATTCTCTTATCTCTATATCGTAGCTTATTAGATTACTAGTAGTAAGTGCTTATTATCTTTCATACGTGTGTGTGTTGTTGAGATAGTATCGACCTTCAATTGGTATCATTCGCCAAAGGGATAGTTAGGATAGTGTTTTGAGTAGATCTAATCGTATTTTAGGTTGGTTTTAAGGATTAAGTAAGGTTTCTGTTCTAGTTTCATCGTTAATCTCTTTTTGTTGGCACATGTTCATCATCTCGTCAAAAAACTCAACAAATCTCATCAAATTTCCATTTACAACGCTATTGATCTTAAATTTCATCATACTTTGTGGTTTCTAATCGTTAACAATCAAAACAATCGGTTTGTTATTGGTTTTCTAGACAATTTAGTGAAATCCGTGAAAGTCGCGTATTGGAAAAGTTGGTGAAAAGTGCATTTTGGCTTCTGGGTGAATTCCGACAACTTAGGGTTTATCGCGATTCGAATTCTGACAAGTTAGGGTTTCATCGCAATTGGCAGATCTTCAGATTATCGGCATTGGGACTCAGTATTTTACTTTCTTATATAAGAAAGTGAAAATACTTCGACTTGGCTGCTTCTCATCTCTTGTATAAGAGTTGAGAATTATTGAAATTGGAATTTAGATAAAATTATCGAAATTGCCATAAAATATCGCAATTCTGATAAATTATCGTAAATTGCCTTTTCTATCGCAATTTAAGAAAACTTATTCTGTCATTTTTATCGCAATTTTAAGTTTTATCGCAATTTCTATTTTCCTTATCGCTATTTGGAGTTTATCACAATTGGGTGAACAGTACTTATCGCAATTGGGTGAACAGTAATTATCGCAATTGGACAAAAATCTTCAGTTAACCAAATCCAACTTAACATAACTTGATGTGTGTGCGTGTATTGCTCTAATTTATATATCCATGGTGTGTCGTTGTGGTTTTAGCAGTATTCAAGTTTTAAAGTTATATTTAGCCGACTTATCAATAAAACACACACTTTAACGAGCCTGATCAGTATGAATATAATGTTAAGTAGAGTGTCGATCACTAAGAGTGGAACGTATTATCTAGTTATTCTAATCAGTATTTTAATATCTTAAGTTAGCTATACAACCTAATCTAACGCAAGGGGGTTTCAGCCTGAGAGACTGGTACGGTTTGGTTATGATTAAATATAAACTAAACTAATGAGCACGAATCAGCGATTAGCACACACGTACACAGATAGATACTTGAGACAATAAGAAGACCTGTCCTGATAATTAAGTAGCTTGTCACTTGTTTTATTGCTAGTTTTATATTAAGTGTATAGTTCGATGCGATGCATCGAGAGTTAAACCTTTCTCGTTGGCTCTAATCTTATCGGCGAGTAAACCCTTAATGATTACTTATGTCTATCCCACTATCCTAGAATATTGAGCATTTGTGATGCCCACGTTTCGTATACGCTAGAACAGATAGGCGAGGAAGGGGCATGGCGACCCAAGCAATACTCAGCTAGACACAGAGGTTATCAATGCACTAATAAAAGTCACCAAAGACATCAACATATAAACTTTAATTAATGGGAAAGCAATTTTAAGGGGTGCCCATGGTTTTCTGTAGTCACATGGAATCGGCCCATCAATCCTGATGAATTAAAGTGTACTAATACAATAAAACAAAACTACTTAATGAATTGAATACATGCAGGACCTTCTTACAGCTCTTGTATCTTCGTTTAGGGTGTGTCTTGTGCTGCTAACACGTCTGAATTCGGCCTTAGGGTTTTTGTGGTCTTCGGTCTTCTTGTAAAACTCGGCTCTGTATCTTGCACACAAAATTCGTCTGACTTTGGGGTATTTATAGTTTCTGTCTGAGGGTTAGATGCGGCGCATTGACTTAACTTCGCGTAGGGTCCAAGATTAATATATTCAGGAATATTCGTACACCGTAACTCCATTTCTCTATGCGGCGCATGTCCAACGTTGTCTTGGATCGTAACTTGTGAAATCTTGATAATGATGCGCCGTATGTACGAAGCATGTTGCGGCGTATCTGGAGCAGAATGATCTTGATCTTGTACATTTCAGTAGACTCTTAACTTCTTGCTTGTTTTGCCCCATAATTAGTCCAAAATCGCCAAATTTCACATAATACTTGTTTTTACCTGAGAATTACAAAAGTAAACATTAACGTATCAATTCTCATATATAATATAATAAAACAAGTCAAATAAATAAGATAAATGATGATAATAAAATGTACTTATTTGAGTTCATCAAATATCCCCCCACTTGAACTTTACTCGTCCCCAAGTAAACCTTAGAATAAATCTTATGAAAATGTATCCTAAAAGATATTAGGATTTATTTTTATATTTAAGCATGTATTCGTTTTTGTCATAATTGCACAACCAAACACCTAACGAATTAGAGATAAAATAAAATATTTCGATTAAAGCAAATCTAATCGTTTAACTTTCCAATCGTGACGAATATTCTATCATAAGCTTGGCAAGTATACGCATCTCCTCCACTAAAGCCAAGGAATAACAAGTCTAAAGCGGTAAAAAGGGTTTTGTTGGTTAAGGGTTAATCATTCTTCTTAATCTCTATCGATCTCACATTCCAGAAAAGGCAACAAAATCACAAATACATGATCGAATCCACGAACACGATACTTGCAATTGCTCAAATCCTTAACTCAAATGGGCTAAAAATAGGACCAAGTAATCTTCACCAATAATATTATATCAAAAAGGGCGACAAAATCATAAATACATAGCCGAATCCATGACTACGATACTTAAGATTGCTCAAATCCCTAATCTCAATAAATCAAAGGTTTGGATAAAGAATAATATAGGGTATGGATAATATTTGGGATACAAATTGGTGTAAAATGAAAAATAAACAAAAACAGATAAATTAAAATCCTAAGTGTGGTAAATTACTTTCCCAACTATCCCATAAATAAGACTCATATCATTGAATAACTCATGCTTTAACACTTGAAACACACGCTTTAGGTAGACACGAATTATACTCAACAAGATCTCAATCAAAGAATAACCTTAGTTGGCGTTCCCATAACGTCCAACTCCCATTCAATCCATAAATATAATATACAACAAATAGTGGTGATATCGACCACTTAATACAAAACTTTACATAAGTTGGTTAAAACAAACTTCCAACTTTTCATTTTTCTTTTTCTTTTCTATTTTTTTCGATTTTTTTGATTTTTTTGATTTTTTTTTTTTTTTTTTTTTTTTTTTTTTTTTTTTTTTTTTTTTGACATCAACATATGTGTAAAATTTCACAACTTTACTATCACTATTTTTCCGGATAATTTTTCTATACTTTTCATACTTTCAGAAATAACTGTAATAGCGAAATTAGTAAACGCACGAAAAATAAACTCAAAGATATACAATATTTACTTTCATACCAATTGCATTGTGCTATTTCCTGACTCAACCAGAGATAATGAATTACGCACGCGAACACATATAATGTAAGGAAACACACTTTGCCTAAAGCAATTAACCAACCACGGATTTTATCTACAGGGTAGGCTAAGGTGTAAGGGTGTATCGAAACATTATAACAAAGGCGTAAGAAACGAAGGAATGGCTCTGAGTGTTTTTCTAGGGGTATCTTACCCTAAAAGTGAGAGTAACAAAAGGGTTTATACGGGGATTAACTAACCAGTGTAGTTAGTTAATATCACATAACATATAAAGGCTATTTGGGTGTAATCCTAGAAATTTACCAATTTAGACAAGTCATTCCAATTATATAGATAATACTTATTATGGTGGTCTCAAATAGTATACAAGCCAAGTTCTAAAGTTTACAAGTCACCGGCACACTCATAGATTTGTGAATTTTGAAAAGATCACAATTTTTGAAAATAATGTTATGTGTGCAGCTATGTAATTTAGACTTTAAACAAAAAACATGCTAAAAAATTTAAATTTTGATATATTAAGCGCATTTTAAGCATATTTTGAAAAAGTTTAGGACAAGTAAGTGTTCTAATTCTCCAATCCCACCACTTAAGTTAAACAACGTCCTCGTTGTTTGTAACAAAGATTAAAAACTGGAAAATAAAAGAATTAGAACAGAAAAACTCCCCTGAGATTTGCTCGGTATGATCCTCCATTATTTGTTTAAGAGCAAAAATCAACTTTCTTGTGGATTAGAACGTTTAAGTTTCAAAAATGATGTATCCACAAGAATGCAGGAATCTATAATACCATTCAGACTTTAACACACCTGAGTTAAGAAAGTTCAAACTTGCATAATACATTAGTAGTTAGTAAAAATAAAACATAAAAAATTAAAATGAAAATCATCAGGTCAGTCGATACGCCGTATCTTATGGAAGAAGATACGCCGTATCGAGCCTGGAATAAATACGAATCAGAATAGAAGATAGGATGCGTCGCATCTGTTTCACTAGATGCGGCGCATGTAATTACCAAACAAACTGTTAACAGTTTGTTGTAAAATAGCTCGTTCCATGGTTTATCTCTCACGTCCTCTCGTACTCTCATGCTGAACTTAATGCCAGTCTTCATCAAGCATAATAAGAAATATAAACTGAAACATCAAATAAATACATGATAATGAGTACAATCCAAAATAATGATAATATACAAGGAACAATGTCAATAAACATATCAAATCAAGTAGCTGGGGGGTCATCTCCAGTAGTCGGCTGAGCCTCAGAAGTGCTGGCACCATCGGTCCTCCGTCTGACTCTGCGGGAGTATGTGGCCATGGCTCCGACGTGAGTACCGTCTGGGAGAGTATGGCTCATCCCTTGATGATCCATAATCCGACTCATACTCTCCACAAGCCAACCTAGGTCTCTCCTAACCATAGTGAGGTCGGCCCTCATATCGTCAACAACGCCCCTCAGAGCTCTAACCTCCCCCTCAACTAGCTCAACTCTCTGCCCCACAGTGCGTACAACCGGTGGCTGGGGTGCTGGTGCCTCCTCCTGGGCTGGAGCAGCAGCCGGAGCTCCCTTAGGATCTCCCTGCTCCACCTCTACCTCTGCTGGTCTCGCGGGCCCCAACGCTACCCAAAAGTAATCTCCCATAGTCATTTCACAGATCCCTAACCTAACCAAATAATCCTGCCCAATAATCGGCAGGCTATTCACCTTAATCTCCAGGCCGGCAGGGATCTCATCACCAATAACGCCAAAATGACGGGCTAGTCTAGATACAAAATGTCCTCCAGTCATTTGGCTCCTCCGATCTCTCCCTAATGCTCCTCTGTGGAGGAAATGTGCCAGAAAGTGAGGGATGTTCACCAACAACCCCTCGTCCATGCTCCTCAGAAAGAAGAGGTCAAGAGTGGTCACCTTCTCAGGTGACTGACCCCTCCCAGCTATGGTCAATGCAATCATCCTGTGGCACAGCCTCCTCATAGGCTCCCTAATCAATGTATAAGATGGGGTGCCAATGGTGGAATCACCCCCTGATGATATCCTCTCCCAGTAATCTCCTAGCAACCCCTTATCCGGAACCACCCTCAAGCTCTCACTCCAGTACCTGGCAAACCCGTCAGACTCAATCTCCTCCTCAGTATGCAGGCCCATAGCCAAAATAAACTGCCTCATCGACATCTGCCTAAACTCTCCACCCAATCTAAACACAAGAGTGTCAGCAATATCCAACTCCAAATCAGTCTCCCTATAGGAAACTGTGCTAAAGAACTCCAACATAAGCTCCCTAATCAGAGGCTCGTCAATCCTAAACATCCTCTCCCAAGCATAAGACCTGAATACGACCTCATCATCATCATCTCTAACTACCATCTCTAACCTGTCATGTAGACCATCAGCTGCATTCCCCCCATCAATCAAACCAACATCCGCAAATCCCAAAACCGAGACCCTAAAGATCTTCCTAAAGAAGATCGCTCTCAGTCTCCGTACGTATTCAGCCTCAGTATCTGCTGTCAGTCCCATGGTCTCGAAACGGAGCTACGGATGTCTGTGTGCAACTTCAGGTAATGCCATCTGCAATAATTCTTTAAGGTTAGTAAACAGTCTGTAATAAGGTTGATACGGCGCATCTGATAAATCAGTGCGGCGTATCTGCACAAAATATAAGAGATGCGGAGCAAGCACAATAGAATACGGCGTATGGAGATGCGTCGTATCTAAATTAAGTAATACGAAGTATATAGAATTTTATTAAATTGGAAATAGGTCGTTACGCCGCATCAATTAACTTAGATGTGCCGCATCTATTGATATATCAGTATGAAAGAAAAGGGTCAGGCATGCATTCCAAGAAATCCGGACCCGTGACGTAAACTCCCACTTTAACATCACAGTCCCTCTTACCCATTAAAAGAGTTCTAAAAGTTTATTATACCACCACCAATCCATTTTCCCACTAAAATTCAAAATTAAATTCAAAACCCTAATTTACATTCAAATCAAATTAGGCCAGAAATTCAATGATTTATGCAAATTGAATACGGGGGAAATCATCTAACGCAAATTCTAATCAATTCTCCTAATCTTCCATTGAAATTCGGTCCAAGTTCTAATCATATTATCGCATAAACCCTAATTATTAAATTAAACAAAATTAAATAAAATAATCACCTTATATTACGATTAGGATTTAGTTCGGATAAGGAGGTTTGATTCGAGAAAAGCACTTCGGATCAAAGGTTCGTATTTATAGGACAAATAGATGCGCCGTATTGAATAATTGTAATGCGCCGTATCTTATCTAAATTCGTTGACTGGTCACTAAATTTTAATTAGTCAGAAATACGGCGCTTAGAAAACTAAGATCCGCCGTATTACTGTGCTAGTGAACGAAATTTAAATAAGGAACGTACCTTGGCCTCCGCAACACATTTCCTTACACATCAAATTGGGGTAAAACGGTATACCATATGATATATATAAATTCAAGATAAGAACAATAAGCATATCCGTTTTATGATTATAATCTTCTTGTTTAGTGGATAATGATTTACTCCAAGGTTATGAGCAAATATCGTTTTAAGGTTACAAAATTAAGATTATATTCGGGAGAGGTTTCGTAGAGAACTCTCTATAAGGCTAGGTAAATTAATGTAGAGGATACCTGGAATTTTATTTCAAGAATTTTAAGATACTCAAATGTTACCAGTACTGAATTCTCCTACACTCTTGTAGTTTTATTACAGCCTTTCAGTCATCAAGGGTTTGATTACTCCAGCTAGCGTCTCATGGTTAGGTTCAGAATGTAATCTTCCATAGTGATGCTTAAGCCATCATTAATCCTGAAAATAAACCAACTTGTGCACGAGAGTAGTGGAACGATCAAAGTGAATATCAAAAATCAACTATATTCATCAAATTAAATTCGTCGTATTAACAAAAGCTAATGCGCCGTATTTTCGTTACGTTTCAAAATACAAGATTTTTGATTCAGAAGATGCGCCGTATCGATAAAAATCGATGCGTCGTATCTGTTTAATAATTCGAAAAACTGTTTTTAATTTAAATCGAAAATACGCCGTATCTGTTAAAACAGATGCGTCGTATGGCGTTAGGGTTTAGAAAAATTTCTTATTAAAAACAGAATACGCCGTATCTTGGGGAAAGATGCGTCGTATCGGATTTATTAAACGCGTTGTATTTTAGAAAAATTAAACGCAATACGCCGTATCTGTGAAAGCAGATGCACCGTATCGTTTGTATTAGCACAGTACAACGATAGCAGAATGCAGAAAAATAGAAAAATAAAAACAAAAAATAAAATCAAACAAAAAAGTAACAAAAATTAAAGAAAATAAAAGCACACAAAAACAGAAAATATGCAAATAATACAATGAATGCAATTTATCTAATATACAACGGGGTTAGCGGTTAGAATCTAAAAATTAAAAAGAAAACCTAATTAAAATACTAATCAAATTAACAGATAATAACAATCCACTCCCCGGCGACGGCGCCAAAAACTTGGTATGTGTGCGTGTATTGCTCTAATTTATATATCCACGGTGTGTCGTTGTGGTTTTAGCAGTATTCAAGTTTTAAATTTATATTTAGCCGACTTATCAATAAAACACACACTTTAACGAGCAGTGTACCCGGTCAGTATGAATATAATGGTAAGTAGAGTGTCGATCACTAAGAGTGGAACGTATTATCTAGTTATTCTAATCAATATTTTAATATCTTAAGTTAGCTATACAACCTAATCTAACGCAAGGGCGTTTCAGCCTGAGAGACTGGCACGGTTTGGTTATGATTAAATATAAACTAAACTAATGAGCACGAATCAGTGATTAGCACACACGTACACAGATAGATACTTGAGACAATAAGAAGACCTGTCCTGATAATTAAGTAGCTTGTCACTTGTTTTATTGCTGGTTTTATATGAAGTGTATAGTTCAATGCGACGCATCGAGAGTTAAACCTTTCTCGTTGGCTGTAATCTTATCGGCGAGTAAACCCTTAATGATTACTTATGTCTATCCCACTATCCTAGAATATTGAGCATTTGTGATGCCCACGTTTCGTATACGCTAGAACAGATAGGCGAGGAAGGGGCATGGCGACCCAAGCAATGCTCAGCTAGACACAGAGGTTATCAATGCACTAATAAAAGTCACCAAAGACATCAACATATAAACTTTAATTAATGGGAAAGCAATTTTAAGGGGTGCCCATGGTTTTCCGTAGTCACATGGAATCGGCCCATCAATCCTGATGAATTAAAGTGTACTAATACAATAAAACAAAACTACTTAATGAATTGAATACATGCAGGACCTTCTTACAGCTCTTGTATCTTCGTTTAGGGTGTGTCTTGTGCTGCTAACACGTCTGAATTCGGCCTTAGGGTTTTTGTGGTCTTCGGTCTTCTTGTAAAACTCGGCTCTGTATCTTGCACACAAAATTCGTCTGACTTTGGGGTATTTATAGTTTCTGTCTGAGGGTTAGATGCGGCGCATTGAATAAGTAGATGCGGCGCATTGACTTAACTTCGCGTGGGGTCCAAGATTAATATATTCAGGAACATTCGTACACCGCCTTAAGATGCGGCGTAACTCCATTTCTCTATGCGGCGCATGTCCTTTGCTGTCTTGGATCGTAACTTTTGAAATCTTGATAGTGATGCGCCGTATGTATGAAGCATGTTGCGGCGTATCTGGAGCTGAATGATCTTGATCTTGTACATTTCAGTAGACTCTTAACTTCTTGCTTGTTTTGCTCCATAATTAGTCCAAAATCGCCAAATTTCACATAATACTTGTTTTTACCTGAGAATTACAAAAGTAAACATTAACGTATCAATTCTCATATATAATATAATAAAAAAAAGTCAAATAAATAAGATAAATGATGATAATAAAATGTACTTATTTGAGTTCATCATAACTCATCACACAAATCTTAATTATCTTCAAGATCCAGACATGTCTCAACCACCTCACTTCAATTTCTACTATCAGCTACAGCAATATCCACAACAACAACAATTTCATCATCAGTATCAACAAAAACAAGCATTCGTGCAACAGCATCAATTTCTCTCTCCACCACAAGTATCTCCACAACAAATCATGCAACAGAATTAAATGCAGAACTATCCATCCTACTCCAGAGAACCACATTGGTTTAATAAGATGTGTGAGGCAATCAGCAGTCAGCAATCCCGTCATGAAGCTGGAAATCAGGAAACTCCACCTATGCTGACACCTGGTAACTATGTGCAATGGGCTAGTAGATTCCTCAGATTCATTGAACTCCGAAAACCCCATGGAAAATATCTTAAGAAAGCCATTGAAGAAGGACCCTTTCCACTTCCAGTAACTGTTGTTCCAGGAACTTCAGAAAGAGAAGAAACATCAACTCCCATTGCTGTCGCTAACTACACGACTGAACAAACACTGCAACAAGAGGCAAATCAATTGACAATGTCTTACATACTTCTGGGAATTCCCAATCCTATTTACCGAAGTATTGATGCTCAAAAGACTGGCAAATACATGTGGGAACATGTGCATCTTCTAATGGAAGGAACAGAGTTAAATCAAGAAGATTTTGAGTCAAAGTTGTACATGGAGTACACTCACTTTATCATGGAACTAGGGGAAACTATTGAATCATACTACCACCATTTCACAAACATTGTCAATGACCTCGATTGTCATAATATCAAGTTACCAAGGATTGCTATCAATTCCAAATTCCTAGGATGCCTTGGACCAGAATGGCAGAAATATGCAACATTTGTCAGGCAAACAAAGAAGATTGGTGAAGTCAAGTATGGACTAATGTATGACTATCTGAGACAACATCAATCTGAGGTAGATAAGGAAGTTGCAGCACGAGGCGGTCTCATATCAGCACCAACATCTAATTCGCTTGCTGTTGTTGCTCAATCCAACTTTCCACTACCAAACCAGGAATTTGGTCAATCATCTTTCCAACCAAGTTTTCAACTACAACCTTCAAACCAAATCGTTCCATATGAAGCACCATCACAATACTCTGACAACCAAATGGTCCCTTATAACAACTCAGATTCCATGATGTACTCAAATGTTGATTATGATGAAGAAAAGGATGCATTCAACTCTCTCAATGAAGCATTTGGATTAATTGCTAAGGCATTTGGAAAGTTCACCAACAAATCCAACAACCGTCTTCGTTCATCATCCAATACCAGGAATCAAGCTGTTATTAAAGATGGTAGAGTGGAAATTCAGAATCGGTCTTCGGGCAGATATGGTTCAGGAAACACTGGAAACTATGGGTTTCAGAGGTTTCAGTCAGGAGGGAACATGTTCAATTCTGCAGGGGGTAACAGGAACAGTATGGGAACTACTCGGAGAAGAAATCAGATGGCTGGGAATGCACAGAAAGGCATTGCAAATACTTCAATCACGTGCTACAACTGTGGTGGGAGTGGTCATATGGCAAATGCTTGCTTTAAGCCTAGGACTCAGGGTAGTGCATATCACAAGGAAGCTCTTTTGATGGCTCTCAAGGATGAAAAAGCTGCAGGAATGTTGACTCAGAACAAGCAAAGCTTTATGGCCAATGCTGCATCTGATGATGAGATGGAAGATCTTGAAGCAAATGCTGCAGTAATGCTCATGGCAAACATGCAGGAGATGAACATGTCCGAGACAGGCCCGGTTTATGATACCGATGGTCTATCTCAGGTACCTGATCCACAATGTCTTATACATGAAATTGCTTCACCATCTGCATCTTCATCTACAAATGAAAATTCTGTTCAACATAATTCATCATTCTCATCTCCATCAGATGATGAAATAAACACTGTTGTATCATTTGATGATGATAAAACCGTCGTTTCATTTGATGATTCTATTGACGATGAAAATTATGATCATCTTGAACAAAATGATCCTTTGCCTGATCAAGATTCAGAGCTTCAGGCCTTGTTAATGACCACCCAATCACAAATTGAGAAATGCAATGAAATCAATCAAAATCTAAAAGCAAAAATTGCATTGTTAACAAAGGACAATGAGTGCTATAAACTACAACTTTCAGGATATCAAAAACAAGAAAAACGTGAAAAAGGTTTTGAGATTGCTTTCCAAAAAGAGTACGTAAAAGTTCAAGATTTAGAAAGTCAAGTTCGTGAGCTAACCGTTTCCAAGGCTGAGCTCCTCTCTCAAAAAGAAAAGGATCAATTTGAATTCAAAAAAGAAATTGATACTTTAAATTATGAGCTGTTAAAAACTCAATCCAAGCTTTCAACATCTCAAAATAATCTTCTTGCAGAAAAGCAAGCCTCAAGTAAACGCGTCAACTCAAATCTTGAAGAAATTGTCACTTTGGAATCCAAACTTAAAGAGTTTCAAACTATTGTATACAAAAATGGTGAATCAATAACTCAAATTCAAAGGCTAACGGTAAAACCAGTTCCAAAAGGATTTGGATTTGCTATTGGCTGTGACCAACCACGTTTTCTTTCTAAAGCACTCAGCAAAAATCCCAAGTTATACAATGCAGAATTATTACTTGATGATACCTTTCAAAGAGTTGTTGTGCTTAGTAATGATGAAGAACTTGCACATCTTGAACGTCAAAAAGAACTTGAGAGTCGACCAAAAACAGACAAAGATTTTTCCAGAGTTCATTATGATTATAACGCAAGACCTCATATCAGTAAATCATTTGTCCCTCCAAAGGACAAACCAGAACAAACGTTGTTAAACACCTACATACATGCTTCTTCTTCAGTAATTCCTGTGTCCAAGACTGTTACACATCTCAAGGATGCTTTGACAGAGGATGAAGTTGATCCACAAATGCCTCAAGAATGTCGAATTCTTCAATATTTTAAGACATTTATGGAAGACACATTTTTTTTGGAGAATGAAATTGAGTTTAGTTCTCAAATCGAAGTCTCTACTTTTCTTTCCTCAGTCGCGAAAGAAAAGCGAGATATTCTTCAAAAGAAAATTCTGCCCCATGTCAAACATCTGAAGAAATGTGCAACACAATGGGAATAAGAATTACAAACGGAAGTAGCATCTATGAAGAGCATTTTCATAGCTAAAGACGACAAAGTTCAAAGACAAAAACTTCAAAAGAAAACTTTAGCAAAAGAAAATGATCGACTCTTAGAAAAAGTTCTGTATTATGACGTTGTTTCTGTGATAATGAATTCGCTTTATGAGTCATGCAATGAGTTACTTGTGAATGATCATGCTGTAAATGTTGAGATGTTGCAAATGGAGATAGAAAATTTGGTAAAAGAGAATGAGGATCTTCGTCAAATCAACCATGATGTGGAAAACAAAATTTTCAATCTTCAAAAGAGGCTTGACTGGTGTCAGCATCAAAGTGTCATATTTGAATTAAATTACCAACATCTAAAAACATCTTTGTCATTTCAAAACAGTCATACTTCTAAAAATGAGAATCAAAATGAAAATGATGTCTTAAGACATAAACTGTTTGAATATGAAAAGGATCTGGATGAAATTATTCAAAACAGAAATGACACAGTCCGCCTCAACAGAATTTTAGATTCAAAAAATCAAGAATACCAACACATCATTGTTGATCTGAAAAAGAAAATCAGAGGTTTAGACAAAGGCAAAGCACAAGTTTATAAGATTGCCCCAGGGATGTATGCAGTAGACAAGGCAATTACCCAAGCATCAGACTTAACCACTAATGAAACTACTTCAATTTCCACAGGATTAGATACCATGTCTAAGACTAGCAACTCCAAGACCTACAAGAAACAACAGAAGCGTAGAATCCGGAAACCTAGGAATGGATCATCTAAGTCTGCAGAAGTTAAAGCAAGTAGTTCGAATAAAACGCATGAAATATCAGGAATATAATCAAACTTATCTAAGTCTAATTCTAGTAATGATGTAACAGACATTAAATCTATGAATGTTAATGATGATGTTATGATTGATGCTAGTTGTATTGTTTGTCGTGCTAGTATATTATCTGGTGATCATCAAAACTGCATTGCTAAAACTCTGTTGAAACGTAAAAAGAAACGAACTAGTGGCTCTTCCTCTAGGCTCAAAACTGTTGCCAAGTCCATTTTAGGGAAACCACCACTAGTAGTTTCTGAGCAAACCATAAAAACACCCATAGCCAAACCCAAGACAACCAAATCACCTAGTGCATTTATTAGGAAAAAGGCTGAGACTAGTTGGACATGGCAACGTTGGTTACAAAACACAGCAAGTTTTACATGGGTTCCTAAGATAATTAAATCTTGTGTTACTAACCCAACGGGTCCAACCGTTACCAATTCTCCACCTGTTTCCAATATTTGTGATGCAGGTGATACAAATTGTCCTCTGGATTGTTGATAGCGGGTGTTCCCGACACATGATCGGCAACCTCAAGCTTCTCACAAACTTTATTACAAAGTTCATCGGAACGGTCAGGTTCGGGAATGATCACTTCACAGCAATAATGGGCTATGGAGATTATGTTAATGGGAACATCGAGATCAGTCGTGTATATTATGTTGAAGGCCTTGGTCACAATCTATTCTCAGTGGGACAATTCTGTGACGGAGAATTAGAAGTAGCATTTCGGGAGAAAACTTGCTTCATTCGTGATCTTCAAGGAAATGATTTGATGAAAGGAAAACGGGGAACCAGTCTATACACCATATCCTTTGAAGGTATGACAGCATCATCTCCTATCTGTTTACTCTCCAAGGCTAATCGCACAAAGGCTTGGTTATGGCATAAAAGATTGTCTCATCTCAATTTCAAAACCATGACTGACCTCGCAAGGAATAAATTGGTTGACGGATTACCCAAATTCAGATATGCCAAAGATCATTTGTGTTCTGCATGTGAACAAGGGAAAAGTCACCGTACTCACTTTCCTCCCAAAACAGAACACAACACAGATCATGTCCTACAGCTGCTACATATGGATTTATGTGATCCAATGTGGGTTCAAACTATAAACGGGAAAAGGTATATTTTGGTAATAGTGGATGATTACTCACGATGGACATGGGTCTACTTTCTTCGGACAAAAGATCAAGTTCCTTCAATGGTCATCACGTTTCTTACGAAGATTCAAGTTCAAGTCCGTAACACCGTCAGGATTATTCGAACAGACAACGGCACTGAATTTAAGAATCAAACCCTTCGGGAATACACTGAGAAGCATGGGATTGTTCATCAATATTCAATTGCTCGCACTCCCGAACAGAATGGTGTAGTTGAAAGAAGAATCTGTATGCTTGTGGAAGTAGCTAGAACAATGTTGATCAATGCCCAATTACCAGATTACCTTTGGGCTGAAGCTGTTAATACTGCATGTTATACCCAGAACCGCGGCATGATCAACAGACGACACAACAAAACTCCATATGAGCTTATTCAAGGCAGGAAACCAAACATCAACTACTTTCATGTTTTTGGAGCACTGTGTTACCCGAAAAATGATAGAGATGATCTTGGTAAATTAAAGGCTAAAGCAGACATCGAGATATTTGTTGGCTAGTGTGAGAATTCTAAGGGATATAGAATTTGGAATCGTCGGACCGGGGAAATTCAAGAAACTATACACGCCAATTTTGATGAACTCACGGAAATGGCTTCTGAGCAAGACCGCTTAGAACCCGAACATAACCGTCTAAACTTCCCTGAATCTTCGGCTGCACCCCTACCCTTTAACAGGAAAGATCTGGAAGATTTGTTTGCACCAATGTTTGATGAAGTTTGTGTTAGTAGTGCATCAGATGCTTCCACCAGTTCCGCTGCTCAACATGTCCCAAATCAAGCACCTGATCAATCTGCAACTACTTCTATAGCAGTTGATAATGATGCACCTCAACCTGAACCCTCATCACCCATGGAACAAACACCTCCACCTGCAGTTGAAGATTCTTCCCCCACTTCTAACCAAGTTCCCACACCTTCAGGGTATGACGGGAATGCATTTTTTAATCCATTTGCTCCACCACCAACCATTCCAGAAACAGGAGAGTCATCCTCGAGCAATATGGACCCGTCATATCACCATAACAACATTCAACATTTCCCATCCACCCACAAATGGACAAGAGATCATCCCTTGGTAAATAAATTGGAAATCGACAATCCATCATGACAAGACAAAACTTCACTCAGATAGTGAACACTGCATGTTTCACTCACTGTCTGTCAATCTGAACCTAAAAACATCAAAGAAGCCCTTACATATGACAACTGGATTGAATCCATGCAAGAAGAGCTGGAACAATTCAAACGTTTGGAAGTTTGGGAATTAGTGGAAAGACCAGATGGAGTTTATGTTGTTGGATTGAAATGGATTTGGAAGAACAAGCTAGATGCAGATGGTACCGTCATCCGTAACAAGTCCCGACTGGTAGCAAAAGGGTATAGCCAAGAAGAGGGTATTGACTTCGAGGAATCGTTTGCTCCAGTGGCTCGGATTGAGGCAGTTCGAATGTTTCTGGCATACGCAGCCCACAAGAACATCACAGTCTATCAGATGGATGTGAAGACGGCATTTCTCAATGGACAACTCCGAGAAGAGGTGTACGTATCACAACCAGAAGGCTTCGTGGACCTAGATCATCCAAACCATGTATATCGGCTTAAGAAAGCCCTATACGGCCTTAAACAAGCCCCAAGGGCGTGGTACGATAAACTGTCTGCATTTCTCCTTGCTAATCATTTTACCAAAGGAACTGTTGACCCGATTTATTTATACAGACACACGGGGAAGACATTCTCATTGTTCAAATTTATGTGGATGATATTATTTTTGGTTCAACCAATAAAAAATATTCAAACGCTTTTTCTAAACTGATGAAACAAAACTTTGAGATGTCTATGATGGGTGAACTTAAATTCTTTCTAGGATTGCAAGTTCATCAGTTGCCCCGTGGTATATTTCTAAGTCAGTCAAAGTATGCTCAGGAAATCCTGAAAAAGCATGGTATGACCAGCTGTGACACCTATAACACCCCCATGTCCTCCTCATCCCCGAAGCTAGATGCTGACATACATGGGACACCCATTGATCCTACGAAGTATCGTAGTATGATTGGTTTGATCATGTATCTCACGGCTAGCAGACCGGATGTTGTATTTGCCACATATCTTTGCTCCCGCTATCAGTCTAGACCGACTGAACGGCATTTGTCAGCCGTTAAAAGAATCCTTAGATACATAAAAGGAACCATTAATTTGGGGATCTGGTATCCAAAGGATTATGGGTTTGAACTTGTTGCATTTTCAGACGCTGACCATGCAGGGTGCTTAGACACACGCAAAAGTACATCAGGGGGAGTACAATTCTTGGGTGACAAGCTCGTCTCTTGGCAATCAAAGAAACAAGACTGCACCTCACTGTCGTCAACAGAATCTAAATATGTGGCCATGTCTGCCTGCTGTGCTCAAGTCTTCTGGATGCGATCACAACTGATGGACTACGGATACATATTCAACAAGATTCCTATGTACTGTGATTCCAAGAGTGCCATTGCTATTTCATGCAACACCGTGCAACATTCCAAGTCCAAGCATATTGATCTCCGATACCATTTCATCAAGGAACACGTGGAAAAGGGTACTGTTGAATTGTATTTTGTGGGAACGGAACACCAATTGGCGGATCTATTCACAAAAGCCTTGCCTCATGCAAGATTTGTGGATCTGGTTCACCAGATTGGTATGAGATGTTTGACGCCAAATGATTTGAAAAAATTTCTTAAAAACAATTAACCAAGTCAAACATCTCCAAACTATCTTTGTAAATATATATATATATATAGTATATATATATATATATATATATATAATATATATATATATATATATATATATAAAAAATAAAATAAAAATTGCAAGTACAAACCCCTTTTACAACACTTTGTTCCAATTTTTAACATGTCAAATATTATTTTTGAACAAGTGTTGAGGGGGAGACACAACATTTAAATTTTTTTTAAATTTGTACTTGCATGCTTTCTAAAATTGTTGCTTCACAAAGTTTTTGGTGATGTGATCATAAGATGGATAAGTTATGTGCCTAAAATGAAAATTTTGAGACTTAGAGTTAGTCACATGGTGGGTTTAGGACTAGGAATACAAAGACTCAAGGTTTGGGGACTATATGTGTTAATCATGCAAAGTTAATAGATATAAAATATCAAAAATTCACCGCAGTTAATACGCTGACATATTCACCAACCATATTAAATACCACTACCCACCATCATCTACGGCCATCCTTCAATCTGTCAATCCACTCACGATCATCATATTTTGTGAGTATTTTTGTGCTTAACATGTCATTATAACAGATGGTTTTAAATCTTATCATGATCCAACGGTTAAAACAATCGCAATTGTGAATTTTAGTTCTAGGGTTTGCGTAAAATTGGGGATCTTTGAATGAGAGTATTTTAGTTGAGAAAAATTGTAAGATAATGTTTAGATATTGATAATAAACCTAGATTGTATGCTTAATCACTCCCAGAAACTTCAAATCGTTAGAATTATGTTTTAGGGTTTAAGCGACAAATTCAGGGAAATCTGTATATGAGTGTTATTGTGTCATTTGTATGTTGGGATGTTGTTGTTATGAGTTTAATTGAATGTATGCATGCTTAGATTGTGCCCAGAAACACGTTAAGTGGATTAATTGAGCTTAAGGGTTTATGAAGAACAACGAACACTAGCAGTTTGATTATTGAGTTTTTTTGGATGAATGTTGTTATAACTTGGACAGATTGTTTAGTTTAGTCATAAAAACTGTTTAAGATAATATGTGGTTGAAAAATCTAAGTTATAATGAATTTCGATAAGAATCTGCGTGGCTGTTCATCTTCAAAGTTATCGGAAACTCTTGTACAAGAGTTTATCGAGATTGCCAAAATTATCGCGATTGGATAATTATCGCGATTGCATAATTATCGCTATTGCATAATTATCGCTATTGCCTAATTATCGCTATTGCATAATTATCGCTATTGCATAATTATCGCTATTGCCTAATTATCGCTATTGCATAATTATCGCTATTGCATAATTATCGATATTGCATAATTATCGCTATTGCCTAATTATCGCTATTGCATAATTATCACTATTGCATAATTATCGCTATTGCCTAATTATCGCTATTGCATAATTATCGCTATTGCATAATTATCGCTAATGCATAATTATCGCAATTGCATAATTATCTCAATTGCCATAATTATCGCAATTGTGATCTTTTATAGAATTTGATCTATTTCCTTAGATATATCTTTTATACTTATCGAAATGGATCAAATTTTATAGAATTTGGTAATATCTTGATAAATTCTTTGATCAAGCATGTAACAACCAATCATAAATGCAAATGGATGCCATGTGTTGTATCTAGTTTTAACATATGCTAACAATCATGTATATTGCATATTTGTACTTGATTGTTGTTTCAGATAACATCAAATGGCTGCACCACAACAACAACCTCTTCCAACACTCACTAAAGAAGAAGTTTTTCCTCATGGGTATTCTTTGGAGATTGGGAAAAACAATGCACGAGTAGAGCTTGACAAGATAAAGTGTTCTGACCCAAGCTGCTAGATTGCTGTGGAAATTCTCAAAGCACACATCTAAAGCATATCAAAACCAGACCCGAAATTCTCAACGTTTAACAACAGGGCTTGATGTGAGCATTTGAATTCATATTTCATAATTCTTATATCATTATTCTTACCATTGGCCTGTGACATTACGGCTTGTGCACACATAACAGTGTACAACCCGGACCTCAAAGAAAGGACCCTAAGGTACGCTTCAGTGCCTCAATCCTGAAAAAGGAGAGAAAGCTTCTTACTTATGAGCAGAATTAAACCAGAATGTTTTTTCTAAAGTTTTTCCAAACATTCTGCTCATAAGAACAAGTATTCCCTCGTCAAGGGGGAGTATTTGAAAAAATAATCTTTGTTAATAATAACAAATGTTCTTGAAATTCTTCCCCAAAAACTCAAAAACAGCATATTTTAATCATAAAGTTTTTCAAAAACATCATGAGTATGCTATTTTTGAGGGGGAGAAGTAAAAGATGATTAAAATATGGTGTCTCAATTGCTGGAATCTCACAAGTGCTCAAACTCAGAATTGACCCTCGAATTGACGATTGGAAAAGTCAGTAGTCGAAAGGACATGTCCCGGACGGGTAATAATTTCAAGCCAGTTTATCTGGTGATGTAAGCGTGTCTCGCAAAGGACGTGTCTGAGTAGAATGTACCGATTTCGAGCGATTTTCCTTGAATGTGATCTGGACGGGTAATAATTTCAAGCTAGTTCTACTAGTGATGTAAGCGTGTCTCGCAATGATCATGTTCATTGAAAATCAATCAATTCAAAAGTGTCAACTCTTCCCGACATGTGCAAATTTCAAATTAATTAATTATGAGCACATGTTAAGGGGGAGTCCTTCTGAAAAACACAAAACTCTCAAGGTGTCAATAAACTGTTTTTACAATCATCGACACTTTGAGAGATTTTCAAAGGTTTTGGTAAATGGCATCAACATAGGATAGTCATGGAGTTATAAGGTGACTAAGGTTAGGGAAAACCGTCCTATGATCCGCCAGAGCCGGAGGGATCTACCCAAAGACAATACCAATAGTTTAGAACTAGAAAGTCCTAGGTATGATATAAAAAAGGAGAAAATGAATGAAAGAAGAAAGAAGGGGTTGAAGAATTAAAAAGAAAAAGCAAAGAAAAGGGTGAAAAGAAATAGCCCTCCATTTGTTCAACCTTAGGGCAGACACCGGGTTTAATTCATAATCTACTGGTTGATGAGCATCACCGGTATTGAAGACTAAAGACGTCATGGACCCAGTGACGCACTGCACTAAACCTTCTAAGCCACTCAAGTGTCTCTCAAAAGACATTTGTTTCATTCACACGGAGAACCCTTCATAATCTATCGACCTCTCATTACAAGAGTGTTGATATTGAAAAGGAGGCAATCTGCTCCACGCCTCCGACGACCAAACAAATGTGCACTAATTGAGTCTAGAGCCATGAGATTCATCAAAGATCTCTTAGGTACACTTAGAATTACTCTGGTGTTCTACATCATGGGCATCAGTTGTAAATTAGGAAAGTGTCCTTCGCAGATCTTAGCAATCTGCCAAGAACATTCATGAGAGAAGTCACAATTGTGATTATCAATGATTGAATGGAAATCATGACAGGGTCAACATCAAACAGCCCTGACAGCAGGTCACTTCGGTAACTCCTTGTGGGTTACGCTTAGTGTTTGCTCCAAACGGTCTATAGTCGTGGGGTGATCTCCAGCGACTCACTGAATTGTGGGTGCACTTCGGTGTGTCCGTGTTATCCCTTTCGGGGGAATCCGGTTCAGAACGGCCTGGGTTAGGACTTGAGAAAGTCTTCACACTATGCTGTTGACGATCTCAAGTCTGAGCCTGTAAGTACCGGTTGGTTCGTGCTGATGCTGCTGCTGCTGCTGAGGATCTGGAGTTTGACCATAAAGACTCCATCATGCTCATATCTTGAAGAAATGTTCTCTCAAAGACTCAGTAACAACAAAAGTTCAACTTATGATACAGTAAAGTCAAAAGTTCAAGCACCTCAACCTTTCTCAAGTTAAAGATTGAAAAGTGAGAACATGTTGCAGAAAACAAGTCAAAGACATATGAGCATGATTGTAGGATCGAAACATGTTGATTATTGTGGATCGGGTGGTCTTGGGTTATGGAAGAACATCTTCATTGTTGAGTTAGAGAGAGAAACTAGAGAGAGAGAGAGAGCTGGGAATCTTGTTGAGAGAAAACTTGTAATATTAGATTAATGTGTGTGAAGTGACAAGAGTTCCAACCCTCTCCTTGTGTGGAGAGGGCTATTTATAGTTCCTAATACATGTGCCCCTAGTGGGCTGTGGAGTGAGCTGACAGTGGGGAAAGCCCCGACCCACTCCACAAATATATGTAACTACACTAATAATACTAATAATACTAATAGTACTAAACAAATATTAATAAGACTACGAGCTATGTAAATGCTAAATAGATGCTCGGGGTGACCGAGCCTTCATCTGAATATTTATATTCCTAACAATCTCCCCCTAAGGGAGGTCACCCCGGAAATAATAATTTGACTTCTAGCATTCCGTCTTCAGAACTTGTCTTCATAGCTCGTGTTCTTTGATTCTTCAACGTCTTTTATCATTGTGCTTTTAGCAGTGAACTTATGATGCCTTTTCCTTTGTCTTGGATGATCTTTGAGTATTCTTCGACTTTATCATCCAACATTTGTTTCCAAGTCATCTTACAGCAATATGTTATCATGTGATGTGTAAATCTTTGAGCCGACATGCTCACACTATTCTGGGTCATGATCTTCAGCATCAGAGTTAGCAGAAGCCGTGTTGAAGGTCTTTTGGTTGATCATGACTTCTTTGAATACGATGATTATGTAGTGTGAGCATGTGGTGCTGGATTGGCATCTTTTCTGTAATCTGCTACAACCGCAATCAGCTGCAACTTCAATCAGCTACAACCGCAAACAGCTGCAACAGCAATCAGCTACAATCGCCAGAAGTTCCTGCATAAGACAGTTAGCAATAAAACGTCCGGTACTTACAGGTTCGGACTTCGAGATTGTTAACAGCATAGTGTGAAAACTCTCTCTAATCCTTACCAGGACCGTTCCTAATCGAAAACCCACAGAGGGCTTTTTAAGATCGTACCGTAGCATATCAATGATTAGGTGAGTCGCTGGAGATCACTCCACGACTGTAGACCGTTTGAAACCGCCGTGATCACTAAGCGTAATCCACAGGGAATTACCGAAGTGACCTGCTTTCAGGGCTGTTTGATGTTGACCATGGCAGGAATTTCCATTTAATCATTGAGAATTACATTTGTAAATTCCCTCATAAATGTTCTAGCAGATTGCTAAGATCTGCGTAGGACTCATGAGTTTACACCTGGTGTCCTTAATGTTGAACAAACAGTGTAGAAATAGTTTGTGTCCCTAAGAGATCTTTTTATGCATCTCGTGGCTCTAGACTCAATAGTGCATTTTGATTTAGTGAGCGGAGGCTGGAGAGAACTGCCACCTTTTCAATATCATCTAACTCGGAGTGAGAGAGACGATAGAAATGTATTGAACTCCATGACAATTGAAACAAGAATCCTTTGAGGGACCTTGAGTGGCTAGGGAGGGTTATGCAGCGTATCACTGGGTCCATGATACTTTGTCTTCAATGTCAGCAATCAACTTAGTGATTCTGACAGCATATGTATTGACCCGGTTTCTGCCTAAAGTGTAAGGAGGGCTTCTTTCTTTTCACCCTTTATCTTTACATTTCTTTTTCATTCTTCAACCCCTTCAGCGCTTACCGAGACTTCATTACTAGTACCTTGTTGGGTTTGTTCCAGTACTAGCTCCATCTCAGTCGGCACTCTTCCCTTATTCACACTTTTCTCCTTTTTAATCATACCTAAGGACTTCTACACTAACTAGTGGATTGTCCCTGGGTAGATCCCTCCGGCTCTGGCGGGATCGTGGGAAGTTGTACCTAATCTTACCATCCTTATAACTCCAATACGTTAAATAAAATGGTCGGTCTTTGGTGTTCTTCCACAATTGCCATTAACCAAATCCTTGAAAAATCTCTCAAAGTGTTCATGATTGTAAAACACATTTTGTTAACACTTTGAGAGTTTTATATTTTTCAAATGCTCCCCCTCAACATGTGCTCCGATGTTTTAAATATAAATTTGCACATGTTGTGAAGAGCTCGCACTTTTTGAATTGATCCACTTTCAGTGAACATGACCGATTCGAGACACGCTTACATCACTGGTTAGACCAGCTTGAAATTATTACCCGGCCTGGTCAAGTTCACAGAAAGTTTCTCGAAACGCTACACTCTACTCAGACACATCCTTTTCGAGACACGCTTACATCACTGGTTAGACCAGCTTGAAATTATTACCCGGCCAGGATATGTCCTTTCGATTGATGACAGTAAGTGTTTCGTCAATTCATTGGTGAGGTCTGAGCCGTGCTCACATAAGATGCCAAATCCTTTTGTTCATTTGCTTCCCCTCAATATGTGCATCGATATACGAAAGAGTTTAGCACATATGGGAGAGTCTAACGTTTAAGTCCAAAACATCACATTTTATCAGATTTCATATTTAAATCACATTCTCTCCCCCGATCAAAAATTTCAAACCATTTGAGATTTGTGATCCCAATTGATTTAAATAAGTTAGAAAATGTGGGAGAAAATGTGTCCGATTTAATGTAGTCTGATGATAAGACATACAATGCTCCCCCTTAATCTAAGAGGGAGATTCACTGCTTGTTTTGCACAAAGTGACATTTATGACACGAATGATATTGACCTTTTTGGCACAGATGATGTGATCATCCGCTTCTCTGAGGGAGTCATTGGTCAACATCGATTATCCATCCACCAACAAATCTTTCCAAGTATTGTTGATCCCCACTTGGCAAGATCCGAGTAAGTACTGCTTTGTTGAAATGATGGTGGTGGAGGTGAAGGCAGTGTTGATGTTGTTGTTGTTGCCGATGTTGTTGTTGAGGTGAATTCTGAGCCAATCAATAGAGTTTGAACATCTGATCAAATGGTTAGAGCTGAACTGGCACATTCATATTGGCTATGGAATCTGCATAAGAATATCAACACAGATATACATACATACAGATACACTATTCCTTAATTGCTACCACATAGCAGCTTGCCACATTATAATACCAAGTTCATCTCATAATCAAACCACAATCAGAAAATACATCAAACCACTATCTAGCATGAAGAGCAATTAGCAATCATGAACATGGCTATTCACACAGATTTCAATATTCAACTCAGGATCTTAGGGACAAGATTCTAACATGATAGCTATATACCTAAGCGAATCCTGAGAACATATGCACAATATCAACAACAATTAAGCAGCAATCGACTAACAAAAGTCAAACAACATTTGAAACTCATTCATTCAGATCATACAAATGTCATTGGAGTATTCAAGAACATCAAACACATCGGGTTTTCTAACTTCTTTCAGATTTTGAGTTTTAATGTATCTAGGGGATTAAACGAGGATTCCAAAGTGATACAAATGAACCTTCTAGTTATATGAAGCTAGGATACTATAAGCAAATTGCACATAATGTCCTAAACTTTCTAGCAACTAACACATTTGGCCATTTGATATAAAGTTTACCAATTTCCTCTTCAGCTAAGACCCCATTAACTACAAAACCTTTTCAAAGAGTTATGAATTAATCAAGAAACCCGTTTGATGATATAAAATTTGAATTCACTCTCCCCCTCAATCAATGACCCGTATTCTAGTTAAATATTTGTAGTCGTTGATTGAGTGACAAATTTTATGCATAATCCAAGAGTAAAAGAATTTCAGGCAACACATAATCACCGAGTGTCTCACAAATAATTTTCAGAAGAATCATTGAATGAAAACTATTTGTATGCAAAGAAGATTTCTCTTCCTTTACCAGAAATGATGCACTGAAACGTATATAAGATCGAAGAAACATGGATATAAAGTAATCCATGCCCAGGTGAATATCACCCAGTTGGAGGAACAGCCGTCTTTTTGGCGATGTGCTTTCCCCATTTTGAAGCGCGGGTTGCTATCTAAAGTAATAGCAAGCCATTTAGACATGTTTTAACCATCCATTTTAACTTCTGCTCGAGCTTCATTTAAAGACCCGTGCCATTATTGAATGACATTTCTAAGTCCGTAAATGTTATCGATAAACAGAAGACATGCCTAGGTGAAACTATTTTTGGTATTTTCTATTTTTCAATTTTTATGGATTTTCTGGTTTTACATTTCACTATTTATAATTTGCAGGTTTTCTATATATCTATTTACAAAATGGTATAAGATATGAACAAAAATGTATGAAGAAAAATATATACAAGGATACGAAACAAATACCATTACTCCTCAGCTTCCTGAATATCTTCTCTGCCATCGCTTTACTTGCTGAAGAGCCATGTGAGCACATTTAATTAGGGATTAATACTGGCTTTTCACTCTCCCCTAATTAGTGCTCTCCCACAATCTGACAACCTTTCTGATGAACACCCATAATAGGAAGAAGACTTTGGATGAACGCCCATAATATGAAGAAGTCTTTTGATAACCAAATGCATGCCGTCTTTAGTCTTCTAACACATAGCGGAGAATGTAGAGTAGACTATAGACTCGACCTTTGATGACATCAAATAACGACATATTATTAGCATCATTTATCCTATAGTATTGACTTGTTTTATATCACTTTATATGAGAATTGATACTTAATCGTTTACTTTTGTAATTCTCAGTTATAAACAAGCATTAGGTGAATGTTAATGAATTCGGACGGAAATTGGAGCAAAATGAATCAAGTTGGAAAAGTCTACTGAACTGAAGGAAGATACGCCATATCATTCTTGATAGATACGTCGTACATAAAGACTTAGAGATTAAAGACCATTGCCTGACTTTGAAGCATGCGCCGCATCTGATTTTATCATGCGTCGCATATGAAACTTTGGTCAACGAAGAAGAGCCAACTTGTTCTACTCCAGATACGCCGCATCGGACCAATCCGATGCGCCGTATCAGCCATACACAATCCTTACCAAGAAATCAAGTGGAGATTAGAAGCTTAATGAAGAAGTCAAGATTACAAGTCGACACTTGAAGATGCTTTCGTATTTTGGCCATAAAATCTTCATCCGGACTCCGTTTTAGTTGATTCAAGCGGCCACGGAAAGAGAAAAAGGAGATCTACATGTATCTAAAGGAGATGCGGCGCATCATGTCTTTAGATGCGCCGTATTGGGAGATGCTCCATATCAGATTTATAGATGCGCCATATCGGGTCAGTTTCAGACTTGGAGGCTATGTTTACTTATAGATGCGGCGCATCTAACTCTCTAGATGCACCGTATCGACCCAGATTTCAGAATCTATAAATACCGAACTCATTAACGAATTAGGGCATCTTTGGGAACCCTTAGGGCCATTCCCAGACGATCAAAAGCCTCTCCAAACAGTAGAAGATCAATATTGAAGACCCAATCATCCTTGAAGAACATCTCTAATTATTGTTATATTACTTAATCATTCGGTTAGCGTATCGTATTCACTATGTTTCATACTCTTTTCATTATGATTATGTTTATGTACTTTGTTACTGAGATTATGGGCTAACACCCTTAGGTGTTAGCCATGTTTATGAAGTTTTATTAGTTTTTATGATTTTGTCGATGTGTTTGTTTTGTTATTGGATTGGGTGCTTGTCGATAAAAACTCGTTTATTGCTTATAACTAGTAGAAGTCTATGTAACTAGGTTATGATCCTTATAACTTTAATTGATGTGACTTAACTACCTGTAATTGTGGTTGCTTAGGTTGAGTTATATGCGTGTTAACCCGAATCTCTATTAGGAATCATTGTTTGGCATAAACGGAACGTGTCTACAACCTAATAGGACTAGTAGCGTGTAATACCGAACTAGGTTAGATGGTTTAAAGCAATAAGTTAGTATTGATGCTAGACGAGTCACTATGATCATGTCCTCTTTCCCACCACGATGGTAGGTTATTTAATCGTGACAGGATTAATAATCGGATTGGCGGCAAAACAATTGAATGAATTAAAACAAGTAGACATAAGCATGTATAACTATAAAATGGATTAGACGTGGCTAACCCGTTCTTCCTATCTATCTTCATCTATCTTTAATTTGCTTTTAATTAGTTTAATATTTATTTTCTCGTATTTAGTTTAATTAAACACACAAAATCGTGATAGGCTCTCAGGCTAAAACCCCAAAAATATTTACTTGCTTTCTAGGTTAGTTAGTTTAGTAATTAGAATACCTTTAGATCACTTTAGCTTCGCTCCTAGTGAACGACCCTTGCTTACCTAAAAACTATCTACATTGATCGGGTACACTGCTCGTAAGTGTTTAGAGTCTATAGGTTAGTTCGGCAATAAATAAATTTAAAACTTGGTTGATTTTTATAGACCTAAAAAAACACATCAAGTTTTTGGCGCCGTTGCCGGGGAGTGATTGTTTTAATTTGATTTATTGGTATTTTAGTTTAGTTAGTTTTATTTGTTTCTGTGTGTGTTTTTTTTTTTTTTTTTTTTTTTTTTTTTTTTTTTTTTTTTTTTTTGTTTCTGTGTTTCTGTCTCAGAAAGCAAATACGGCGTATCCTTGTCTGTGGATGCGGCGTATCTGTCTTATATCAATACGGCGTATACAGGTCAATTGTATACGGCGTATTGACGTTCCGTGACCAAAATTTTTTTATCGTTTTTCTTTATTTTTGTTTATTTAATTTTTATTAGTTTAGTTTTTATTTTTGTTTAGGTTACTGCTGTTCTTGGTTGTTTATCTTTCAGGTAATAATGATGATGGATAATCCGGACATAACTATGGAAGAATATCTTAGGCTTAACAATGAAAGATCCTTGAGCAATAAAATGGTTTACGATTGGGAAAGAGCAAGATATGGTGCACAAGTCATCAATGATAAAGAACCCACGATGGAAGAGTACTTATTATCAAAGCAGGAAGAGTCAGGGAAAGAAAGAAAGACATTGCCATTTAGACACACTTGGACTTTATCCAATGATGATGATGAAGAAGAATCATACGATTTTGGTGCAATTAGGTTTCCGGCAATAGTTATTGATTATGTTATTTCTCCGGAAGTTGCCCAAGATGAAGAAGAGTCACAAGTGTTTGATTTGAATGAAAATACGGAAATTGTTTACAAAGAAGCTTATTCATCTGAAAGTGCTTATGATGAAAATGAAGATGAATGTGGAACAATGGTGTATGGTGCTATTACTTGTGATTTTTCACCCGAGTTGGAAAATATATTCTCATCATATCAAAAACACCATGATGATATTCCATCGGATGAAGATAATGAGTATTCTAATATTGAAAGTTTTGATTGTATTGTGTACGATGCCATACCGCAATTGCCACAACAAAATGAAATATTCATGCGTAGAACAAATGAGCCAGATTATGACCCCACAAAGGATTTTGAAGAAATATGGGATGACTTATTTGAGGCGGCTATTCGGGAAAAGGATGAAATTACAAGACCACTAGTTGAAGATGGAGACTCACAAGATGAATTGGAGTCACTTACAACAAAAAGTGGTACTAATTTATTTAATATTATTAATCCCGTTACTAATAATCTTGCTAGTTTTCCTAAACAGGTTGCAAAACGAAAGAATGATGAGGTGGAATTTACTACACCAACTAATGATGAATATAAAGCACCTGTTATCAACCCATTTTTGGTTGAAATAGAAAAAGAATTCAAGGATGAGCTGATGGACACGACCATGATTGAAGAGAATGATTTCAATCCTATGAAGGATATAGAGGAACCCGAACTTTTACTCGCCAAAGACCCTTTCTCATCTTTTATGGAAGTCAAGGGACGCCTTACTACCAATAGAACAAACGAAGAAGAAGGGAGATTCATTGATCCTCAACATACTACTCTCTCACATGTAATGTTCATGTCATCCAATTTAACAACCAAACCGGGTAAGGTAATGAACGAAGTACACATATTGCCAAGGTATTATCTTTACATATTCTATCCATCTCTAGTAGCAAATTTACACCGTTATGGTGCTTATTGCTACTATCACCCGCACTTGACCGCAAGTGGGGGGAAAAACACCCTATTGCCTAGTAAATAAGGGTGGAGTCAGGCTCGTGACTCTAACAAAAACAAGCGCTTCTTGGGAGGCAACCCATGCTTGTCTTTTATTTTGTTTTTAGTTTATTTTAATTTTCGTATTTCTGTCAGTTGGTCAAATACGACGCATGCACTTTTAGTAGATGCGTCGCATTAACCCATGACGTGCATTTTAGTATTTCCTACAGGTTGTTGATGCGGCGTATCCAATATTCCATGGATACGACGCATCGACACTCTGACCTGTAATTTTTTCGTATTTTTATTTTCCTAACCAATGATTAACGAGATGCTCTCGAGATTCTTTTTCTGTGGTCTCTATATTTTTACAGGTCTGGACAATTGAAGAGGTTGATGGACTCCCGCATTATATACACTCGCATGTTTACATCGGAAGATCATACCGAGCAAATCTCAGGGGAGTTCTCCGTTCTAATTCTTTCTATCTCTTGTTTTTAATTTTAAATACAAACAACGAGGACGTTGTTTAACTTAAGTGGGGGGATGGAGAATTAGAACGTTACTTGTCCTAAATTTTCAAAAATATGCTTTAATCTATGCTTAATTATCAAAATTTAATTTTTTTAGCATGTTTTTGTTTAATCTAAGTTGCATAGCTGCACACATAATTTTATTTTCAAAAATTGTGAACTTATCAAAATTCACAAATCTATGAGTGGCCGGTGACTTGTAAACTTTAGAACTTGGCTTGTATACTATTCGAGACCACCATAATGAGTATTATTGGAGTGACTTGTCTAACAAGGTAAATTTCTAGGATTACACCCAAAAAGCCTATTATATGTTTTGTGTTATTAACTAACTACACTGGTTAGTTAACCCCTGTATAAACCCTTTGTTTACTCTCATTTTTAGAGTAAGATACCCCTAGAAAAACCCTCAGAGCCATTCCTTTCGTTTCTTACACCAATGTTTAAAATGTTTCGTTACACCCTTACACCTTAGCCTACCCTGTAGATTAAAGTCCGTGGTTAGTTACTTTAGGCAAAGTGTGTTTCCTTACAATTAACTGTGTTCGCGTGCGTAATTCATTATCTATGGTTAAGGTCGGGAAATTGCACAATGCAATTGGAGTGAAAGTAAATATTGTATATCTTTGAGTTTATTTTTCGTGTGTTTACTACTTTCGCTATTACAGTTATTACTGAAAGTATGAAAAGTATGGAAAAAATTATCCGGAAAGTAAGTGATAGAAAAGTTGTGAAATTTTACACATTGATATTCAAAAAAAAAAAAAAAAGAAAAGAAAGAAAATGAAAAAAAGAAAAGTTGGATGTTTGTTTTAACCAACTTATGTAAAGTTTTGTATTAAGTGGTCGATATCACCACTAGTTGTTATATATTATATTTATGGATTGAATGGGAGTTGGCCGTTATGGAACGCCAACTAAGGTTATTCTTTGATTGAGATCTTGTTGAGTATAATTCGTGTCTACCTAAAGCGTGTGTTTCAAGTGTTAAAGCGTGAGTTATTCAATGATATGAGTCTTATTCATGGGATGGTTGGGAAAGTAATTTACCACACTTAGGATTTTAATTTATCTGTTTTGTTTATTTTTCATTTTACACCAATTTGTATCCCAAATATTATCCATACCCTATATTATTCTTTATCTAAACCTTTGATTTATTGAGATTAGGGATTTGAGCAATCTTAAGTATCATAGTCGTGGATTCGGCTATGTATTTATGATTTTGTCGCCCTTTTTGATATAATATTATTGGTAAAGATTACTTGGTCCTATCTTTAGCCCATTCGAGTTAAGGATTTGAGCAATTGCAAGTATCGTGTTCGTGGATTCGATCATGTATTTGTAATTTTGTCGCCTTTTCTGGAATTTGAGATCGATAGAGATTAAGAAGAATGATTAACCCTTAACCAACAAACCCTTTTTACCGCTTTAGACTTGTTATTCCTTGGCTTTAGTGGGGGAGATGCGTATACTTGCCAAGCTTATGATAGAATATTCGTCACGACTGGACAGTTAAACGATTATTGCTTTTATCAAAATATTTTATTTTGTTTCTAATTTGTTAAGTGTTTGGTTGTGCAATTATGATAAAACGAATAAATGCTTAATTGTAAAAATACATCCTATTCAGGATACATTTTCATAAGTTTTAATCTAAGGTTTACTTGAGGACAAGTAAAGTTCAAGTGGGGGGATATTTGATGACATCAAATAATGACATATTATTAGCATCATTTATCCTATAGTATTGACTTGTTTTATATCACTTTATATGAGAATTGATACTTAATCGTTTACTTTTGTAATTCTCAGTTATAAACAAGCATTAGGTGAATGTTAATGATTTCGGACGGAAATTGGAGCAAAATGAATCAAGTTGGAAAAGTCTACTGAACTGAAGGAAGATGCGACGTATCATTCTTGATAGATACGTCGTACATAAATACTTAGAGATTAAAGACCATTGCCTGACTTTGAAGCATGCGCCGCATCTGATTTTATCATGCGTCGCATATGAAACTTTGGTCAAGGAAGAAGAGCCAACTTGTTCTACTCCAGATACGCCGCATCGGACCAATCCGATGCGCCGTATCAGCCATACACAATCCTTACCAAGAAATCAAGTGGAGATTAGAAGCTTAATGAAGAAGTCAAGATTACAAGTCGACACTTGAAGATGCTTTCGTATTTTGGCCATAAAATCTTCATCCGGACTCCGTTTTAGTTGATTCAAGCGGCCACGGAAAGAGAAAAAGGAGATCTACCTGTATTTGAAGGAGATGCGGCGCATCAGGTCTTTAGATGCGCCGTATTGGGAGATGCTCTATATCAGATTTATAGATGCGCCATATCGGGTCAGTTTCAGACTTGGAGGCTACGTTTACTTATAGATGCGGCGCATCTAACTCTCTAGATGTGCCGTATCGACCCAGATTTCAGAATCTATAAATACCGAACTCATTAACGAATTAGGGCATCTTTGGGAACCCTTAGGGCCATTCCCAGACGATCAAAAGCCTCTCCAAACAGTAGAAGATCAATATTGAAGACCCAATCATCCTTGAAGAACATCTCTAATTATTGTTATATTACTTAATCATTCGGTTAGCGTATCGTATTCACTATGTTTCATACTCTATTCATTATGATTATGTTTATGTACTTTGTTACTGAGATTATGGGCTAACACCCTTAGGTGTTAGCCATGTTTATGAAGTTTTATTAGTTTTTATGATTTTGTCGATGTGTTTGCTTTGTTATTGGATTGGGTGCTTGTCGATAAAAACTCGTTTATTGCTTATAACTAGTAGAAGTCTATGTAACTAGGTTATGATCCTTATAACTTTAATTGATGTGACTTAACTACCTGTAATTGTGGTTGCTTAGGTTGAGTTATATGCGTGTTAACCCGAATCTCTATTAGGAATCATTGTTTGGCATAAACGGAACGTGTCTACAACCTAATAGGACTAGTAGCGTGTAATACCGAACTAGGTTAGATGGTTTAAAGCAATAAGTTAGTATTGATGCTAGACGAGTCACTATGATCATGTCCTCTTTCCCACCACGATGGTAGGTTATTTAATCGTGACAGGATTAATAATCGGATTGGCGGCAAAACAATTGAATGAATTAAAACAAGTAGACATAAGCATGTATAACTATAAAATGGATTAGACGTGGCTAACCCGTTCTTCCTATCTATCTTCATCTATCTTTAATTTGCTTTTAATTAGTTTAATATTTATTTTCTCGTATTTAGTTTAATTAAAAACACAAAATCGTGATAGCCTCTCAGGCTAAAACCCCAAAAATATTTACTTGCTTTCTAGGTTAGTTAGTTTAGTAATTAGAATACCTTTAGATCACTTTAGCTTCGCTCCTAGTGAACGACCCTTGCTTACCTAAAAACTATCTACATTGATCGGGTACACTGCTCGTGAGTGTTTAGAGTCTATAGGTTAGTTCGGCAATAAATAAATTTAAAACTTGGTTGATTTTTATAGACCTAAAAAAGCACATCAACCTTCTTCAAGATTGCCCAATATGGAGGAACAGAATACCAACCATCTTCATCTCACCAAATGCCTTCCAGTAACCTTACATATAACCCATCAGCCCGCAGCATACACATGAGATGATAACACACAACAGAGAATGAAGAATAGACTGACGACTCGACCTTCTTTAGTCTTTAGTATAACACCAAAGTAACAAGTTGAACCACTGATCATCTATAGTATGTATCCATCCTTGGATAGTAAGCCCTGATCACGTGAACCTGTTATGCGTCCTTGATGTACACATTCTCTCTCCCCTGATGGTTACGATTAATCAGCCCATGACGTAACAGTGAAACGTTAATACCAAGGTAACAAGTTGAACCACTGATCATCTCTGCGGTTATCAACACCGGAATAAATGATTAAGCCCGATCACGTAAACCTGTTGTGCGTCCTTGGTGTACACATTTCTCTCCCCCATGATGGTTATGATTAATCGGAATCATCATCATGATGTGTACATGTAGCCTAATGAAGTGTACATGAAGCATTGACTAGAAACCCTTTGTTACTGATTGTACCAGCCCGTGAGAAGATGTCGATTAGCATTCCATGACCATGTTCTTCAACACCTTGATAGAGGAAGAAGATGTAGTGTTGGAGAACCATGGTTTGCACGACTCCTGAACTGACGTATTCAGGAGTCGTATGACCATTTCTCAATCATCAACCAACATGTAGAATAATATTCACCCTTTCCCCCCCTCAAAAATTGCATATGCCTGCCAACTGCAATTTTTGATGATTGAACTAGTGAATATGAATACCATCAACGGTAAGTAGCTCCACTTGACGGTTCTTGAAGACTGACATGTTGTTTATTCACCCTTTCCCCCCCTCAAAAATTGCATATGCCTGTCAACTGCAATTTTTGGTTGAATACGTGAATAAAAATGTACTCCAATATGCGCCGATCCACTTGAAGACTGAATAAGCACGGAAAGAGCATAAAACTTGTTGATGAGAATGGCCATAAATAAGAAGATTCCTCTTCTTTTGAAGATAAAGTGCACTCAAGCGTACACTTTTCTTTTCTTTGAAGAACGAGGCCTGAACTGATGTGTACAGACGTCATTTTTCTCTCTTTACTACTTCTCTCATCTAACTCGTTACCAACCCCATTATCATTATGTCGGCTTGATGTCATGACCACTGATGGAGAAAAACCCAATATGATGAACTTGAGACTGAAGTAACATAACCCGAACTTGTGACTTAAACTTGCACTAATGTGTGACTAAGAGCGGTGTAGAGACTTCGTGCAGCATTGAGTCCCTAAGTACTCTATACTCTTCAACCAACCAACCATCAAGTATAAGACGTACATCACCTCTTGGATATCCACAACTTCGTGTGACACTGAGCACTACAACGTGACTCCTTAAAGTGATAGTTATTTTGTAATAGAGAGAAAGAAAAAATAACTAGATATCCAAGTCCTCGTCATTGTAAATGTTGAAAGCTCGAACAAGGATCTCGAAGAATCTTCATCCAAACTCCCCGATATCTTCAGATACTAAGTACACGCACCCATGAAATTTCACTTCAGCCTCAAATAAATAATACTGAACTAACGCCGTAATCACATCTTGTCGATTAAATGCCCGGGTCCAGCCATTTGTAATGTTTTAGCTGAACTTTGATAATGGTTTTAACCCGATCATGGTCAAGAGCGCATAACCTATCATCACGGGATTTTACAAATCTATGATTTAAACCGAGTAATAAGTTCTTTCGCGAGATTTTACAAAACATAGAAGAAATCGTGAGACAGTAACAGATTGAATGTGGCATGACAGATTTGATTTTGGTGAATATCAGTTTGGGTTAAGAATATCTCGTGAGTATTACAGATCACATCACAACTTTTAAAACCTTTGGCCAACTAATCAACCTTGTACACAGATTAGTGACCACTTGATGAAGGAAACCAGGTTTACCAATATTGAAAACTGAAGTAGAAGTCCCCAAATTTGTTACTTAAGCTTGCACTAATTGTTGGAAGAACGGTGTAGAGAATTAATGCTCCAAGCAAATCTCTAAGTGCTCAATACCCAACCAAAGTATGAGACATTACCACCTCTTACGATTATCAACAACGTCATTGACGTGTGACACTGAGTACTCCCATGACTCTTAAGTGATAGTTACCCCGACTGCTGGTAGCTAGATAACCCAAGTCTTCAACTTAAAATTTTAAGCACGAGCAAGTTATCATTGAAGGTCATGCATCCAACCAACCCCGACTTCATGATAAACTAAGTAGTCTCCTTCGTGAAATTCAACTTCAATCTCAAATAAGGAATACCAAATCAACTTCGTGATCATCTTGTGCGGTTGAGTAGTCAAAAAGAGAAGAAACATGCGCTAATTCTTAGCAGTGCCCATGACTCATAGTCAGTCCTATCAAGCATAACTGTCTAACCCAGCTGCTTGGATGTTATCAGATATAGTGCATGGAATAGTTGTCATACTGTATACAGGATTTTACAGTTCTTGAGATTTAACCGAGAAATAAATTCAAGAACAAACTGCACAACAGTAAGTATCAAACCGCTGAACGCTACACCACTGAAACTTGAACCGCTAGAATTCAAACTGCTGGAGACTGAACCATTGAATCCTGAATTGCTACGATCTGACCCGCTGTAGCCGGAACCGCTAAGATTCACACCACTGGAAACGGAACCGCTAGGAGACTCGCGCTAATTCTCCCCCTCAAAAGGGCATGTAATGACCTTTTTGCCAAAGCAGAGAGTCCGTGATGGTTGTGAATTTGTCAGGCACAATACATGGAAAGAGACAAATAAAACTACTGCAAAGAAGATGGTGATTAAGACTCTCTTGTAGTAACCCCTTGCTTGTCTCCTCATCAACGGTTTAGTAGATTAACAAAGTCACTGAAGCTCGTAATATGCCAAAACCGCTTGATGAAATGTGTTTAACTTAAGTGTAAGTAAAAGGTTAAAACACGTCTCTAAACAAATCACCTCCTGTCTTTAAGTCTGACCACCTCTTGAGAAGATCTTGTACTACAATCCCATTAGAAGCTTGAGAAACAACAATCACTTGATGAAGCTTGAGAAAGGACAAGTCCGCGACTTATACTCGTACTAAATTTGTGATTTAGAACCTATATTGAGCACAACAACGTAACTCCTTTAAATATAGGTAGTGATATATACCCAAACTTCCATCCTTTATTGTATATATCCACTTCTTGAACATCCAAGTCTAATCACCATAAATACGCTCGAGCAAGGGTCATCAAACATCGTGCATCCATCCAACCCCGAGAAGTTTGAGACACTAAGTACACTAACCCGTGAATTAACAAACCAACCAAGTTATCATAATTTCCCAATTCCTGCCGATCTTGTAGCACAAACTTATCCCAAAAAAGTAGTCAAACCCCGTAAGTTTTGTTATGACAAACTCCAAGTCCAGCCTACTTATCCAAAATTAATTTGACGGGATTTTACAACTCTTGAGATTTAAACCGAGAAATCGAATCTTTCGCGGGATTTTCTAAAATCAACAAGAGAAACCGTGAAATCAACAAGAATAGCCAAGAGTGAAGTGCAATACCAGTCTTTGAAATTCATGTCAAAGAAGTCAAACCTCAACTTGATCAAATTGCAACAAGTCAAGTCACAGTTCGTTAAATTGCAACAGGTCAAATTGCAGTCAAACCAGGTCGCAATAAGTCAAATCGCAAGTGTCAACTTGCAACGTCAAATCGCAGCTGGTATCATCGCAATCAGTCAAGTCGCAACATGTCAAATAGCAACTTGTTAGTTCGCAATTAACCAAATTGCAATTAGTCAACTGTAACGCAAATCGTAAAGATCAAATTGCAGGCTCACTCAAATCGCAGACACCAATATGACACCTATGTCAAATCCACAACTCTGAAATCTCGTTGACATTCATAAACTAAATCAACACTGACCACTGTCGTGAACACAATAAATAAACATCCTACGTATAAGATCAATCAAAAGCACTTTTGTCATTTGACAACCAAATTCAACTTGGCAACTATAGTCCACTGAATAATGTCCATGTTTAGGCCCAACTCATTTCAATAATCGGATCCAGTCCATCACAGCCCATTGCAACTTAATGTTTAACCAAGGTCAAAAGTGTAAAACCCGATTAAGCACTTAATTACCTGGTCCAACAATAACCCCCAATATAATACCCCAACCCTAATAATTTTTCATTAGTTAACCCTAATTACAAACACAAACACCAGCGCCCCCATCATCTTCTTCAACTGATCTCATCATCATTAATCCATACACATAACAAATCGAACAACCAAACCACTAACACAACACAATCTTCCTTTGCTATAATCCTCATTGCGTTCATTGTTTACACGAGAAACAAGCAGCAGAAACTTCTGCTTCAAGATCAAGACGTCAAGCCAAAAGATTGTTCCATCTTCAAGATCCTTTAATAGGGGTCTCGGGTAGGTGTTAATTGTTTGCTTTGTGTTTCATTAGAACGAACCAAAGGGAAGAAGATAACATAATTTTTATATTCTTATCCTATTCGATTCGGATAAATAAAAGAAGTTACCCTTCTTATAGATCGATGAGGATACTTTCTTTCATGTTTTTGGCCTTTGGTCTTGAATTACTTTATGTAACCCACGAAAAGAAATGACTAAGATCATTTAGATTTATCTTCTTAGAGTCGAGTCTATGTAGTTGGAGACATGAGTTGGGGTAGGATATAGATTGGGTTTGATGATGTTGGTGGTTATTGTTTCATGTCGTTGTGATACGGTTAGCTTATAGTGGTAACTGGTCTTGGTCTTGGTAGTAGCGATCGTAGTATTATCATTAATAATAACAGTTTGTCTCAACGTTATAGGACTGATGATGTGTTTATCACAGAAGTCAACTGTTATTATTGTTAACTGTTTGCTGGTCTTGGTCTGTTTCACTGCTTCATCTCCATCTATTCTTTCATGGACAAAACGCTATTTTTTGAAGAAATTTTGGCAGCATTTTGTTTGTATGTTTGATAATATGTTTTGAGTAGACAAAACGCTACATCCAAAGGACACAAGTCGCCACATCCATAAATCGCTAGGACAGACAAATCGCTAGAACACAAATCGCTGCTTTCGCAAGTCACTTTCAGTGTTTTAACTTTTTCCTTATCATACACAAAACGCTACCAAGAATCATACATAAAATGCTACTTTCTCAAATCGTTTGACCAGTCAAACTCACTTTTCTGGAAAAACCGGATCTGAGTTTTCTCTTTCATCAAAACGCCACTAAGAACATGAACACCAAATTGCAACTAAGAAAGTTCAGTCTTCAACCAAAATATTCATGGTAATGGTACAAACAAGAGATGAAAGAGTAAGACTTTAGTTTTGACCCTTTTTGTTAACACAAGACATGAGGAAACTGTTTAGCATGTAAACCCAGATTTGTAAGTTTATGACTTTTTCCCACCAGTTCAAAAAAAACGTTAACAGTTATGTTGCAAGAACTTTTGACCATATAAATACACACAGTTTCAAGACTGTTAGCTATTTTTCAGATCCAAACAAAACATGGTAAAAACAGCACAAAACAAACAGTACGAATCCACAACTAAATCAACGAAATAACACAACCTGGCTCTGATGCCAATTGTAGGATCGAAACATGTTGATTATTGTGGATCGGGTGGTCTTGGGTTATGGAAGAACATCTTCATTGTTGAGTTAGAGAGAGAAACTAGAGAGAGAGAGCTGGGAATCTTGTTGAGAGAAAACTTGTAATATTAGATTAATGTGTGTGAAGTGACAAGAGTTCCAACCCTCTCCTTGTGTGGAGAGGGCTATTTATAGTTCCTAATACTTGTGCCCCTAGTGGGCTGTGGAGTGAGCTGACAGTGGGGAAAGCCCCGACCCACTCCACAAATATATGTAACTACACTAATAATACTAATAATACTAATAGTACTAAACAAATATTAATAAGACTACGAGCTATGTAAATGCTAAATAGATGCTCAGGGTGACCGAGCCTTCATCTGAATATTTATATTCCTAACAATGATGGAGAAGACAAGAAGACGTTGGAGATTGGCAGATCGAGACAACATCATATCATCCTAGAACAAGAACAAAGAAACAAAGATTATAAAGACGTCGGAAGCCAAAGAAGCAAAGAAGACGTCGAGCAACATTGATGATCAAGACTTAGGGGGAGATTGTTAGGAACACGTTTTAATATATTTCAAGTCTTGTTCATTTGCGATAAAATGTTGCTAATATGGGTTATATTGTTTGTAATATGTGACCGGTCCATTAGTAGCCCATGGGCCGGCCACCCATGTGAAATTCCTTCTAGAAACAATTAGCATAGGATGCCCTAATGGTTTGCCTATAAATAGAAGGCAAGGGCTCCTCATTTTGTGTGGGTTTTTCATGTATGTAGCGTAAGCTTTGTCTCTCAATCGTATGAAATGAATTACCTTCCAAATCTGTCTTCTTTATCTCTCATTCTCTCCTCTTATTAGCTTATTCTCTTATCTCTATATCGTAGCTTATTAGATTACTAGTAGTAAGTGCTTATTATCTTTCATACGTGTGTGTGTTGTTGAGATAGTATCGACCTACATTCTTAATTTTGGGTCTGGGGTTTATGCATTGATGAAAATTGAATTGGGGTTTTTTAATTTTTTTTCTAGGAAATTTTCAATTAGAAGTCATCAACACCAAAACATTTCAAAATCTTTGGTACCAAAACATTGAGGTTACCAAAACACCCCAATTTCATCATTTTCAAAATCTCACGAAACTAGGACCATGAAATTGTTCTTTTCATGCATTGTTGATGCAAACTAAAAACACTTTCTCATGCATACAAGATCTCACAAATCATGATCGAACTACATAATCAATATGTATTCTTCGACTTATTTGCTTGAGCAAAAGTAAAATTAGGAGTGTTTGGGTAATCTCATTATTTTCTTTTGAGTCGAGATTGCCGCACCTCCACATAGTTTGCATATAGGCACACACTAGGCATGTGCATATAATGCAACTATTCTTCATACTAATTTTTCCTAAAAACACTTTTATAAGAAACAAAAATGTCTCATGAATATGATTTTGATCATCTCCTAACCGACACCTACATACCCCAAATATCAAAAGAACCCACAACTCCCGGTAACCACATTCGTGCCTATGTCAATCTTGAAACCCGTCGGTTTCATGAAGGCCGTGTCGTTGATCCATCCCTTGTCTACCATCGGGACATCAACACTTCTTTTAGAGCTATAGGATTCGATTGCTTACTCCACATAAACGAGCACATTTGTCCTCGCTTTATGTTGGAATTCTTCCGACAGGTTGAACTCGTACGTAACGAGGATCAATCCTTGTCTCTTTGGTTTTGGGTCAAAAATTTCAAATTTGTCCTAACCCTTGAGCAATTTGCTCAAATCCTTCAAATCCCCAATCATGGGCAATGTGCCTATACTGAGGATTGGTGTCTTGAGTCCCTCTTCAACTATCGTGAAGAGGATAGTCCATATTGTTCCTACATACCCTCTCCCACCAAACTAACCAAAATTATCCGTACTCATAAGTACTCCTCTTATCCTAATCCAACGAAAATTTGTTTGGAAGAGGTGCGTCATGAACTACTTTCTTGGGCAGTCATCCTGCGAGAAAATGTTCTAAGTCTAACAGGAGATCGTGAGCAACTCCCGGCGTGTTGTGCTCATATGATCTACTGTCTCCTTGCCCAACAACCATACAATCTCGCTTACTTCTTCGCTAAGCGAATTGTACATCTCAAGGGTAACAAGAATAAATTGATACCCTATGGGATGTTCCTAACCCGCCTCTATCACCACTTCATGAACCTATACCCTTACCTTCATGGTCCTTAATACTCACTTTTCACACCAGTCATGAAACCCATAACCATGTCATACGTGCAAACCATTCTCATTTCCGAATCCTCCACCCACTATGCACCCTTTGATGATCCAAATCATGAGAATGAGATAAATGCTCAAGACGGGAGTATAACAAAAATGGGAGAAGGCTCAAGTCATAAGTAGTTATAAAGAGATTTATATCTCCTACTAGGGCTTATTCTTAATAGACTATATTAGGAATTAATACTCTAATTATCTTGCATGCTTAGTACTAAATCTATCACCATGCATGAATGATCTATGTGATATTTGGATGTTAGTTTATCTTGTCCTTTATGCTTGCATGCTTATGATTATCTTGGAAAATTGCTTGATAATCTTTATGTGCTAGATGTAGCATTGTAGGGGACATATTAGGAAAACAAATACTTAGTGAGTTGAGGCACTATCATTTCCAGGAACTAGTTCCCCTAGAAAACATCCTCCTAGCTGCCCAGAACTAGCCTCAACAGAAATTTTCGTGACAATAGTGTCACGGTACCACTAAATAGGGACGGTACCGTGGGTCATTTAGAGGAACCGTGTCCCTGTTTGAAGGATTTTTACTATTCCTCCTAGAATCCTGATGCGTGGGTTTTGCAACCTTACAACAGGTTTTACCTCTCGAGGGATCTCAAGAGGCTTACAACCCCACCAGGCAGTGTACCTGACCGATGTAGTATAGTGTAGTGGTAAGTACGGGGGATTGATCGTTCTCCACAGGGAATAGTGTTCGTTAGGTGTGAAAGGCTACTCTAATTAGGTCTAAGGGTTGAGGAAGATTCTTTTTATGTTTTTATATTTTATAAAAGCAAGTAAAATCTCGGGTTTTGAAGGAGTGGGCGGAATTAGTTGCTAGTCAACTAACCCAAATTACTACAAATGCAAATAAAATAAAATAACAAAAATGAAAAGTGGTGAGAAACTTATGTGTAGAGAAATGTGTTTACTTAGATTTCCTTACTCCCTAACTATCTTTTACCGGTTAATTAGTGTGTATTAGTCGCGTGGATGACGGGTGTATTCCTTAATACCATTCGTGGGGTGGCGTACTTACTTCCCCAAACTCTACAAGCTCCTACTTCACTCCTATGTCGAGCCGGCTAGGAAGCTCCTAACATGGGATCACTAGAATTCGCTTGTGCATTAAATACAACCATAAAAACCTTTAGTACGCGTTTGGTTCATGTTTCTTAAGACGTTCAAGCAAGTTACCGAATAGGAAGTTAGCCAGTTTTCTTAAGCCTAACATAGATAAACAATCATCCAATACAACTAATAACACACTAACAACCAATAATCAATAGCTAGGTTTCATTAGATCTAAGCAAACACAAGATAAAATTAGCCTAACATGTTAAACAAAAGACAAGCATAAGATAGAATCAAACAACACATAGACATATTGAATGATTAATTGATAACTTATCTTTCAATGAAACATGGAAGATCTCAAGGCAAGAAGCCCTGAAAAAGTAGCTAAAATCGTCTTAGGGTTTTATCCCAAAATTCCACACACTAAGCTCTCCCTTAATGACAAAAAATTAGAAAACTATATATAGACCTTGACATCTGACGGCGTCACCTTATGCATTGTGACGCCGTCACCTCGCCGCTTTTAGGGTTCCCGGATGACCATCTTGACGCCGTCCCTCTTTAGCTCTTCAAAAATCCATTCTGGCTTATCAAGGCTTGACGCCGTCGGATCATGAACGTGACGCCGTCCCCTTATGATTTAAGCCGTGACGCCCTTGATTTAGTTAAAGCGTGACGCCGTCAGAATTCTCATGCAAACTCACTGGCCCGTCATGAGTAAATTTCACATCCAACTTTTCTTGCCAAGGCATGACGCCGTCCCATGTTAATTGTGACGCCGTCAAGAGTAACTTTTAGCCGATTCTTGAGACTTTGCCGTTTTCTTCACTTTAATGCTCCAAAAACGTCCAAAATGCCTCCTTTTCCAGATTTCTCCTCAAAAGTACCTAAAATGACAAAAGGAACGATTTAGGGCAATATTTGATCAAATAAATACGATTTCGGGCTTAAATGACCCCTTAAAAGCGGTACACTTTTCGCTTCATCAAATACCCTTACACTTGAGATTTGCTTGTCCTCAAGCAAATGCGCTTTTATTCTAATCAAAATACAAGTTAGGGGTCATTTAATGCAAACATAAAAGTAATTACAACAAATAATCGTTCCACTTCAATCATAATAAGCACGGAGATTACATACTAGCACCTCACAAGTAGTGTTTAGATACTCACATCTCTCAAGTGTCATCAAAATAAATCTCATAAATGAAAACGGAAAATATCTCTCACTACCTGTCATAGCAAATAGATTACCATAGGCTTGGGAAAGGATCGAAAACCTCCTCCACTAGGCGTAAGCACCTAAGATAAACTATCAAAGAGGGCTTTTAAATGGGTTATAACGTTAGGTGTAGGGAAAAGGAAAACACGGTTTTGTTGGATAAAGGATATTTTACTGGTGGCGAGTTAAAGATCTTGATCAATCACATGTACTATACAACGTTGCTAAGCCAAGACTAGACTCGATCTTAAGCTAATGAAAGAAAATAACAAAACATAAACATAAAATAAACATAAAATGAAACGGGATGGTAGTCCGTATGTTTTTTCTATTTTTCTTTTTCTCATTTTTTTTGTATTTTTCTTGATTTTTTCGATTTTTTTTTTTTTTTTTTTTTTTTTTTTTTTTTTTTTTTTTTTTTTTTTGCATACACTTTTACCCTACCATCCAAAATAATACATCATAGGGGCGTTGCATCCCCTTACACTTGAACTTTTACATAACTTTACAAATACTAATCTAATGACTCGAATTAAGATAATTGAAAAACTTGGAGTACTTTTAAAACATTTAGCACATATGGGGGTAATAAATGATGTTCTTCCCCATTACTCCATTACACTAGTACTTTACCCACGAGTCCCAATCGTCCCAAAACAATATGTACAAGGATATGACTCGACTTAGCAACCATGTAATCAACTAGATAATTAACTTGGGTTTAAACAAATGTTGTAACAATAATGCACTAAAAATGAGTGCATACAAGGTAGGCTAAGGCGATTTGGGTGTACATTTAAGTGGGGTGTAACAAATTCTTCCTTTAAGTAAAATGCTTAAAGGTCGAAACGAAAAGATAGGCTCTGAGGGGTGTACTAGGGGTATCGTGTACTAAAAATGAGTACAACGCAAAGGGTGTGGGAGAATTACTTGACCAATGTAGCCAATGTAATTATAACAAAAACACAGGTGTAAAACAATGGGTTAATCCTAATGCCTCTTATCATGTAGTAAATCTAACTACACGAATGTAGTCTCACTTGTGGCCTCGGAATGGTCCTAACGCAAGTTCTAGAATCTAAGTGCTACCGGTACACACATCATAGCATAAATGCTTTTCCTACCAATTCTAGGGGCGAACCTCACATATTTGGGGGTGGAAAATTTTTTTTAGTGGTACGGTTTTTGTGCTAGTCATATAACTCCTATCCATGAGACGCTCATTAAGATCAAAGTTTCACTCCTAAGTGTTGTAAAAAATTTTAAATTTGGCACTAAAATTACCTTAACAAGTATTTCTCTCAGTTTTATTACACATCTACTATTAAACAAACAAAAATCAAGCGTAATAGTATTCTCTAATCGTACTTTTACCCTCCCCTTACACTTAAGATGAACATTGTCCCCAATGTTCAAATGACAAATGTAAAAGCATAAAGTAAAAGAATGAAATCAAATACTCCCCTGATTCGCTCGTTGGATAATGAAATTACACGGTTAAATCTTCCTCCAAAGAGAATGTTGAAGCTCCATGACTAATGCATCGCCATAAGCTTGATTCAAAACATTTCCTTGTCCAAAATAACCTGTTGAACCTGAGAAAACAAACACGAAAACCTGCATAACATCGGCGGGATAAAATCTATATATAAGGATATAATGCTTGTGGAATGATAACTTTGCAGATTCCTGGAGATTATAAGTTGGAGATTTTAATAAAAACTTTTTTTAAAAACAAAACTTTCAAAAATTTCTGAAAATTAAATCTGACGCCGTCAGGTTATAAACCCTGACGCCGTCAGAAATGACCTGACAAAAATTCTCATTTTAAGTTTCCGGAAAATTTCTGGAAAAACCTTTACCTTACTTCCTGGAAATCCTGCAAAACATCATTATGACTCGATACAAGCATTTGACTCAAACAAATACGAATATGTATGTTAATTTATTATTATTGCGATTCATGTTCATATGTGTTCTAATAAACCAATTTGACTTTCCCTTACACTTAACTTTTGCAAAATACCTTTATATGTAGTTAAGACGAAGTTAAAAACAAAATAAAGCATTTTCACAATTTTAGTTTTGAACATGAATCAATAATAATAAAAATTAAACATACATACGGAAGCAAATAAAATCAAACAAACAAATAAATAAACACACAAAGCAAATAAAGCATGGGCTGCCTCCCAAGAGCGCTTGTTTTTGTTCGAGTCACGAGCCTGACTCTACCCTTATTTAACGGAAATAGGGGAGGTTTTCCCTACACTTAGGATTAAGTGTGGGTGAAAGTAGCGATACACACCAGCTCGGTAGGAGTATGCCACGTGAGGAAAGATTGGTGGATGAATTATATGCTCAAAGGGGTGTGCTCCTTTCATCATAACCTTACCTAGTTCACTTTGGTCAATGGGTGAATTAAAATTTTCTCCTAAAAAGGGATCATCTTCTATCAACTTCGAGAGATTCCTAGTTGGAAATCCATCTTGACCTAATAAACCCGGTTTAAACCCATAATGTTTCTTGTGATCAATCATGAATGGGCGATGTAAGTATGTAAGGTCATGGTTCACTCCTATATTGTCTTCCTCACTACAAGGCTTAATGTCTACTACCTTAAACTTAAGACTACCCGGACTATATGTTTTGATGGGTGGATCGGGACCTAATTCAATTCCTAAATTTTCATCCAAGGATGGAAGATTAGGTAACGGTTTTGGTTTAGGCTCCGGTTCATCAAAACTAGGAACTTCCATAGAACTAAAAGAAAGGTTATGACTACAAGTATTCAAACCTATTTCTTCTAGTTTTGTTTCTTCCAAAGGTTCTACTTCAATTGGGGTTCCTATAGTCCCTTCTACTTCTTCCGGGTAAGTCACGGGCGGTGTGTATGCCTCGAATGATGGTAGGACTTGTGGGGTACTTTGTAGGTTTGTGTTATTTACCTCATCCTTCCTTGTCTCTATATCAATTATATCCACATCATGTGCTTTAGTAGAATCTAACCCAAACATGTTCCTAAGTATCTCAAATCCTTCTCTAGCCATTTCAAGTTCTAAGTCCGATTCATAAGAATCTTCCCCGATAACATGATTACTATGTTCAATTTGCCTAAAGGATTCATCACGTGTTCCTTGAGATTCAAAGTCATTGATCATAAAACCTAGGTCTTTTTGCTCAATATGCTCATGTTCGGCTAAATCCTCCTCAATTGTTTCCTCAAGTTGTGATGTATACGAACCCATTAATTCATTAAACTTATGGTTCACGGTTAGGAGGCTTTCCTCAAAAATTTTCCAAAGGGTCTTATTAAAAGGAGTTGATCCTAACAATGATTGTTTAATAGAAGCCACACAAGCACATAATTCATCAAACCTATCAAACTTTACACCCATCTCCTCTTGTATATATCTAAGATCACTTAAAAATTCATTGGAACAACAGGAAGCAAATCTATCCGTGTAAAGTAATTGTTCCTCTATTGTTAATGATCTAAATGGAATTTCATCTGCCATGGTGACAAATGAAAATGGTTTTACAAACAAAGGGCACAAAGAAAAAGATAGACTAAAGAAAACCTAGAAAAATAAAATAAAAATCTCACTAGAAAGGAATCTAGTGAGTAGACCTAATAGAAATAAAAATTCAACCTAAACAATAACTATTCCCCGGCAGCGGCGCCAAAAACTTGATGCGTGGGTTTTGCAACCTTACAACAGGTTTTACCTCTCGAGGGATCTCAAGAGGCTTACAACCCCACCAGGCAGTGTACCTGACCGATGTAGTATAGTGTAGTGGTAAGTACGGGGGATTGATCGTTCTCCACAGGGAATAGTGTTCGTTAGGTGTGAAAGGCTACTCTAATTAGGTCTAAGGGTTGAGGAAGATTCTTTTTATGTTTTTATATTTATAAAAAGCAAGTAAAATCTCGGGTTTTGAAGGAGTGGGCGGAATTAGTTGCTAGTCAACTAACCCAAATTACTACAAATGCAAATAAAATAAAATAACAAAAATGAAAAGTGGTGAGAAACTTATGTGTAGAGAAATGTGTTTACTTAGATTTCCTTACTCCCTAACTATCTTTTACCGGTTAATTAGTGTGTATTAGTCGCGTGGATGACGGGTGTATTCCTTAATACCATTCGTGGGGTGGCGTACTTACTTCCCCAAACTCTACAAGCTCCTACTTCACTCCTATGTCGAGCCGGCTAGGAAGCTCCTAACATGGGATCACTAGAATTCGCTTGTGCATTAAATACAACCATAAAAACCTTTAGTACGCGTTTGGTTCATGTTTCTTAAGACGTTCAAGCAAGTTACCGAATAGGAAGTTAGCCAGTTTTCTTAAGCCTAACATAGATAAACAATCATCCAATACAACTAATAACACACTAACAACCAATAATCAATAGCTAGGTTTCATTAGATCTAAGCAAACACAAGATAAAATTAGCCTAACATGTTAAACAAAAGACAAGCATAAGATAGAATCAAACAACACATAGACATATTGAATGATTAATTGATAACTTATCTTTCAATGAAACATGGAAGATCTCAAGGCAAGAAGCCCTGAAAAAGTAGCTAAAATCGTCTTAGGGTTTTATCCCAAAATTCCACACACTAAGCTCTCCCTTAATGACAAAAAATTAGAAAACTATATATAGACCTTGACATCTGACGGCGTCACCTTATGCATTGTGACGCCGTCACCTCGCCGCTTTTAGGGTTCCCGGATGACCATCTTGACGCCGTCCCTCTTTAGCTCTTCAAAAATCCATTCTGGCTTATCAAGGCTTGACGCCGTCGGATCATGAACGTGACGCCGTCCCCTTATGATTTAAGCCGTGACGCCCTTGATTTAGTTAAAGCGTGACGCCGTCAGAATTCTCATGCAAACTCACTGGCCCGTCATGAGTAAATTTCACATCCAACTTTTCTTGCCAAGGCATGACGCCGTCCCATGTTAATTGTGACGCCGTCAAGAGTAACTTTTAGCCGATTCTTGAGACTTTGCCGTTTTCTTCACTTTAATGCTCCAAAAACGTCCAAAATGCCTCCTTTTCCAGATTTCTCCTCAAAAGTACCTAAAATGACAAAAGGAACGATTTAGGGCAATATTTGATCAAATAAATACGATTTCGGGCTTAAATGACCCCTTAAAAGCGGTACACTTTTCGCTTCATCAAATCCCTGCAACCCTAACCTCAAACCTGCAAATTTTGCAACCTCACACACACCCTAAGATTCTCTTGCTACACAATAGGACACTCCCATCAACTTTAATTCAAATTTCACCCAACTTGCCTATTTAAGGCCTCACCCTTGCAAGCTTATCTTGCACTTCACCTTCAACCTCCCATCACACAAACACCATGTCTTCCACACAAGGATCCACCTCTAACATCTCCAAGAAACCTAGGATAACCGTGAAACCACCCTCAAAACCACTCTTTGTGGATCTCACAAAAGATGATGAAGCTATGACACCACCTTCCCAAGCCACTCCTTACTCACCATCACCACCTAATGCACCCTCTAAAACATCCTCTTCCTACACAACATCTTCATCATCCTTTAACACAACATCATCTATGGAGTACACACTATCCCCCATAACTCCATTGGACTATGCCATGCCAACTCCATCCCCAACAAACTCACCACCACCACCTTCTCCTATCATGGCACAACCCATACAACCCCATCCCTTTGATTTACATAGGGCTAATTGCCTATGTTGTCTCCATAACCGTAATCTCATCTTCTTCTTAAGAGACGAGATTCATTTCATGTTCTCTTTTATAGAACATCTCTTAACACCACCACCACCCCAAATGATGCCACAATCTCCACCACCTCCTAACCCAAACAACTAAACATGCCCTTGTTTAGTTTCTCACCAATAAACCTTTAGGACCCTTCTTGGAAATGAAGCTTGCCTTTAGTCATTAGGGATTTAGGTTTCCTATTGTCTCTTTTATGCTTCTTATGTAGTCATACCTATGTATGACATTTGCTTTTATGAATGAATGCTTTCATTTTATGTGGATGCTTAGCTACTTAGTCATTCATTTTGTGGTTGGATATTTGTCTTAGGTGCTACATGTTAGATATTGTATATATGTCATCTAACCTTGTTTTGTAGCACGAATCCTAGCTCGATTCCTTGGTATTCTCTAAATGAGGGGGAGTATACGTCAAGGGGGAGCTTTAGTCACCTTTTTGATTAGACAAAAAGGGGGAGAAATGGGAGTAAACTCATTAAAAACTTGTTAAAACTAATTTTAACTTAAAATGAGTTTATATTTTGTCATCATCAAAAAGGGGGAGATTGTAGATGCAAATAATGTTCTAAAAACATTATTTATATCTTTCGATTACTTCACGTTTTGAGGATGACAAAATGTGAAATCACGTTACGTTAAAATTAACGTAAATAAGTTTTTAATCGGAAGATCCCGTTTCTACGCAAATCACTCTACAACAAATTTACAACTTGACAAATGATCAAAGAAGTGAATTTGTGTTTTGAGACTTCACATTTTAATGGGACAAAACATTTTTTCAAAAATAACACATGACAAATTATTTTTGAAATATTAAGAAATGTTTTAATGAAAAAATAAGTTTGAAAATCACAACAGCTATTTTTCCCCCCAAAATCAGCTCCAACCTTCCCCAAATAAGTTTTCACCAGAAAAGACAAAATTTGGAGCGTCCTAGTATAGGACGGCTCCATGGTTCCACTAAATTTAGTGGAGCCGTGTGTTAGGAAATTAAGCTTTAGCAGTTAAGACTGTTGAAGGTAGCTGTTAAGACTGTTGAAGATTGAAGTTAAAACTGCTGAAGAGTTTTGAAGACATAAGCAGTTAGGACTGCTGAGTGAAGAAGTTAGTACGGTTTATGTTTATGATTTATGTAATAGATAATTATGGAAAATATATTGTGTATATCGTATAAGATTAGAATGATAGTTATCTTGTAAAGGAATCCTTGGTCTATAAAAGGATTGCCTAGGTTAACATACAGAGATATAGAAGTACGAATTAATTGATAGAGATTCAAGGTTGTAAACCCTAGTGATAGGAGATCACTCGTATTATTATTCTAATAATATTGAATCGTTGAAGTTGAAGTTTATCATTCTGTGTTCATTCATTGTTTCATTCAAATCATACAAAACACATAAAGTCTTCTAAGTGCTAGCTAGTAAATTCCGCGTGCTAGACTACGTATAATTCTTAGTATCACATCTAACACAAGGAGTGTGTGTAGATCCGGTAAAGTGGTATCAGAGACAGGTTACTGATACTTAGATTTAGAAGATCCGAGAAGAACAAAGATGGACATGGAAACAACACCATCCACAACTAACATTGCTGCTAAGCTTCCTATGCTTAAACCTAATGAGTTCGACATGTGGAGACTTCGTATTGAACAGTTTTTCCAAGTGCAAGACTATGCACTGTGGGAGATCATTGAAGATGGAAACTCCTTTACACCAGTAACAACAACAACTGTTGTTGATGGTAAATCTGAGACAAATGTGCAGACGAAGCCAACCACTAATGAAGAGAAGGCAAGGTACAAGAATGATGTTAAGGCTAGAAGTTTGCTTCTGATGACTATTCCCAATGATCAGTTGCTGAATTTTAGTAAGTTCAAGTGTGCTAAATCTCTTTTTGAAGCTATTGTTGCAAGATATGGTGGGAATGAAGCCACCAAGAAAACCCAGAAGACCCTTCTCAAGCATCAGTTTGAGAACTTTACAGCAACAAGTAATGAGTCGTTGGATCATATGTTCAATAGGCTTCAAAAGCTGGTGAGTCAATTGGCTGTACTAGGAATTGAGATGCCTCAGGAAGATCTCAACTCCAAATTTCTGAGAAGTCTACCTTCTGAATGGGCTATGCACGTGGTAGTATGGAAAAACAAGCCTGATATAGATTCGATGAGCTTAATGGATCTCTATAGCAACTTCAAGATAGTTGAACATGAGATTAAGAAGTCTGCTGGATCAAGCTCAAGCTCAAGCTCAGGGAATTTGGCCTTTGTATCAACTCCCAGTTCCTCAAGTACAGATGAAGAAGTTCAAGTTGCTGGAGCAGTTGGTACTGCTAGTGCAAACCTTGGTACTGCTAGCACCTCAAGCAGTACTAGTGGACTTTTGAATGATGATACTTATTGTGATTTCTTGACTACTCAGCACAATGGAAGTATGTTGACTCATTCAGATTTTCAAGAGATTGATGAAGATGATATTGAAGAGATGGATATTAAGTGGCAGCTCTCTCTTCTCATTTTGAGAGCTAGGAGATTCTTGAAGAAGACTGGCAAGAAGATTGTCATAAACAGTAATGATGTTGCAGGGTATGACAAGTCTAAGATTGAGTGCTTCAACTACCACAAGAAAGGTCATTATTCAAGGGAGTACAGATTACCAAGCCAACAAGATGGAAAGAGCAGAGGTTATGGTAACAAGTCAAGGGTTGTGGAGGTTGCTGATTCAAGCTCGAAAGCCATGGTTGCCATTGATGGCTTAGGATTTGACTGGAGCTATATTGCAGAGGAGGAAGCAGAAGCATCTATAGAGGTTGCTCTCATGGCATTTTCTGATTCTGAGGTACAAGTTTCAAAATGTTCTAAATCTTGTGAAGCTTTAAAAGATCTTGAAACACTTAAAATAAGATATGAGAATCAGAGAAAAGAACTAGTTGAAACTGCTTTTAGCTTAGCAAATCATAAGAGAGCTTTAGCTGTGTTAGAAGAACAAATTGTTCATTATCAATGTAATGAGTCTAAGTTTTTTGATGATATGATTATTGTTAAGAGAGACTTAATGCTTAGGGAGAATGAAATTACTGTGTTGAAACATGAGCTAGAACAGGTTAAGAAAGCTAAGGAGAACATTCAGATGAGTGTAGACACACTAGAATACACATCAAAAGGTGTTCAAAAGATAATTGAGAGTCAGATTCTTAATAAAGCTAAGTCAGGATTAGGATATAAATCAGTTCCACCTCCCTATAGAGGAATTCCAACACCCCCAGGTGTAGACTTAGAATACACATGACTCCCTAAATTTCAATTACCCATGCTTAACTATGGCCCTCAACCCAAGAAGGATGTAGTTGATAAACCTGTGTTTGAAAGTGCAAGTGATAAATCACTATCTGAGGACAAGGTGTCTTCTGATAGGTCCTCACCTAAGGACTCAGATGCTCCAACTATTGAGGAATGGACTTCTGATGATGAGGATGATCAGGTTGTGGTTAAGTCTATTAGTGCTAAAGTGGAGGAACCAAAAGTTCCAAAGATGGTTAAACCTGAGACTGTTAAGCCTAGATCAAATGCTAAACCTTTTAGACCAACAGTTAGGTATGCAGAAATGTATAGAACCACAAACAAGCCAAGAGGTAACCAAAGGAATTGGAATGACCTCAAATCTCACCAATTAGGGGAGGATTTTGTTTGCTATAGGAAAGCTTGTTATTCTTGTGGTAGCTTTGACCATCTTGCAGATTATTGTGATAAATGGATATCTGGATATACAAATCATAGGTTGAGCATAGCAAGACCTCAATCTTTTCTTAGGAATGATAAAATGATACCTAGATCAGTTCTTTTAAGGTCTGGACCCAAAGCAGTTCAAACTGCTAGACCAACAGTTCAGACTGTCAGACCTATGAGACCAATTCACCCAAGGCCAACAGTTCAAGGTACAAAAATGTTTTCCAAATCAGCACCAAAAACCGTTAATAGACCCTTTCATCACAATGCAGTTGTAAAAAATCAAGTTTGGAAACCTAAGGTAACAACTACAAAGCCAGCAGTTCCAACTGCTAGCAGGGTAATTGGTACTGGTGTGAATAAAAACACTGCTAAGGGAAACATGGGTAATGGAGTGAATACTTCAGCATGTTGGGTATGGAGACCTATTAAACCCAATGGTGCTAAGACTATTTTGAAAAGAATGAATTATGTTGATGCTAGAGGAAAGCCTAAGTCTGTTTTGGCTTAGGTTCCACAAGGAAATTAATTTTTCTTGTTATATGCATTGTTAGTCATATGCTTGTATCTTGTTTCCTTGTTTTTGGACTAACAATTGCAGGATTGGAGAGAAAACACCAAGGGATTATGAATGCTTGATGTTTTGGACTAAATGGTGTTCTGGAGATTAGTATGTGATCTTTGCATACAACAAATGGTAATTGGTTCACCATGTCTTATCCACATAAGAACCAACTAGTCCAGAGCAAACGGTTTCTGGTAAAGACTAATCAAATCCGTTAATGGTTGACAATTTACCAAAAATTGTATGGTTATCAGCTCACCATATCTAAGTGTGAAGAGTTGGCTAGTCCAAAGCAAACGGCTATTGGTAAAGACATATCAAATCCGTTGATAGCTGATAGTTTGCTAAAAACTATGTTTGAGCCATGGTATTTTAAAATTTATTTCAAAAGGTTCGTACGGCTCAACAAAAGTTTTGCAACAGTTGGTACGGTTAGTACAAAATTTGGACGGCTCAACTAGCCGTTGTAAAAATCTGTCAGTAATTAATTTTCTAGCCGTTGGGGTAAAATCGTTATTCTTAGGATACTTATAGGGATTTTTATAGACGATAATTATCTTTTTACCATAAATTCATTTATTCTCTTTCTAAAGATAATTTATCTCATACGCATATTTCGCAAAACCCTAAACAGTATCTATAAACCCCAAGCGACTACATAAAACCTCAATTCCAATTTACAAGATCATTGTATTGCTATAATCTTTCATTTTTCATCATTAAGAATGGCTGGATTGGATTTTGTTAAGCGTCACAACCAGGTTGCGTTTTTAGAGAAAACAGAGCAAGGAGATGGGCTGAAGTTTTATGAGATTGTGGATTTTCTCAACCACTCTCACATAAGGTATGCTCTAACTGTTTCTCCTACTCTTTATGTCTCGCACATCACACAGTTCTGGCAGAATTCATCTGTCTTGACAAGTGATGACGGAGACGTAGAAATTCATACTGAAGTAGATGGCGTTAAGTTTGTTGTTACCGAGTCTATACTTAGGAGACATCTTAAATTAAATGACTCAGATGGTATCCACACTATGCAAAATACTGAAATTTGGGAAGAACTTACAAGAATGGGGTATGATACATCTGAAAATAAATTGACTTTTCAAAAAGGATGTTTTTCACCTCAATGGAGATTTTTGATACATACTCTTTTATGTTGTTTGAGTCCTAAAAAGACTGCTTGGGAGCAGTTCAGTAGCAATATTGCTATTGCTCTCATTTGCTTGTCTACAAACAAAGTTTTTAACTTTTCAAAATATATTTTTGAGGGTATGGCATCAAATGTTGACAGTAAAACAAAGTTTCTAATGTATCCAAGATTTGTTCAAACTCTTTTGAATAAAAAGAAAAATTTGCTTACAAAACCAACAGAAACTTTTGCTACGCCTAGCCTTCAATCAAAGGTTTTTCAAAACATGGCTATTGATTGCGTGGTTTTGTAACCTTACAACAGGTTTTACCTCTCGAGGGATCTCAAGAGGCTTACAACCCCACCAGGCAGTGTACCTGACCGATGTAGTATAGTGTAGTGGTAAGTACGGGGGATTGATCGTTCTCCACAGGGAATAATGTTCGTTAGGTATGAAAGGCTACTCTAATTAGGTCTAAGGGTTGAGGAAGATTCTTTTTATGTTTTTATATTTTTATGAAAGCAAGTAAAATCTCGGTTTTGAAGGAGTGGGCGGAATTAGTTGCTAGTCAACTAACCCAATTTACTACGAATGCAAATAAAATAAAATAACAAAAATGAAATGTGGTGAGAAACTTATGTGTAGAGAAATGTGTTTACTTAGATTTCCTTACTCCCTAACTATCTTTTACCGGTTAATTAGTGTGTATTAGTTGCGTGGATGACGGGTGTATTCCTTAATACCATTCGTGGGGTGGCGTACTTACTTCCCCAACTCTACAAGCTCCTACTTCACTCCTATGTCGAGCCGGCTAGGAAGCTCCTAACATGGGATCACTAGAATTCGCTTGTGCATTAAATACAACCATAAAAACCTTTAGTACGCGTTTGGTTCATGTTTCTTAAGACGTTCAAGCAAGTTACCGAATAGGAAGTTAGCCAGTTTTCTTAAGCCTAACATAGATAAACAATCATCCAATACAACTAATAACACACTAACAACCAATAATCAATAGCTAGGTTTCATTAGATCTAAGCAAACACAAGATAAAATTAGCCTAACATGTTAAACAAAAGACAAGCATAAGATAGAATCAAACAACACATAGACATATTGAATGATTAATTGATAACTTATCTTTCAATGAAACATGGAAGATCTCAAGGCAAAAAGCCCTGAAAAAGTAGCTAAAATCGTCTTAGGGTTTTATCCCAAAATTCCACACACTAAGCTCTCCTTAATGCCAAAAAATTAGAAAACTATATATAGATTTTTGGATCTGACGACGTCACCTTATGCATTGTGACGCCGTCACCTCGCCGCTTTTAGGGTTCCCGGGTGACCTTCTTGACGCCGTCCCTCTTTAGCTCTTCAAAAATCCATTCTGGCCTATCAAGGCTTGACGCCGTCGGATCATGAACGTGACGCCGTCCCCTTATGATTTAAGCCGTGACGCCCTTGATTTAGTTAAAGCGTGACGCCGTCAGAATTCTCATGCTAACTCACTGGCCCGTCATGAGTAAATTTCACATCCAACTTTTCTTGCCAAGGCATGACGCCGTCCCATGTTAATTGTGACGCCGTCAAGAGTAACTTTTAGCCGATTCTTGAGACTTTGTCGTTTTCTTCACTTTAATGCTCCAAAAACGTCCAAAATGCCTCCTTTTCCAGATTTCTCCTCAAAAGTACCTAAAATGACAAAAGGAACGATTTAGGGCGATATTTGATCAAATAAATACGATTTCGGGCTTAAATGACCCCTTAAAAGCGGTACACTTTTCGCCTCATCAAATACCCTTACACTTGAGATTTGCTTGTCCTCAAGCAAATGCGCTTTTATTCTAATCAAAATACAAGTTAGGGGTCATTTAATGCAAACATAAAAGTAATTACAACAAATAATCGTTCCACTTCAATCATAATAAGCACGGAGATTACATACTAGCACCTCACAAGTAGTGTTTAGATACTCACATCTCTCAAGTGTCATCAAAATAAATCTCATAAATGAAAACGGAAAATATCTCTCACTACCTGTATTAGCAAATAGATTACCATAGGCTTGGGAAAGGATCGAAAACCTCCTCCACTAGGCGTAAGCACCTAAGATAAACTATCAAAGAGGGCTTTTAAATGGGTTATAACGTTAGGTGTAGGGAAAAGGAAAACACGGTTTTGTTGGATAAAGGATGTTTTACTGGTGGCGAGTTAAAGATCTTGATCAATTACATGTACTATACAATGTTGCTAAGCCAAGACTCGACTCGATCTTAAGCTAAAAACAAAATAACAAAAACATAAGATAAATATAAAATGAAACGGGATGGTAGTCCGTATGTTTTTTCTATTTTTTTCTATTTTTTTGTGTTTTTCTTGATATTTTTTTTTTTTTTTTTTTTTTTTTTTTTTTTTGCATACACTCTTGCCCTACCATCCAAAATAATACATCATAGGGGCATTGCATTCCCCTTACACTTGAATTTTTACATAACTTTACAAATACTAATCTAATGACTCGAATTAAGATAATTGAAAAACTTGGAGTACTTTTAAAACATTTAGCACATATGGGGGTAATAAATGATGTTCTTCCCCATTACTCCATTATACTAGTACTTTACCCATGAGTCCCAATCGTCCCAAAACAATATGTACAAGGATATGACTCGACTTAGCAACCATGTAATCAACTAGATAATTAACTTGGGTTTAAACAAATGTTGTAACAATAATGCACTAAAAATGAGTGCATACAAGGTAGGCTAAGGCGATTTGGGTGTACATTTTAGTGGGGTGTAACAAATTCTTCCTTTAAGTAAAATGCTTAAAGGTCGAAACGAAAAGATAGGCTCTGAGGGGTGTACTAGGGGTATCGTGTACTAAAAATGAGTACAACGCAAAGGGTGTGGGAGAATTACTTGACCAATGTAGCCAATGTAATTATAACAAAAACACAGGTGTAAAACAATGGGTTTATCCTAATGCCTCTTATCATGTAGTAAATCTAACTACACGAATGTAGTCTCACTTGTGGCCTCGGGATGGTCCTAACGCAAGTTCTAGAATCTAAGTGCTACCGGTACACACATCATAGCATAAATGCTTTTCCTACCAATTCTAGGGGCGAACCTCACATATTTGGGGGTGGAAAATTTTTTAGTGGTACGGTTTTTTGTGCTAGTCATATAACTCCTATCCGTGAGACGCTCATTAAGATCAAAGTTTCACTCCTATATGTTGTAAAAAATTTTAAATTTGGCACTAAAATTACCCTAATCAAGTATTTCTCTCAGTTTTATTACACATCTATTATTAAACAAACAAAAATCAAGCGCAATTGTATTCTCTAAAATCGTACTTTTACCCTCCCCTTACACTTAAGATGAACATTGTCCCCAATGTTCAAATAACAAGATGTAAAAGCATAAAGTAAAAGAATGAAATCAAATACTCCCCTGATTCGCTCGTTGGATAGTGAAATTACACGGTTAAATCTTCCTCCAAAGAGAATGTTGAAGCTCCATGACTAATGCATCGCCACAAGCTTGATTCCATAAACATTTCCTTGTCCAAAATAACATGTTAACCTGAGAAAACAAACACGAAAACCTGCATAACATCGGCGGGATAAAATCTATATATAAGGATATAATGCTTGTAGAATGATAATTTTGCAGATTCCTGGAGATTATAAGTTGGAGATTTTAATAAAAACCTTTTAAAAACAAAACTTTCAAAAATTTCTGGAAATTAAATCTGACGCCGTCAGGTTATAACCCCTGACGCCGTCAGAAATGACCTGACAAAAATTTTCATTTTAAGTTTCCGGAAAATTTCTGGAAAAACCTTTACCTTACTTCCTGGAAATCCTGCAAAACATCATTATGACTCGATACAAGCATTTGACTCAAACAAACACTAATATGTATGCTAATTTATTATTATTACGATTCATGTTCATATGTGTTCTAATAAACCGATTTAGATTTCCCTTACACTTATCTTTTGCAAAATACCTTTATATGTAGTTAAGACGAAGTTAAAAACAAAATAAAGCATTTTCACAAATTACTTTTGAACATGAATCAATACTAATAAAATTAAACACACATACGGAAAATAAAATCAAACAAGCAAATAAATAAACACACAAAGCAAATAAAACAAATAAAGCTTGGGTTGCCTCCCAAGAAGCGCTTTTCTTTATTAACGAGTCTTGTAGCTAGACTCAAAGTCACGCTACATTACGTGACTCCATCATCGGTCACGGTTCCTAGGCCATTCTCCTTCCCGGTTTTATATTCCGGTCCTAATTTCAAACAATCCTTGTAGAAACCGAATATCCTTTCCATAACATAGTCTACTCCTTTACTTCTATCCTCATCATTCCTATAGTAGACCGCTTGCTTGAGCTCCTTCTCAACATTTGACAAGTGTTGGAATTGTTCTATCTTATATGGCATTTGGTAGCTTACTTCATCGGTCTCATCCTTAAATCTAACTATCCCTAAGGAAGGTTCATAAGTCATTCTAGAGACCTCAACAAATGGTTTTCCAAAAACCACTTGAGTCAAGGATGCATCGACTATTGGGCGGATATCTTCTACAATTACAAATTCGGTGACATAGGTGAAGTTTCCTACATAAACCGGTAATCCCTTAACTCTTCCCGTGAAGTTACTCATCCAACCCTTGTCAGGGAGCATCCTATACCCAAGTTGATTTTTCATTATCAAGTTGTAGTGGGCTCTAGTCATGATGTTTATGGGCGATCTAAGGTCGATGTAAGCTTTCCACACATGTAGATGTCCGATGTTGCATGGTATGTTGAGATTAGAAGGGTCGCCTATTTCTATGATTGGTCTACCTAGGAAGTATGGTGTCTCGGGGTCATCGAATAAGTTTGTATGATATGCACGCTCTTCCTTAGTGGGTAGCTTATTGAAGTAGTCCTCATCATTATCTACTTCCTCAATCACACTTGTCCTAACTTCCTTATCAACCTCGACTTTCCTATCCTCATCCTTAGGTTCACTTTCTATCCTACCCTCATTCTTGTCACTTTCTTCCATGCTCCTATCGATTGGTTTAATAGTGACAACGTTGACGAAGTGGACATGTTTGGATGAAGAAGGGTCTTTGACTTGGGGTCCGCTATTTGTGTTCCTAGCGTCCTTATGTGGAGGTGATAACACTTGGTTATGGAGGGCTTTCAACAAGTTGTCAATTTTATTGGTCATCTCCGTCTGTTGTTGATTGAATTCGGTCTCGAATCTAGCTATCCGAGCTTCTTGAGATGCCATAAATTGGGAAATCAATCCTTCAAAGTTATTGGTACTACCATAGCCGGAAGGATTGTTGTTGAGAGTACGGTTCGAGTTGGAACCGCTTGATTGGAAACGATTAGGTGGGTTGGAAGAATTGGTTTGTTGTGAGTTTTGGTTTTGTTTCCACCTAAGGTTCGGGTGATTTTTCCATGAGGGGTTGTATGAATCACCATAATGGTTTGGCTTGGGTTTGAAAGTGTACCACTTGTCTCCCGCTCCGTCGGTACGCGAGGATGCGTAGTCCACAAAAGCTTGTTCGGGGAGTTCCATGCAATCACGAGTGTCGTGGGGACCACTACATAATTCACATGAGGAAGTGATTTTGTTCACTTGGCTTGAAGGTTTAGGAGCCTCGTAGGATTTCATGAGAAACTTGACTTGGTCTTCAAGTTCTATGATCCTACGGTCAGAAGTGCTTGAATTGTTCGAAGGCAAAGATATTGCCTTGACCGTTTTATTCAAATCACGGGGATCACTCCAACTTTCGTTGTCATAAAGAGCAAGATCCTCTAGGAGAGCCCATGATTGTTCCGCACTTAGATCACGTAGCTTGCCACCGGCCGCTTGGTCAATGGTTTGCCTCGTGGAGAGATTGATATGGTCATAGAAGATTTGGACTTGGAGCCAAAGTTCTATGCCATGGTGAGGGACTTTTTGGAGTAAGTCCTTGAATCGAGTCCATGCCTCGTAGAGAGTTTCGCCTTGACGTTGTTGGAACATCAAGATATCATTCCTTAGCTTGGTAGTTCTTCCCGGTGGGAAAAACTGAGCAAGGAAACGAGTAGTGAGATTATCCCAAGAGGTAATGGATCCTGCGGGTTGACGTTCTAGCCACTGACTAGCTTGGTCCCGCAAAGAGAATTGGAAGAGACGCAATCGGGTCGTCTCTCGAGTGGCAACATCAAGGTCTATAGAATCAACGATTTTAAGAAAGTCCTTGAGATGTTGATTAGGATCTTCAGAACGAAGTCCATGGAATGCGCATCCGCTTTGCACCAACCGGATGGTGTCGGATCGCAAGGGTGTGATATTGGCTCCTTGAGTGAGCTCAATGGTGTTTCGATAGCCATGGTGGCTAGGACGGGAATACTCTCCTAAAGTACGGGCTCTAGGAGGTGGTTGTGGTTGTTGTGGTGGTGGGTTGTGTGGGTTAAGGATATTACCATCTTCCATGATGTCGGATGGTATGGTTACGAACAAAGACACGAAGAAAATAGATAGACTAAAGAAAACCTAGAAAAATAAAATAAAAATCTCACTAGAAAGGAATCTAGTGAGTAGACCTAATAGAAATAAAAATTCAACCTAAACAATAACTATTCCCGGCAACGGCGCCAAAAACTTGATTGCGTGGTTTTGTAACCTTACAACAGGTTTTACCTCTCGAGGGATCTCAAGAGGCTTACAACCCCACCAGGCAGTGTACCTGACCGATGTAGTATAGTGTAGTGGTAAGTACGGGGGATTGATCGTTCTCCACAGGGAATAGTGTTCGTTAGGTATGAAAGGCTACTCTAATTAGGTCTAAGGGTTGAGGAAGATTCTTTTTATGTTTTTATATTTTTATGAAAGCAAGTAAAATCTCGGTTTTGAAGGAGTGGGCGGAATTAGTTGCTAGTCAACTAACCCAATTTACTACGAATGCAAATAAAATAAAATAACAAAAATGAAATGTGGTGAGAAACTTATGTGTAGAGAAATGTGTTTACTTAGATTTCCTTACTCCCTAACTATCTTTTACCGGTTAATTAGTGTGTATTAGTTGCGTGGATGACGGGTGTATTCCTTAATACCATTCGTGGGGTGGCGTACTTACTTCCCCAACTCTACAAGCTCCTACTTCACTCCTATGTCGAGCCGGCTAGGAAGCTCCTAACATGGGATCACTAGAATTCGCTTGTGCATTAAATACAACCATAAAAACCTTTAGTACGCGTTTGGTTCATGTTTCTTAAGACGTTCAAGCAAGTTACCGAATAGGAAGTTAGCCAGTTTTCTTAAGCCTAACATAGATAAACAATCATCCAATACAACTAACAACACACTAACAACCAATAATCAATAGCTAAGTTTCATTAGATCTAAGCAAACACAAGATAAAATTAGCCTAACATGTTAAACAAAAGACAAGCATAAGATAGAATCAAACAACACATAGACATATTGAATGATTAATTGATAACTTATCTTTCAATGAAACATGGAAGATCTCAAGGCAAAAAGCCCTGAAAAAGTAGCTAAAATCGTCTTAGGGTTTTATCCCAAAATTCCACACACTAAGCTCTCCTTAATGACAAAAAATTAGAAAACTATATATAGATTTTTGGATCTGACGGCGTCACCTTATGCATTGTGACGCCGTCACCTCGCCGCTTTTAGGGTTCCCGGGTGACCTTCTTGACGCCGTCCCTCTTTAGCTCTTCAAAAATCCATTCTGGCCTATCAAGGCTTGACGCCGTCGGATCATGAACGTGACGCCGTCCCCTTATGATTTAAGCCGTGACGCCCTTGATTTAGTTAAAGCGTGACGCCGTCAGAATTCTCATGCTAACTCACTGGCCCGTCATGAGTAAATTTCACATCCAACTTTTCTTGCCAAGGCATGACGCCGTCCCATGTTAATTGTGACGCCGTCAAGAGTAACTTTTAGCCGATTCTTGAGACTTTGTCGTTTTCTTCACTTTAATGCTCCAAAAACGTCCAAAATGCCTCCTTTTCCAGATTTCTCCTCAAAAGTACCTAAAATGACAAAAGGAACGATTTAGGGCGATATTTGATCAAATAAATACGATTTCGGGCTTAAATGACCCCTTAAAAGCGGTACACTTTTCGCCTCATCAGCTATGGCTAGTAGGCTTTTTCAAAAGGAACCAGTTCCATTGTTTCCTCAAATGCTTCAAACTGAGTTGGGTGAAGGTTCAGCAGTTCCAACTGATCCCCATCACACATCCACTCAAGAACTTGAAACAAACCAACAACCACCCATCATTTATAGGAGAAGGTCTAAACCTAGTCTAACTAGGGTTGTGACTAGATCCTTGCCCAAAGATTCACCTCTCCTAGCAGGTAACACAGCTAGAAGTGATGAGGGTAGCTCTTCACAAACTGAATTGATGGAAATATGTACCAAGTTAGTTGGCAGAGTAAAGACCTTGGAGGGGGAGCTTAAGAAGAGCACTGAGGAGATGAAATCTCATAAAGAAATGTTCTCCAAAGTCTACACCAAGCTAACAAAAAGGGTGAAGAAGCTTGAAGATCAATTACAGAAGAAAAGGGCAAAAGTGATATTGGTTGATGATTCTGATGATGATGATTCAGATGGTTCAAAAGGGGATGATGAAAATTCTTCCAAACAGGGGAGGAAATTTGGTAAAGATAAGGATAGATCAGGTTCTCAGGGGAGGCATGATAAAGGTTCAGAACAAGATGAAGGTTTTGATATTGGTTCAGGTTCTGGTTATGTTCAAGAAGAAACAGATGAGACACATCAAGCAGTTCCAAATGTTGAAGCAGTTCAGACTGCTGAGACAGAGCAAGAAACAGTTCAAACTGCTGAGACAGATTATCAAGCAGTTCCAACTGATGAAACTTCTGCTGAACAAGTTTATGAAAGGAGAAGAGCAGATAAAGGGAAGAAGCCAATGACATCTGAAGAAGTTGCTGCTGCTCAAGAACTTGAAAGGCTTAAGAGATTGAAACCAAAAACTCAAGATCAGATAGATCATGATGCAGAAGTTGCAAGGCAAATGATAGAAGAAGATTTGGCTAGTGAAGAAGCTAAACAAGCTCAGATTGCTCAAGATGAGGAATTTGCAAGAAAAATGGCTGCAGATGATGTAAGAAACATGGCTAAATCTATGGAAAGAAAAAGATCAAAAGAAGTAAATCAAGAGGAGTTCAATGAACAGCTACAATATTTGTTGGATTCTGATGTGATTGTAAGAGCTCAAGCTTCGATGGTTCTTAAAGATAAACAGTTGAATGAAGAAGAAAGACATAGGAGCTTAAAGAATTCATACTAAAAAAGAATGGAGTTGCAACATGGGAAGATCTGATTCAGAGGATAAGAGAAAGACAGAAGTCAGGATACAAGACAAAGTTGCCAACAAAGAAGGAACAAGTTGAGTCTATGAAGCATTGTTTGAAGAACTCAGCAAATTATACTATGAATGACTTCAAGGGAAAATCTTATGCCATAATTGAAAGGGAATTTTATGAAACTTATGCTATTCTGAATACTCCAAGAAGAAGGTTCAAAACAGGTAAGAAGAGGGAATCAGAAACTATGGAATCAGAAGTTGCTGAGAAACAAAAGTCTGAAGAAGAAGGGTTAACAAATGAGAAGATCAGAAGTATGATGATGATTGTTCCAGAATCTTCTTATATTAAACCTTTACAGGTAAAACATCCGATCATTGACTGGGAAGTGTTCACTGATGGAAGAATGCAAGGATGGAAGATAATCAGACTTGGAGATATTTCTGAAAGATACAAGTTGTTTGAAGATTTACTCAAAGGCTTTGACAGAGAAGATCTTAATCAACTATGGAGCTTAGTGAAAGAGAAATTCAGAGATAATGATCCTATTAAAGATAAAGATAAAGAACTATGGGTTCAATTGAAGAGAATTTATGAACCAGATGGTGGAGAGTCAATATGGAGATTTCAAGCACAAGTCATGGACATCACTTGGAAGTTATTTGGAATGCGTGGAGTACACAGAGTGTCTACCAAGGATGGAATAGAGATCTATATGCTGGTTGAAAAAGATTATCCACTCAGACCAGGTGTTTTGACAATGATGGCATGTGTTAGACTGGAAGCTAATGAAGAATCTGAGATGGCTGATATGCTGGTGACAAAGATATTCAACCTTGCACAAGAAGTGAAAGCTAGATCTAAGAGATTTGCTTGATAGGTGTTTGAAAGAATTTTCAGCATTAAGAAAAAGAAGCTTAATTTGAAGAAACTTAGTAATTTGGATAGAAATCATAAGTTTAGGGGAGGATTGTTAGGAAATTAAGCTTTAGCAGTTAAGACTGTTGAAGGTAGCAGTTAAGACTGTTGAAGATTGAAGTTAAAACTGCTGAAGAGTTTTGAAGACATAAGCAGTTAGGACTGCTGAGTGAAGAAGTTAGTACGGTTTATGTTTATGATTTATGTAATAGATAATTATGGAAAATATATTGTGTATATCGTATAAGATTAGAATGATAGTTATCTTGTAAAGGAATCCTTGGTCTATAAAAGGATTGCCTAGGTTAACATACAGAGATATAGAAGTACGAATTAATTGATAGAGATTCAAGGTTGTAAACCCTAGCGATAGGAGATCACTCGTATTATTATTCTAATAATATTGAATCGTTGAAGTTGAAGTTTATCATTCTGTGTTCATTCATTGTTTCATTCAAATCATACAAAACACATAAAGTCTTCTAAGTGCTAGTTAGTAAATTCCGCGTGCTAGACTACGTATAATTCTTAGTATCACATATAACACAATGAGTGTGTGTAGATCCGGTCACCGTGGCATGTTTAGTGGAGCCGTCCGTACTATTTTTTCTGTAACGTTCAGATTTTCTTTGCCTATAAATACCAACCCCTTTCACAGATTTTAGGCATCCTTACACACACAAAACTTTCTGAGTTGAATACTCTCTTCACACTTTCTTTCTTAGATCATTTAGGTTAGTTTTTCTTTTGTTCAAGAGTGATCCAATCATCCTACAAGTGATCCTCTTCATTCCTCTTCATTAGCAAGAGAAGAACACAAGTATCCAAGTTGATACAAGGTGTTATCATTCCTCTTCAAGAGAAGAACACAAGTATCCAAGTTGATACAAGGTGTTATCATTCCTCTTCATTAGCAAGAGAAGAACTCAAAGTATTCAAGAAGATACAAGAGTTGTAGTTGTTAGGTTTTTGTAACACTTGTTACATCCTTGTTGTATCTTAGCATACATCGAGATTATCTTTCTTTTGTGAGAGTGTGAGTGAAGATCATTGTGATCTTAAGAGATAGTGAAGATCTCTTAAAGCCATTGGGCTTGTGTGTGAGGGATCAAAGGATCTAGAGTAGTTAGATTAAGTAGAGTGAAGTCAGAGTTGATCTTTGTGATCGTGTTGAGATCGTGGTGATCTCTTGTAGCCATTAGGGCTTGTGTGATTGGTCACGTGGACCTTGGTAGATTGGTGCTAGCTAAGATTAGCACTCGACATTTAGCTTAGTGTCGGTAATAGGATAAGCGACGTGTACGGTTTTCTCCGCCTGTAGGGAGGTTGTTGACATAGTGCTTGAAACTCTCGAGTGTGGTACTCGGGGAGTGGAGTAGGGCGAAGAAGAGCTTCGTAGCTGAACCACTATAAATCCTTTGTCTCGGTTTGATCTTTCCAACTCTACTCTTTACTTTCATTATTTAGCATTAGTTAGTTTAGTGTGTAGTTCATATTGGTGTTGATTGATTACACATAGAGCTCGAATCAAAGTTTCCAATAGCCAACTTTTAAAACAAAATTTTTAAAAGAACTTAAAACCGGTAAACAATTCAACCCCCTTCTAGTTTTCCACAATATAGTTGTACATGAGATGTTAAACGACTGAGCTGAGATGATATGGTTGTACACGAGATGTTAAACGAATGAGCCGAGATGATATGGTTGTACATGAGATGTTAAACGAATGAGCTGAGATGATATGGTTGTACACGAGATGTTAAACGAATGAGCCGAGATGATATGGTTGTACACGAGATGATAAACGAATGAGCCGAGATGATATGGTTGTACACGAGATGTTAAACGAATGAGCCGAGATGATATGGTTGTACATGAGATGTTAAACGAATGAGTCGAGATGATATGGTTGTACACGAGATGTTAAACGAATGAGCCGAGATGATATGGTTGTACATGAGATGTTAAACGAATGAGCCGAGATGATATGGTTGTACACAAGATGTTAAACGAATGAGCCGAGATGATATGGTTGTATACTAAATGATAAACCTTATCCTCTTTAATATCCAAAAAATCTTATCCAATCTCTACATAAAATCCAAAAAATCTTATCTAATCTCTATCTTATATTCCATCCCTCTCTCTCATTTGCAGATCCAATCTCTATCTTATATTCCCTCCCTCTCTCTCACAACAGCAACAACATCACCTCCATCACCATCGAGCTCCACCACCACTGGCGACCACCACCTTCATCCCCCATCACCACCTGATAACACCAAACCTCTTATCTTCACACCAATTTCAAAACCTGAGATGCAGCGATATAATCCTTTTATGTGTTCTTGTGGAATAGGAAATATAAAACCAAGAACATCACATCAAGAAGATACCTTTGAATGGAAATATTATGCATGTCCTCTTTCGAAGGTGAACAATCATACATTTCTTATTTATGTAAATATACAAACAATCGTAACATTTCCTTATTATGTAACAGCCAAGAGAAAAAGATCATGGATGTGGATATTTTATGTGGAAGAGTGAATTTGATGACCGGTTACGAGTAATCTCTTCTGCTTCAACATCTCAAGGTGATGGATCTGCACCAACAGAGTGCTCAAACTGTAATTCCAACGATCTTAGGATAAACATGCTGGAATCACAAAAACAGGTGCTAGAGACAAGAGTAAACATGCTGGAATCACAAAATCAGGTGCTAGAGACAAGAGTAAGGATGGTGGAGGCAAGACTTGAAATGGCAACGAATCCCGACGACCCCGACCACACATGTCAGTCGGCTGCAATACTCCGTGAGCTGTTAGGTGACTTGGACAATTTTCATATGTAATGTTGGTGTTGCTTTTGTTGTTGTTGTTGTTGTTTGTTGTTTTTCTGTATAAATCAATAATAAATATGACGGCAAACCTTTTATTTAAAACACGCAAGAGTTCTCAACCACATACATTTCATACAGACTCAAACGAAACAACTTGACAAGCAAACGAAACAGATCAAACAAAACAACTCGACAAGCAAACGAAACAACTCAAACGAAACAACTCGAAAAGCAAACGAAACACATGACATATACCATAACAAACATCGCCCATTCATTTTTTTTGCTGCTACTTCCCATTTTGCTAGAACCTGCACCATCTTTTCCCTTCGTTGCTTTCCTTTGCTTGATGAAATGTTCAAACAAAGCTTCAAGATTTGTTATCCTATTTCCATGGTCATCAAGTGTGGTATTAAACGCGCTTTCTCCTCCAGCATCATCAGCTTGAGTGTCCAACATCTCTCTGTAGTACGACTTTTTCCTCAACCATTCCAGAATCTGGTCTCTCATCCACGGGCTAATGTTCTTATAAGAACCATATTCATCATAAATTTCGTAGCCATATGTATTAAGAACTTTATTAAAGAGACCCTCCGACGATAAAATCATTGACCACTCCTCTTCCGGCGTGTAACGATCCATTGTTATGTGTGTTTTGTGGGAATTAATGATTTGGTTATTTGTGTTTTGCCGATTTGAGGATGATCGGTTAGGTTATATATAATTAAAACCTTGGCGGGAAAAATTGGCGCCAGCACTTTTGGCGGGGACATGTCCCCGCCAAAAGCTAGAAAATATTGGCGGTATAAAGTGATCTTTTAGGAGGGAAAATGGATAACACTTTCGGCGGGGACACGTCCCCGCCAAAAAGATGTTACTGTGCATGTAATTGTCCCCGCCAAAAGTGAGGGCGGGAAAAAAACCCGGGAACAATTAAGAGTTCCAAGTTTGGTCAAAATTCGTCAAGTATTTAAATAAGAAAATTTAGGAAGATTGGGGTTTAATCTTAAGATAATTAAAAGAGATTGGGTAATCTTGAGTGAGCTAACTACTCGTATATTGCTATTCTACCATCAGCATAGTGCTCATTTTCTGTGCCTTTTATTTGACGTTATATAATTGCCACAGAATACTGTAGGGAACCTTGAAGAATGCGTGTTTCAATTCTTTAACAAGCTTCCTGAGTTGCCAATCATATGCTTTAGTGTGTATGGAAAAGATTCACTCTTACCAAGCAATATATTGCCCGGTAGTCCTACATCGGTGTGGATACAATTGTCGCATGAAGAGATTCGAAAAATTGATAGTTGTGGTGTTGTCTTTTTAATCGGGTGCAACGGTGGTTACATTAAGTGTAGTAAATCACGTGTCCTTGACGGTGCCTCACTAGATTAACCTTTTAGCAGACTCTCCTTCGATAGTTGTCAAGATCTGGATTGTAATTGGCAACTATCGAAGGAGAGGCTGCCAATAGGTAATCTAGTGGGGCACCGTCAAGGACACGTGATTTACTATAGTTAATGTAACCACCATTGCACCCGATTAAAAAGACAGCACCACAACTATCTATTCTTCGACAACTATCGCAGGAGAGCTTGCCAAGGGTAATCTAATGGGGCACTATCAGGGACACGCGATTTACTATATAGAACTGCCACAAGTTTGGATAAATACAATATGAGCTGAATTAGTAGATTGCGACCAAGCCGTTCATGAAAAGATAGACCACAACAAAAACTCAAATAAAAGAAAGGCTGAAGTTAAAGCTAATGGCTCTAGAGGTTTAGGTATCCATAAAAGGAACCTGGGTTCATCATCCTTAAAAGCCCGAGAGATAGTTTGTCGCAACAGATCATACAAAGACTTAGTCGCAACAGTAGTTTATGGTTTCCCAATTCTTATTGCGGGGAATAATTAGAACACGTAATTGTCTCTCGAAAACTGTATTTGAATGATATGCACTAATGTACAAGAAAGTTTTGATAATGCAATAATATTGTAAATGCTTGATGCTTGATGTTTAGTTTCATTATGTGACTGTTAAATTGGACTCGGCTCGATCCAACTTGGCACATTATGACATTAACTAATTAGTTGAACTTATTGATTATTTCGTGTTAACTAACTCAAAGAGCCATCTTGATTTTTTGTTTAGATCTGCCCCATCTATGAGAGTTGATCCAATAGTGCTCGTTCTTTCTATAACTCTTGGATTTCTTATAGGTGCAACAAGTGAATCCTTGGTGAGGAGATAGAGGGTCTCCTTGCCTAAGACCCGTCTCAAATTTAAACTCGTTAGTTGATGACCCATTAACTAAAACCAATGCATATGTTGAATTAAGACAAGAACGTATTTAAGCTCTCCATTTTGGGCAAAAACCCATTTGACTCATGACCGAGTTCAAGGACCAACTTAAAGTGTTGAAAGCTTTTTCAAAGTAACTTGGAAGAAAAAACACTTCTTATATATCTTTAGCCCAAGAAACAATCTCATCATATGGTTGTGATTGTTTTGTGAAATACATATATTTTGAACTAGTATTTGGAATTTGGGCTATTTGGTATTTATATAGTAAGTAGTAGTCTAAATGTCTAATATAGTACGAGTAATATGATCTAAATCTACTATTTATAGCTTGTTCTTCTATAATTCGTGGGTCCAACATGTTTCTTATGGTTGTGATTGTTTTGTGAAATACATATATTTGTGATGCAGGTGGTCTTTATTTAGTGTTGCATCTTAGCTTTTTTTGTCTTAATTGCATACTTGCATTTGTCTTATGTCAATGTGTAATTTTATTTTGTATTCTCTGTATGTTTTCTTTCCTTGTTTCCTTATTTTTAACCATCTTAGTTATATAGTGGATGACTTTGTTTGTATTTGTTTTGTTTCCTTATTTTTAACCGTCTTAATTATATAGTTGATGACTTTGTTTGTATTTGTTTTGCCGCTTTAAGCACGCCTTAATAAACGCAAAGGCTGCTAAGGCTTGAGGCGTCGTCTTGCCATCACGTCATGCCTCACGCTATTTAGAACACTGACTATAAAAGGGCCATCAATGATTTGACGACCCTTGATGAAAGCCATTTGAGCTTCAACAACCACCGACGCAATGACTTTACCGAGGCGGGTGTGGCTAGAATTATAGCAATAATCTTGTATTGGAAACGGATAAGGCTTATTGGTCTAAAATCCATCTATATGTTTTTTACAATGTTTTAAGAGAGTGAAATTTTAGGTTCATGTACTTCAATTTCCTTCTTTTTATTCCGCATTCCCTAATCACATCAGCAAAATAACTTCAAAACACATCTTTGTCCAGTTTTACTTGTCTAATACTCTAAATAAAAGATTCCGGGCCAACCCAAGCTCACCTGCATTTCACCTATGTACGCACCTGTAGTGACCTATTCATCTACAACACTGAATTTCCAGAACTTGGTTCAACTCATTTCATCTATCTCTGCTGAGCAACAACTGCACACGCTACCTCCACATTTACGTGGACAATCGATAGCATCAACCTCGCCTGCGGATATTGTTACGGAGATGGTGACTCCATCGGTTAGTCAGAATCATTTTGCTGTTGATAAGGCCCCATCTATCTCACCCGAACCAAACCTCACAGACTCGCTCAACATTTAATTACCTGGGCCATATCTTCGCCAAACTTCACGCATTTTAGATTGCTGAACAAAAAAAAACCCGTACCACAGTTCACGAGTTTCTCTTCTCAGATAATATGCACCGAAACTTCAACAAAAACTCAAGACATCTCCCATAGGCGAAGATAATATGCTCCTGAATAAGTTTATCAAACACCAACCAAATGAGATACTTTAATAATATAGACTACCGTGACGATCAAAATCAGGTGGGTCATGATGACCTGAGTCATGGATGTTGTTCAGCCCGAAACATTGCCAGATTCTATGTAAGCAAAAGTAACTAATAAGAGGGGCAGGCTACAATGACAAGACAAGCAAGAAACACAAGTCACATTCAAGTACAAGTTTAAGGCTTCAGTTTTGTTGCTACATCATAATCCAAAAAAAGAAAAAAGAAAAAAAGATATAAGCACTGGATCTGAATGAACTTCAGGTTTTGTGCAAAATGCGTCCAATAAAAGAGTCGAGAGATCATAGCCAAAGGGATTTGGCTAGGTGCTACGTCAGACCTGCAAAAGTGTGAGGAGATGATATTATTTAACATTGAATAAATACTATATTAATTAATCAAGAAAAATAAAAGATATGCAAAATTAAATAGTAACGTATATAAATATGCATTCATGAAGAATTAACGGAAAACCAGGTACTGAGGTACCTCAATCATCCATCAAACTCATACTTTTCAGAAGCTTCTTTTTAAGATACGACGTCACTTTATCACGACTACTACTCTTTGGATGTTTCTCAAGAAATTCAGCCAATTGCTTTTTCTGCTCTTCGGGACTCATATATCCTGCTGTTGGTGATAGTGGTGGTGGTATAAATGGTGGTGGTGGTGGGAGGGGCAGCGAGGTGTTGTCCATATTCATCCTCTTTTATAATGATATAACATCAATAATTAGTAGCACGCAGACATTTAACAATCTACGGATAAAATAAGCAATTTATATGTGATAATGAACATAGAGAAATTCGGGATAGAAAGAACAACCATTCTATACAAATCTTTCTTCTGGCGTAGTTTCAGAGCCTCCTTAGCCTCTCTGGTAAAAATGGTACGTGGTGTATAATCTAGCAACATCGACTTCTGCTTACTCTCCTCATCTTCGGACCCCTCACTACTACTATCTTCTGAATTTGTATCCCAAGGTAATGATTTTGGTAGCCCAATAGTCCGTTCCTTAAAAAAAATACACACATAATTTAGTACAAACAGTAATTAAGGAGGAGCAATGTATATCTTTTAAGAACAAACACATATAGTGTTGGTGATTTATCCTAAACGCATTGTCAGATTCAAGTTTATTCAGTCTCTCTCATCAAAGCAATCTCACGTATCTATCTATCCTGTATATAACATGTACTCAAATTCCCAAAAGGGGGTTGGTTTGGCATGTTATGAGGGAGGGTGTTTTGGGGTGTGTGAGTGACGAGGTTGTGTTAAAAGGAAAATGCTAAGGTGACACCAAAAAGTGGGTCTTGAAATGTCATGGTAACATCACTTTTGCGGCTTTACTGACAAATTTTAATAAATAAAAGTATAAAACAGAAAAAAGCTTTTGAAGCTGGCCCTAAAGTTATCTAAACGGCCATATAGTCTATAAGGCATTTTAACTGTAATTCGATGTTGCTTTTTGATTGGGATTGTAGCAAGTTGGATGCACGTTATTGCAGCCAAGATATCTGTTATGTATTAGTCATTATATTAGCAAGAGTCTAGGGTCGTTATTAGTCGAATAGTGTTAAGGGTCGTTGGGTTGGCTTGTGTCCCAAGCCCAACCCGTTTTTCCTTTTTTGCCGTTATCACAGCCGACATTAGGACTCCTTGTTAGAGTCGGTTTTACCTTCCCCCATCTCTATAAAAGGAGGTGGGGGGGGGGGGGGACGAGTTTGTTACATCATTCTTTCAATACTAATCAAAGTCGATTAGGGTACTTACTTGTGCAAAGCTCCTCTTCTTTTTCTGTCGATATTGCTGTGTGTCATCTTCACGATCGGGATTATTCCGCTCTAGTAATCAGGGTTGTTGGTCGACAAGACTAACAAGTGGTATCAAAGCCAGGTTCGCGGGTTCGCTGTTTACTAGGATCGATCAAGAAGGTCTCTGTTGTTCGTTCTTGGAAAGAGCAGGTCTCGTTTTCTGTTTGGGTTTTCAAGGGTAACGATCGACAAGAGGGTTGCTGTTTAGGAGTCGCTTAAACAGTAACAAAGAAGCAAGTGTTAATCGACAGTTAAGGGTTCTTGGGTCTTCGATTGTCCGGGTTTGTGACAAGGTGTAGAAGATCTAAGGGTTTGTTGTGTTTTTGATCGACAAATTTTTTTTCTGGTTTTGGTTCTTGTCGAGGTACAGACCAAGAAGAAGAAGCGGCTAAGAAGAAGTAGGTTAAGTAAAGTTTTTAATTGGTTTTTAATATTGGGTCATAAATTTTGGACTTAAGTATACATTGGGCCAAATTGTTTAAAAGTAAATTATTACTTTTGGGCCTAATCAATTATTAAATTTAAGGGTATTGCACAAGGGACTTTGTAATTTGTGATTGTGAGGTTTAATATATCACAAGGTTTAGCAAATTAACAAAGGGATTAAAGAATGACGGGAGCCAAGTTTGAAATCGAGAAATTCGATGGAACTTGTGATTTCGGGTTATGGAGAGTCAAGATGCGTGCTTTATTAATCCAACATGGATGTGAAGCAGCTCTGGAGGTTTTACCCGCAAATATGGATGCTACAGCGAAAGCTGAGCTAAACAAGAAAGCTCACAGTGCCATGATTTTGTGTTTAGGTAACAAGGTTCTGAGAGAGGTTACCGGGGAGACGACTGCAGCGGGGGTTTGGTCCAAGCTTGAGACTTTGTACATGACAAAGTCCTTGGCCAACAAGTTGTTCCTGAAGAAGAAGTTGTATACATTCTACATGCCGGCTGGACGTACGATTTCCGAGCATATAGATGAGTTCAACAAAATTGTTCTTGATTTAGCAAATATTGAGGTAAAATTCGAGGATGAAGATCTTGCTTTATTATTACTCACTTCTTTACCAGCATCGTACGAACACTTTGTGGATACCTTGCTTTATGGACGGGAAGCTTTGACTTTGGAGGATGTGATGGCCACACTGAATTCAAAGGAAATCAAAGAAAGGTCTAAGGCGAAGGGGGATGATGGTGAAGGGTTATATGTGAGGGGAAGAACTGATCGCAGGAATTCGCATCAGTCTAGGGGAAAGTCAAGATCGAAGTCTCGAGGTGGAAGACTCAAGTGCTATATTTGCCAGTCTGAGGAGCACTTGAAGAGAAACTGTCCAAAGAATAATCGCAAGAAGTCAAATGGTTTTGTCAAGAAAGATGATCAGCCAAGCTCCAGTGGTTCGATTTATGACGGTTCTGAGGTGATGATGGTTATGAGTGCAGAGGCTCTGCTAGATTGGATCATGGATTCAGGAGGTTCATACCACATGACACCCAGGTTAGATTTATTTTTTGATTTTCTGGAATGCGATGGGGGCAGGGTACTGTTGGGTGACAACAGGGAGTGCAAGATCAGAGGTATTGGCAAGGTAAGGGTACAACTGAAAGATGGGTCAAGTTTTGTGTTACACAATGTCAGGTATATTCCTGAATTGAAAAGAAACTTGATATCGCTGGGAACTTTTGAAAAAGAGGGATATACCGTAAAAATGCAGTCGGGCAAAATCAAGGTGATTAATGGTTCCAGGGTTATTTTATCTGGAACCCGAAGGGATAATTGCGTATACTCTTTGGATGGCCATGCAGTGGCGGGTGAGCTTAATGCTAGTGTTGAAGAAAAAGACAGTCTTGCGCAGGTTTGGCACAAAAGACTGGGACATATCAGTGAGGCGGGACTTCAGGTGCTAGAAAAGCAGGAGCTGTTTGGAAAGAAGAGTCTAGGTAAGCTCGATTTTTGTGAGAATTGTGTTCTGGGAAAGTCACATCGAGTCAGTTTCGGTGTAGGAAGGCACACTACTCAGGGAGTGATAGACTATGTTCATTCAGACTTATGGGGTCCGTCTCAGGTGGAATCATTGGGAGGTAAGAGGTATTTCTTATCTATTGTTGATGATTATTCCAGGAGGGTATGGGTTTATATTCTCAGGTTCAAACACGAAGCATTTGGAAAGTTCAAAGAGTGGAAGTAGTTAGTAGAAAATCAGACTGGGAGGACGGTTAAGAAGCTTAGGACAGATAATGGTCTTGAGTTCTGTAACCGGGAGTTTGAACAGTTGTGCACAGAGAGTGGGATTGCTAGACATTTGACAGTTGCCGGGACGCCGCAGCAGAATGGATTAGCAGAACGGATGAATAGAACTCTCATGGATAAGGTACGCTGTTTATTAATTCAGTCTGGATTGCCCAAGACCTTCTGGGCGGAAGCGACATGTACGGCCGCATATCTTATCAATAGGTCACCATCGACAGCGATTGAGAAAAAGACACCTATGGAGATGTGGTCAGGACATCCAAGTGATTATGGGATGTTGAGGATTTTCGGCTGTGTCGCATATTCACACGTTAAACAAGGTAAGCTCGAGCCGAGAGCGGTAAAATGCGTTCTTTTGGGGTATCCTGAAGGTGTGAAGGGGTACAGGCTATATAGGCTTGATAATGAATCACCTAAAATAGTCACTAGCAGGAACGTGGTCTTCAATGAAAGTGTCATGTACAAAGACACATTGAAGGATTCTGGTGCAGGTGCTGATAAGTCTGTTGAGGAATTACAGGTTGAGGTGGAACTGCAAAGGTTAAATAATCATTCGCTTGAGGAAGATCAGACAGATGATCAGGAAGATGGCGATAATGAAGATGCAGGGGATCAGGATCATGATCAAACACCGGATCTCACAGATTATCAGTTGGTTCGGGATAGAGAGCCAAGGACAAGAACGAAACCTTTGAGGTTTCGAGATGAGAGTAATATGGCTGCTTACGCGTTTGCTGCAGCAGAGGAAGAAGATACTCATGAACCATTGACATACCAGGAGGCAGTTGCTTGTGAAGATAGTTCTAAGTGGAAAGCTGCTATGGATGAAGAGATGGATTCTCTGAGGAAGAATAAGACCTATGAGTTAGTAGATCATCCAGCTGGGCAAAAGCTGGTGAGCTGCAAATGGCTGTTCAAGATAAAGGAAGGGATTAAAGGTGTTCAAAAGCCTAGGTACAAGGCAAGGTTGGTGGCTCGTGGATTCACACAGAGGGCAGGTATTGACTATAATGAAGTATTTTCACCGGTAGTTCGACACACATCTATTCGGGTTATACTTGCATTAACTGCGTGTAGAGATTATGAGCTGGAGCAGCTTGATGTAAAGACGGCATTTTTACATGGGAATCTTGAAGAAGTGATCTACATGAGGCAGCCACCGGGATATGAACAAGGTAACAAGGTATGTTTGTTAAAGAAATCCCTTTATGGTTTGAAGCAGTCACCTAGGCAATGGTATAGGAGGTTTGATGAGTACATGCTGAGCAACGAGTTTAAGCGTAGCAGTTACGACAGCTGCGTATATTACAGGAGTTATGCACCAGGTGAGTATATCTATCTACTGTTATATGTAGACGATATGCTGATTGCTTGTAAAAGCAAGGCTGAGATTGGGTCTATCAAGTCTTTGCTTAATAAGGAGTTTGACATGAAAGAACTCGGGGAAGCAAAGAAGATTCTTGGTATGGAGATCATCAGGGATCGGAGTCGCAAGATTCTGAGGGTGTCACAATCCGGGTATGTTTCTAAGATTTTAAATAATTTTAGAATAGACAATGGGAAATCGGTTCAGATGCCATTGGGTGGGCACTTCAAGCTGTCGTTGAAGGATTGTCCGGTTAGGGATTGTGATGTTGAAAGGATGAGTAAGGTGCCGTATTCAAATGCGGTTGGGAGCTTAATGTACTTGATGGTGTGCACGAGGCCAGACATAGCGTATGCAGTAAGTGTTGTTAGCAGATATTTGGCGAATCCAGGTAAAAATCATTGGAAAGCAGTGAAGTGGATTTTGAAATATTTGCGGGGTACTGCAAACGTGGGTTTGGTGTTTGGGACAAATCATGGCAACCATGTGGACATAACAGGTTTTGTTGATTCAGACTACGCAAAGGATCCGGATAAAGGTAGGTCGATCACAGGTTACGCGTTTTTAGTACAGGGATGTGTTGTAAGCTGGAAGGCAACGCTACAACACGTGGTGGCTCTTTCAACTACAGAGGCGGAGTATATGGCCCTTACGGAGGCTGTGAAGGAAGCTATTTGGCTAAGAGGACTCTTGGAAGAGTTGGGCGTGGAGCTTAACACTGTGGCAGTTAATTGTGATAATCAAGGCGCGATTCACTTATCGCGGAATCATGCTTTTCATGAAAGGACTAAGCACATCAATGTGCGTTATCACTTTATCAGAGAGGTCTTGGAAGCAAAGACGGTTGAAGTTCTGAAGGTGGGTACTGAACACAATGCTGCGGATGCCTTGACGAAGGTGGTACCTGGACTCAAGTTTCAACACTGTTTAGAGTTGCTTAGTGTTGGTGTAGGCTAATATAAAGCCTAAGGTGGAAATTGTTATGTATTAGTCATTATATTAGCAAGAGTCTAGGGTCGTTATTAGTCGAATAGTGTTAAGGGTCGTTTGGTTGGCTTGTGTCCCAAGCCCAACCCGTTTTTCCTTTTTTGCCGTTATCACAGCCGACATTAGGACTCCTTGTTAGAGTCGGTTTTACCTTCCCCCATCTCTATAAAAGGAGGTGGGGGGGGGGGGACGAGTTTGTTACATCATTCTTTCAATACTAATCATAGTCGATTAGGGTACTTACTTGTGCAAAGCTCCTCTTCTTTTTCTGTCGATATTGCTGTGTGTCATCTTCACGATCGGGATTATTCCGCTCTAGTAATCAGGGTTGTTGGTCGACAAGACTAACAATATCTCTCTGATCAACCCTTAATATCAATCATCAAAAAAGTTTGAAATGAATAGCAACTCAAGGATACTGTGGCCTTTTCATTTGAACCATTATGTTTTCTCATTTGATTAATATCTTTTAATCATTATCCTATTCAAAATTTAATATTATACATCAACTTAATTTATATCTTAAACTAGAATTTTATTGCCTCATCGCTTATACTCATATGCCATGCAATGTAACACCACAATAGTGATTTCCAAATTCAAAAATACACTAAATGATAAACAATATGCATATAAATCTCATGACTTGCCCAAACGATTGTTTGCTAGGGAGTGTCTTGCTATGTTCAAGCATGGCCTAACAAATACGCCTTTAAATATCACTATAAATAGCTTAATTAATTGCATTTTACAGTTTGCAGAGATGAAGTTCTTTGCACTTAACCCCAGCCTTAGGTTCAATCTTCTAATTGCATGCATTGGGAATTTTCATGACATAACTAGACACAAAAAGGTCGAGATCACAAACACACACACACATGAATATCACTGTTCTTTTGTTAAACCTCAAACAGTAATTTTACATCATAGACTTAAGAGGTGTTTGTTTAAGCTCATTTGTGGGCTTATGAGCTTATTCGATTTCGGATTGTTTATAAAAGCCCTATGTTGTTAATCTCGCCAAAAATCTCGTATCGTTCAAGGTCCGATATTTGAAATAGCGGTTTTCGCAGTGAGATATCGGTTATTAGATATCGGATATATATATATATATATATATATATATATATATATATATATATATATATATATATAGGGAAGGATTCTTTTCAGAACCAAAAAAAAGTCGAGAACTGCGAGAACCAGCATCAACCAATCAGATTTTTTTTGATATTAATTTTTATTATTTAATTCAAAAGGGTATAATGGTAAAATTACTTTTTTTTTCTTTTTGAATTTTTTTAACAAAAAACGTTTTTTAGTTCCTAAATTTTAGGTTTTTTTTTTTTTTTTTTTTTTTTTTTTTTTTGGCATTATACATGTTAAAAAATACATTATGTGCATATGTGTTTTGTAAAAAAGAAGGTTAACTACTAACTAAATTATGACAATTGTATTTTTCGTTTATGCATAGGTGTTTTGTATATGCACATGTATCTTTAAGAAATACTACATAAATATAAATACAAGCAAAAATAATAAGGGTTAATACACAAATATGTTACTAAACTTTCCATAAAAGTTCGCCTAAGTTACTGAACTTTCATTTTGTTCACTTAGGTTACTGAACTTATAAACCAAGACATTTGGGGTCACTGAACTTATAAAAAATATTCATAAACAACACTGAACTTGTAAAAACATGACATTTATGTTACTTAACATATCAAAAAATATACGATTAAGTCACTCCTACCAACACTAATAAATGCTTTCTATAAGTTCAGTAACCTAAGTGAACAAAATGAAAGTTTAGTAACTTAGGCGAACTTTTTTGGAAAGTTTAGTAACATATTTATATATTAACCCAAATAATAACATACACAACACTAGACCTTGAAAAATAGAACATACACATTAAACTTTATAATCCCAAGCAAAAATAATAACATACACATTAAACATTTTTCAGTGTTGAACTTCTTAACTTTATAGTCAACTAAATTTATTACATGTGTAAATGTTGATACAATTTTAAAATGCAAAATGTGCATAGAATAATTTCTTTTAGGACTGCAGAAGTGCTTTGACTCATTTCTTCATCATGCACCTAGGTATGCATATGTGCATTTTCGTTATAATCTTCGTGAGATGCGCCAATTTGGAACTATATACATGTGCATTGACGTCTTTATGATCCTTAAATCTTCAAACAATGAAATAATCCAAGAGACCTGTGATTATAAAAAGCCATAGTATTTTGTTACACCAATATACACTAGTTAGACTATTGCATGAATTTTGTAAGGTTAGATATAAAGAAAAATAGATATCAAACAAAGTATATCACGTTTATACATGTGCACACATCAACATGAAGCCTAAAATCTAATGCATGCACATGTATTTTTCTTTTCATCATTCAATTCACCATTACTAAGAAACAACACCAATGCACCTTTCAAGAATTGAAGTTGGACAATTTAAAACATATATGCATACATTTTCCTTGATTTTACATTTTTACATCAACCTTAAAACACATATGCACATCCTAACACATATGCATAATTTAAACATATATCGCATAGATCATAATAACAATCAACCACCAATTCTAACACATATGCACAATTTAAAACATATATTTATACATTTTCCTTGATTTTACATCAACCTTAAAACACATATGTAGATCCTTTCATTTATTAATACAAGCCATAAAACACATATGCACACCTCTTTCATTTTATTTATGCAAGCCATAAAACCTTAAACACTAAATGAACTTTAACATATTAAATAATTCGAAGGTTCTACTTTTGTTAAATAATTCGAATGCTCTGCCTCAAATCAAAAGGGTTGAAATTCATTTAGGTGTATTAAAAACTTGCAACATCCTAATCGTTTTCCCAAAATAATAGTTAAATTATGCCACAACCGAATAATAAAGGGAAAGTACAAAGCCTTGACAAAAAATAATAACGAAAATTACCTGTGCGCATGAACAATTCGAACCTTTTTCTTTATTTTGTAACCAATCTCGGAAGACGAAAATTCCATATGGCGGTTAATGAATCGGAACGAGAGATTAACAAGATTCCCAATAAATTCTATGAGATCTGCGATTTTTGTTTTTGATCATATAATTATCTCACCAAAAATAACCGCCGATTTGATTTTTATCTCAAATAATTATCTCATACTTCTACTACAAAAAAATGGTACAATCAGAAAAGTATAAAAATACCTCCCATTATTCACCAAAAATAACCGCCGATTTGATTTTTTTAAGAATCCCAATTTTTTCCGATTGAAAAAAACCTAGTAATTGGGATTTTAACCGAGATAGATGACAAGTAGTGTGTGTTTTAAATTGTGATATATTTTCGGAATTGATATGATTGAATCAAGTGGGAGAAGTTATGATAACTTCTCCGTTTATAACGCTAATTTTATGGAACCAAATCAGTTACAATAGAATATCAAATGTATAATACCTATTTTGACCCTCAATTTTAAAAAAATGCAGGGAAATAGTTCTATTTATTTACAAAAATGCCATGTGCATTCTCAACCATTGATCATAAAATTTAGAGGCTAAGATCGGTTCTCGCAGTTCTCGACCTTTTTTTGGTTCTGAAAATAACCTTACACTATATATATAATATATATATATATATATATATATATATATATATATATATATATATATATATATATATATATATATATATATATATATATTTTAAAATTATAAAATTATATGTATAAATTTTAAAATTATATTATATTGATAAATTTTAGTATAAATAACTAAGTAGGTATAAAAAATATTGGGCTTTAAATGTAAATTAATGCTTTAACTTAGTTAAATTAATGTTTTTTAATTTATTTTTAATAATTTCTATATTTTTATTAGTTTTTTTTTAATGTTCTTATTATTTTTAGTTATATGTCTTAGGCATATCATCATATGTTGCAAAATTTATATGTGTAATTTTGATTAAGCCACTCAAATATTTATTGGGCTTTGTAGTGGCCCAAAAAAATATCTTCTGTACTACTCATTAGGGTTTACTTATTAGCTCCCTCACTTCACCAGCCTCCATCTTCTTCTCACTTCCACAACCACAACAGATCTTTATCAAATTAAAACACAATCACGAAAATTAAAACATCAAAATCCGGCCGATTTTTTTACCCGCCCAGCCCGATTAGTGGTTTCAATCGGGGCTTCTTATCAGATCTGAAGATAAACCAACGTTGACCCCGACCCGCCGCCTAGGCAAAATATCGCCGATTTCTCGAATATATCGCTGATTTCAAAATATCGGCTAAATATCGCCAAATCTCGCCGATATTATCGAATCCGAGATTTTGGGGCGATATTTTGAACCGATATTATTTTTAGTCGCGATATCCGAGATCTCGCCGAGATATCGGCGACATTAACAACATAGTAAAAGCCCAAATTTTCCAAACCAATGGCCCCATAAGTCCAGAATTAAGCTGGAAAATTTAGGCTTAAGCGGAAATCACATAAGCTCAGAAATATGTAACCCCAACAACACCTAACGTGCAAAAAACCTATAGCAAAGCAATCTATCTAACCTAAAAATACAAGTACCCGATCTCAAACCTAAATTATCAGATATATGATTAAAGCTCCCTAACATCACAACATCGTAATATTCAATCAAATCATACGATAAAAAAAATATAAAAATCACCTCATCGATCGATGCCGGTTTCGTAACGATTTCATTGTTAACCGCCAATGAAGATGCCAGGTTACCTAATTTTTTTGATTTTGATTTGGATTTCGATTTCGATTTGGATTTGCATTTCGATTTTGATTTCGATTTTGATTTGTTCATTGTTTGGGGATTTGATTTGGAATAGAAGGCAAAAGTTTTCTTCTATTTCTTATTCAATTAGGGCAAAACTAAATTGCAAAACAGTTCTTGTGGTTCTCACAAATTGCAGTATTACTCCATACGGTTTTGAAATTCTACATCTCTTATGGCTATGGATTTTATAAAGAGTTCATAGTTCATACCATAGCTGTCAAACTCGCGAGTTTACACGTAAGATCGTACGATCTTACGTGCACATCAGTCAAAATCGTCTAGTATCGTCATAGGATCACACTTTAGGTGGGATCGTAAGTAGGATCGTAAACTCGTTCGTAAGATCGTGTGACGATACGAGTTTACCAAATGTGATAAAATTCTAAATTACACTTACTGGACTTACTAGCCCACTACTTTTCTTAGGCCCAAAGTTGCTAAACTCGATCTGCAAAACTGCAAAAATAATATACAGTTAGTTATACTTCATGCTTTCCTAGTTTGTTGTGTCGACTTGAAAATTTAATTTGCCACTGTTGGTCTTTGTTGTAACGATTGAAACTTGACTTCTTTTTGTGTTTTATTATTACTTTGGTGTTTGAAATTTGAACTTTGGTATTTTCAATAGGATATTATAAGAATTTATCATTGACGTTGAGTAGAAATATAAAAAGTTTGAATCGTTTATCATTTGCTTATAAAATATGATAAATTGGTAGGATCGTAGGATCTCGATCTTGCGAAGACAAAAACGATCTTGCGCGGGATCGCGATTTTGACAGCCTTGGTTCATACGATAGTCATGTCATGCAAACTAACCATTTTACAAGGGTACACTATACAAACCCTCCCATGATGTCAAATCAGGAGGTTGGTCAAAGATTTCCTTTGTCCCCCTTTTGTTTCCAGTTTTTTGTCAGTTTCTGTTCCGTATTTCTGATAGTTTTAAGCGTTTGACTGATTAAACTTTATATTTTCTGTTCCGCACTTTCAGGTTTATAGTTTTTTGATATAAACAAAATTATAAAAATAAAAAAATAAAAATAATTGAAAAAAGTGGGGGGGGGGTGGGAATAATAAATTTTGGGGGGGGGGGGATAGGCGCCGCCTTTTATAAACCGGAATCTTTAAAAAACCTACTCATTTTATCATCTATAGTGTACTAATCATTTTAAAAATCATCATACTTGCCACTGTATCTCTTTATGTCTAACATATTAAAATTTTTGCTTATCTATGTATTAAACTACCATTTTTGTCTTTGTATGTGTAGTGAAAATGTGTGATGACTATTTTATCCTGTGAATTTGTGAAAATTGCATCCACCATCCCTATAGGGTAAAATACATAAATGGTCCTTATGGATTAGCGAAAATTGCATCACCGTCCCTATTTTTTTATCCACTCCTTATGCTTTAGCCCCATTACGTTTTTATGTTTTATATACGTTTTCGTCCGTTTTATCAGTTTTCTTCATTTTTATACTTTTTCGTTCGGTTTTTTACGTCTTCAGCCGATTTTATACGCTTTTGTCCGTTTTTATACATTTTGTCCGTTTTATCTGTTTTTATCCGTTTTTTATACGTTTTCGTCCGGTTTTATACATTTTTTCAACCATGATGATGATGATGATGATGATGCACCATTATGTAAATCTGATCTAGTACCTTAAAGGTACCCAATAAGCTATCAATAAGCTGAGAATAGCTTCTAATGACTAAATCAAAACCTAAAAAGCAGATTAAACCTAAATAAGCTATTCTAGACAAGAATTAAGCTAAGTACTAAAAACAAGCTAGTAACCAAAACTGCATACAGAACAGACTGAAGAAGCAACTTTGAGCTGATGAAAAAGCTCTAAAAACAATAAGCAGTACCATACAAACTGAAAACAAATTAAAATCATGCACCAATAAGCTAATAGAACAAATTTCAGACCTAATCAGAGCTTATCTAGAGCTTAAAAATAAGCTAAGAAGATGGCTGTTTAGCACAAAGCATATACTGATATATCAGTATATACTAACTGACCAAGCCACTTTTGAGCTATTAAATAAGCACTAATAAGCTGAGATTTGATCTGGAAAGTGTAAAACAGCATAAATCAACAAACAAACAACTTATAAAACTAAAATCAGACACTATGGATCAGATTTAAGCACTAAAATGGACATATGAAATAGCTAGTCAGTACTGAAGTGATAATGGCTACTGATGCATGATTTAAGCAAAATTTGAACAAAAGGCTACTAAACTTGATGAAATGAGATCAACACATAGCAATCAACTTATATTACTGGTTTCAACTCAAAAATTGCAAAAATAAGTCCTTATCACTAATTTGATCAAATAAGCACTATATTACTGTTTAACACCTCAAATCTTAAGAAAGCATTCACAAACATACAAATCCACTTAGCACAGCTCAAATTAACTCAACTACAGCTAAAAACACTCAATCAAAACTAAATTGAAACAAATCAAATGGTCAAACTCAATGAAACAGCCTAAAAGTCAACTAATGCTCTTATGCCAAACACCCCTTATCAGAACGTAAAATATAATAATAATAATAATAATAATAATAATAATAATAATAATAATAATAATAATAATAATAATAATAATAATAATAATAATAATAATAATAATAAAGTACGTGTCGATCCAGAAATTAACCTGTGCTTCCCAATCTTCAGTCGTCTTGTTCGCCGGACGCTTTTCCTTGATCTCGTCCAGTTTCTCAATCCCACCTTGCCGTGTAAAATTTTTCATTTTGAATTTGTACTTGTTATCATCGTATCGCTTTCGGAGGTAAGCTTCGATACTTCTGACAATATCGTCTCCATCCGGACCGGCAAGGTGGGAGCCGAGATCGAAGAAATGCTGCAATAAAATATAATTAAAATAAATATACAAATTTAAATAAAGAGACAAATTTAAATAAATAAACACATTTAAAATAAATAAACACGATAATTAAAAAAATAAAAGATAAAAAAATCTTACGCAGAGCTGGTTATCAATGTGTGCTTTCGTGGTCTCGGGAACCTTATCCCACGAATCGTAATACATGGGAATCGATTCTCGTAACAACGTCCAGACCATGTTCGAGAACCACGAAGCGTGAGTGCCAACATGCTCCCACATCCCTTTCATGTTCTTCTGGAATTTGATCGATACCGAACGACCAGTCTCATTCCTCATTTGGTGTAGTTTCGCGTTCTTTGTGGCACCACGCACCACCTTCCCGCCTTTGCCAATTTTGGCATTAGGCTTGGGAGCTCTGGAATTAGACCCTGCAAGTAATCAAATTCAAGTGATGATGACATAAAATAACAAGTTATCAATTTCAAATAATGATCAAGTTTAATTAAAATAATCGAGAAATTCTTACGCTGGCAGTTAGTGCCTATCCTCCTCGCGGGACCACGGGGTGGCTCATTACCTCCATCCCCACCGTGGCTCATAGCTACAACATCTGCCATCTGTAAACGTACTAGTACAAGAAAATATTCATATATGAAATTACTTAGACAAATTCCTAAAATCATTGACAATAGTCTAACACAATCAAATACCATATAATACTAACATATTCGCATTGTCAATATTCGTAGATAACATAATGATTCATATATGAAATTACTTAGACAATTCATCAAACACACATATATAAATGGTTATATATCGCGGTTAACAAATTAAGGGGGTGTTTGTTTAATCTTATTTGTAGCTTATGAGCTTATTTGTTTTTCGGCTTATATATCATAAGACTCGATTTTTCAGCTTATTTGGAGACTTGTGAGCTTATATAAGTTTATTATATCATAATATACTTATATAAGCCCACAAGTCTCCAAATAAGCCAGAAAATTGAAGCTTATGAAATATAAGCCAAAATCAAATAAGCTCATAAACCCAAACACCCTTTTGGTGCAGAAATAAGCAATCCCAGACACCCCTGTTTGGAGAACATAAACCAAACGGCCCTTGTGGGCTGCTGTTAACCAAACAGCATAAACCAAACGGCCCTTGTGGGCTGCTGCTAACCAAACAGCATAAACCAAAAGGCCCTTGTGGGCTGTTGTTAACCAAACATCCCTGTTTGGACAACATAAACCAAACGGCCCTTGCCGCCCGTTGCCTGGATGACTAATTCCCCCCACGACTGCCAACAATTACTTAGGCAGTGTGTAAGTGTGTTGACAACCAAATGTGTGGGAAACTAGAAGGGGGGTTAAATAGTTTACCGGTTTAAAAACTTCTTTTAAAAATCTTGTTTTAAAAGTATGCTATTGGATACTTTGATTCGAACTCTATGTGTAATCAATCAACACCAATATGAACTACACACTAAGCTAAGTAATAATAACAAATAAAAGTAAAGAGTAGAGTTGGAAAGATCAAACTAAGACAGAGGATTTATAGTGGTTCGGCTACGAAGCTCTTCTTCGCCCTACTCCACTCCCCGAGTACCACACTCGAGAGTTTCAAACACTATATCAACAGCCTCCCTTCAGGCGGAGAAAACCGTACACGTCGCTTATCCTATTACCGACACTAAGCTAGATGTCGAGTGCTAATCTTAGCTAGCACCAATCTACCAAGGTCCACGTGACCAAACACTCAAGCCCAATGGCTTCAAGAGATCACCAAGATCTCAACACGATCACAATGATCAACACTTACTTCACTCTACTCGACTAACACTAACCTAATGACCCTTGATCTTCTTGATCAATCACACAAGCCCAATGGCTTCAAGAGATGTTCACTATCTCTATAGATCACACTTGATCTTCACTCTCACTCACAAAAAGAAAATAAACTTGATGTATGCTAAGACACAACAAGGTTGTAACAAGTGTTACAAAAACCTATCAACTATAACTCTAGTATCTTCTTGATTACTTGAGTTCTTCTCTTTCTAATGAAGAGGGATGACAACACCTTGTATCAACTTGGATACTTGTGTTCTTCTCTTGCTTGTGAAGAGGTATAAAGAGGATCACTTGAAGGATGATTGGATCACTCTTGAAACAAAGAAAAACTAATCTAAATGACCCTAAGAAGTGAAAGGTGTGAGAGGATTTAGCTAAGGGATTTTTCTGTGTGTGAAGGGTGCCTAAAACTGTGAAAGAGGTGGGTATTTATAGGCAAAGAAAATCTGAACGTTACAAAGAAATTTTGTACGGACGGCTCCGTTAAATACCATACGGCTCCACTAAATTTAGTGGAACCGTGGAGCCGTGGTAGACTAGGACGCTCCAAATTTTGTCTTTTTTGGTGAAAACTTATTTGGGGAAGGTTGGAGCTGATTTTGGGGGGAAAAATAGCTGTTGTGTTTTTCAAACTAATTTTTCCATTAAAACATTTCTTAATATTTCAAAAATAATTTGTCATGTGTATTTTTGAAAAAATGTTTTGTCCCATTTAAAATGTGAATTTTCAACACATAAATTCACTTCTTTGATCACTAGTTCAAGTTGTAACTTTGTTCAAGAGTGATTTGCGTAGAAACGGGATCTTCCGATTAAAAACTTGTTAACGTTAATTTTAACGCAACGTGAGTTCATATTTTGTCATCCTCAAAACGTGAAGTAATCGAAAGATATAAATAACGTTTTTAGAACATTATTTGCATCAACAATCTCCCCCTTTTTGATGATGACAAAATATAAACACATTTTAGGTTAAAATTAGTTTTAACAAGTTTTTAATGAGTTTACTCCCATTTCTCCCCCTTTTTGTCAAATCAAAAAGGTGGTTACCCTTGATGTGTACTCCCCCTCATTTGGAGAAAACAAAGGAATCGAGCAATGGTTCGTGCTACAAAGCAAGGTTAGACGGCAAATAAACAATATCTAACAAGTAGCACATAAGACAAATATCCAACCACAAGACAAATTATGGCTAAATAACCAAAATGAAAAGCCCATTTCATAAACATAAAATAAATGTCATACATAAGTATGACTATAATAGAAAAGCAAATTAAACTAACAAGAAGACACATAAACATCTAAAGTAACATGAGGCTTCTAGATTTGCTTCCAACTTCAAAAGGGTTCCTAGGTATTTATTGGGAAAAACTAAACATGATTATGTTTAGTTGGTTGGGCTATGTGGTGGTGGAGGTGGTAAAATGATGGGTCCTTGTGGTGGTGTGAGGAGGTGTTCAAGGTAGGAGAATTGAAGACTCAATTCATCTTTAAGGCCCATGATAAGGAGTTGGTTGTGGTGACAACAAGCACAACTCAAGGTGTGTGGTTGTAGGGGATAAAGAATGGGATGACCCATTAAAGGTTGAGGTGATGGTGATAGGGAAGATGATGATGTGTTGGTGGTAAGTTCAAAAGGTGATATGGGTGATAGGGCTAGTGTGAGGGCTAAAGGTTGTGGTGATGGTGAAGATGATGGGGTGAAGGTTAAAGGTGTGTTGGTTCTAAAGGTTGTGGAGGATGAGGATGTTGGTTTGGTTGATGTTGCCTTGGATGGAGCATGGGGTGTAGTGAAAGAAGATGATGATTTGGTTGAGGTTATGGGTGTGTGTGTATCATCATCATCATCCAAGGTGAGATCAATGAAAATTGTCTCTTTGGTGTTTGGTGAGACTTGTGATGTGTGAGTACTCTTGATCCATTGATCAATTTGAGTGGTTTCATTTGTTGGTTTGATGTAGAATCTTTGTTTCTTAACTACCCTTGATCCCATGATGGTGGTATGGTGAGTGTGAAGGTGTAAGGATGGGTGTAAGGATGGCAATGCATAATGTTAGCTTAAATAGCCAAATCATAAGCATGCAAGTTTGAAATTTTGGATTTGGGGATTTGGGTGCATGGGAATCAGGTCATGGTTGCAGTTTTTCAGGGAAAAGAGGTCAAAAAGTGGAAGAGAATCGCAGTTTTCGTCTTCCAGAGGCACGACACCATTAAAGGTGCTACGGCACCACTAAATTTAGTGGAGCCGTGGCCTATTTAATGGAGCCGTGGGCTCTTTTGACCTTCTTTCCAGGTCTGCAGGTTTTAGGCAGCCTAAATGGGGAAATTTCTGGGGAATCCATTGGCTGCAAATCTCAAAGCCTCAAATTACTAAACACATAGAATTCCTAAAGCTAGTTTCAACTAGCAACTAACATGATCATGTGATCATCTATGTATTTAGGCAACTATTAAGCATGCATGAATCCAAGCATTTTTAACATCTAGTGCATGTAATAAAATAAGCTAGCATGCATGAGTTAGGCAAGATAAACCAACATGAGGATTAATTAACAAGAGAATTAACCATGTTGAAGTGTTAAAATGTTAAGAGGGAACATTCCAAGCAAGTTAATGCCATGACTTTATATATAATAGCTTAATAATACTTAAGTTAATAGTACTACTTAAGCTAATCCTAACTAGTCTCGTCTCTTCCCCAACTTTTTGATCTTGTTCCCAAGCCCTTTGATCGCCTTGCCAATGGACTTGAATCCCTCGATAGTTTGCTCATGCATTGAGACTTGTCGATTGTACATTGTGGTTTGCCTTCTCATCACGTGGGATAGGTTGACCATCCCGTTTTCGAGGTCGGTTGTACGTCGAAATGATGAGGTATCAAGGTTGTCAAAGAAGGTGTCGGGAGAGGGAGTATTAGGACGAGACGTTCCTTCTTCGTTCACCTCATCATCATCCTCATCCATGGGTTGAGATGACGAACTGTGACCGAATGAGGAGGAAGAATGGGGAATATTGGAAGTGGATTAACGACCACGTTTGGACCCTTTGTCCTTACGTTGCTTTGTGCGACGTTGTGGTCCACCAAGTGGTTTCTTAACCGGATTGACTAGGACATAGTCGACATCATTGAGAGATGGGTAGGTTTGTATAACCCACCTAAATAAACGAGTAAGCAACATGCCGTATGGCATGAGCTCATCGGAACGACGATGAATACTGGCCATCCGTTTGACCATGTAGTATGCGAGGTTGTAAGGTTCCTCGATACTAAGACAGTAGAGCATGTGGGCAAGACTTGCCAGAACGTGATCACGGTTGCCTGCAAGGCTTAACGCGTTCTCACGCAGAAGAAGTTCCCAATTTCTAATATCGGGACGGAGCTCTTTGAGGTATATTTTGTTTGGGTCGAGGTAGACGATGGAACCATCACGTTTTTGATACGTGTTGGTGACTCGAGGGATTTGAATTACTTGTTTAATTACTTCAATGTCGGGAACTTCGGTACAATAGGCACCTTCGTTCTCAAGATTGTAGTAAAGAGACTCTAGAGAATGGTCTTTAGTGAATGCACACTGACCATATGAGGGAATACCGAGAATGTGACCAATCTCGGTGACAGACAAGATGATATTTTGGTGTCGAATCCAAAAATCAAGAAAGACGTTTCCGTCAAGATCGGTGTAGGTACGGACACGGCTATAGAACTCGAGAATAAAACGAGGACAGACTTGATCGTTTATTTTGTTTAAACAATCGAACTCGATAGAAGGGAAACAGGCACTGATGTTGTCTGTCGTGACATAGAGTGCATCGACTACACGCCCTTCGTGTATGTATCGATTTTGGACTTTAGCGAGATAAGCTCTTTGCTCATCGGGAATGTTTAGATTTTCAAGAGTACTAAGAATGTATGGTTTGGTATCTTGATAATCATTTCGAGGCATTGTTTGTCTACAAAAAAAATATTTTTGTATATGTTAGTTCGTTGCATTTTAATGATTTCACTTCTAGTGGGTGTGCCTAAATGCAAACAATGTGGAGGTGCGGCAATCTCGACTCTAAAATTATCCTAAAGAGATTACCCAAATGCTCCTAACTTCACTTTTGCTCAATCAAATATGTCGAACAATACATATCAATTATGTACTTCGAGCCATATTTGAGAGAGTTCATGTATGCATGCAAAAACGTTTTTAATTTGCATCAATAATGCATGAAAAAGGTTTCATGATCCTAGACTTGTGAAGTTTTTCGAAAAATGATCGAATTGGGGTGTTTGGAAAATGCCTCAACATGGCGCCAACAAGCTTTAAGATTGAAAAGCTTTAATGCAGAACGTTCCTAATCCAATTTTAATCATCCTAAACATGATTCCATTGCAAATAATCAATCATAATCCGAATTTAGTTGTTAATTTCGGATTAGGTTTTGCAACACAAATGGGTTTTTGGAAATCCTAGGTTTAGGGAATCATGTGAATGCTACATTGTCCAATCCTAGTCTTAATTTCACAAGGGTTTAACTAATTTTGAAAATTCCCAATTCGGATTTATACTCAAGAACAAACCCTAGACTCAATTTAAAAGAAATTAAGAGTGAATTACTTACAATTGATGATGTTGTGGTTAGGATTTGTTAATTTCAATGCCTCAATCTTGATTTGCAAGAGTTTAGTTGAATTAAGGTGTTATGGTTCGGTTTTGACAGCAGGTGGAAGTGGTTTTGTGTGTTTGGAGAATTTGTGCAGAAGAAAAGAGTAACTAGGCGCGTTTATCAGATGCACGGCTCCACGGTTCCACTAAACATTAGTGGAGCCGTGTCTCTTTAGTGGAGCCGTATGTCTGATAGTCCAGTTTTTCTTCTGTTTTGACTTTTGGCTGATTAATCTTACTTATTTAGTAAGACTTTTTGACACGAGGAAAAATTTATACCTAATAAACTTTTTGACGAAAGATGATTAAATGGGATGACCGGAAATGACCTTAGTGTTTCCGAGGAAATTGACTAAGTTGTCATTGGATGAGGATTTACTTCTAGTATTTCTCGTGAAATAAATAGAAGTTATGAGTTGTGTTTAGGAGGATGACTATAATATTTCCCATGAAATATTTAATTAGTCGGAGTACGCGACACAAGGAATGACTTCATATTTCCCGTGAAATATTCATGAGTCATGTGACGAGTAAAAAATATGACTTAAAAAGTCATGGGCGATTTGTAGAGAATGACTTCAATGTTTCCCGCGAAACTTTCGAGAGGTCATAGAAGGGATGAAAGGTTATGAGGTATGACGTGACGGATGACTGATCCGTGCTAAATAGATATATAAATATTATGCAACGACCGATACGCGTGAATAATTACAAATTACCCCTTTGTGAAAAAGGATACTTGCAAAAACTCACGTTCGTGTGTAGTGTGAAGCCAGGTAAGTGATTACCCGGATCGTTTCCCAACGAGGTGTGAATGGGCAAACTGTGGAAAGCTTTGGATTAGAGTGACAGATGATTTAGATATGAGATTTTGCTTTTTATATTTAATTAACAAAATGAGAAACAAACAAATATATATAAAAGAAAATTAAACGCGAGTTAATTAAACTAAAAACGCGTAACGGGGAATCTAAAATGGGACTAAAAAGTAAAATTTATGAAATTAAAACCTAAAAATGTAAAATTACTTAAAACTTATTTTAAAACTAATATTATATTTTTTACACTTTTTATTTAATTATTATTAATTATTTATTATTTAAAACTAATTTAATTTATAATAAATACTAAATAAACAAAGAAAAATCTAAAACTTTTTCTAAATATTATTAAGTGAAAAGAAGCTAAGAAAATTATAAAAATGAAAATTACTTAATTAAAAATTTAAAAAGATAAATTCTATTAAATAGAAGCTATCACTATTTTTCTATTTTTATTTTCTGAAGGTCTAAAAATATGATTATATTTTTCCTGGATTATAATTAATAAAAGAAAATTATGAAAATTAAAATTATATTTTTCTGATTAATATTCTATTTATTATGATTTAATTACTAATAGAAACTAATTAAAAAGATTAAAAATATTAAATGACTTAGGAAAAATCTGAAAAATTCAGGTTAAGTCTAAATTAATATTGTTAATGTGGGAAAATTAAAATCAAAACTCTAATAAGCCCAGATAAGCAGATGGGCAGATAAGCAGTTAGGCAAATAAGCTAAAAATAAGCTAATAAGCTCAAAACTTAACCAAAAGCTCAGAACAAGTGTAAACAACTTATATAAGCACAATACAACTGAAAAATACAAATAAGCACAAGAAATTAAGCTGATAAGAAGATTGGCAGATGCAAATCTTAAACAGAAAACTCAGAAAAATGCCAATTTGCAGGGTAAATTAAGCAGTTCAAATAAGCAGATAAGTTGTATAATATGGGGGCAAAACTGAGCTAGTATTATAAGCTATTCAGAAGACCAAAAAGCAGGGCCTGAGCTTATCTAGATAAGCTAGAAATGAGGTGAGTTCAGCAACTTCAGCAACTCAGTGTATACTGAGTCTGCTGTGCACAGAGTTGTGCAGAATTGCACAACACCAAGGGCTCAAATCCAACTCTTGTGTTTACTTTAAATGGATCACAAAGGACTCAGAAAAGCCAAGAACAAGGGTCAAAAGAGCTTATAGCTGCTTATGGCTTATTTGGCCTTTTTAGAGTCTAAAATGATCACAAGTGATACAAAATTTGATTTTCTATCTATTGTGCTACTCTGATCTCAAAAACAACTTATTTTGGTTAAATTAAGCTGGTCCAAAGTTGGGAGATTGGTAAATGAACAGTAACACCTTGTTTTGACTTCTTAAACCAAACAGCCCTTTATAGGGTCTGTTGTGGATTTTCAAATGGAAAAACAAATTTTAACAATGAAACTTGATTATAACTGATTCACTAACTTATATTGAGGACTAATTAAAAACTTTTAACTTATAAATAAGCAGATTAATAAGCTATACTAATATTAGCTATTTTTGGACTTTTTAAGTGATTTTTAGTAAAACAGAGATATTAACTATGAAATACCTATGAGACTGATTAAGCACAATTAGCAACTAGTAATAAGCATGAAATAACAGTAATAAGCTATAAATAAGCTGTAGCACAGTAATATGAAGAACTAAGAAAAACTTGTAAATTGCTTACAAATGATATGACTGTGACACAAAGGACCAAGGACCAAGAACACTCTAGCTTGTTCATACAAGCTAGAAAACCACAATAAGCCCTCCTGAATAGCTTATACTCCCAATAAGAGCTTATTGGCTTCAGGTTGACTTTTGTTGACCATCTTCATCATTTGAAATTTAGGACTGATTTACACTATATAAGCTTACAGAAAGCTATATAAAGCTTGTATAAGCTTATAGGAAAGGGATTGGAGTGTTTGTTTGGTGACTTATTAATACTTAAGCTTAATTCGAATTACAAATAAGTTGAAACTTATTATAACTAATAATGACAACAATATAACTTGAAATAAGAACAATATCACTTAATTTAACTTTAATTAACAACTGAGATTGAAAATTACAAGAGTACAACTATTGATAATAAAAATATGATTACACTAAAATTAGCTACTTGCCATAAAAGGCTTACATTTGGTCCTATATATACAAAAACTAAGTGGGATTGTCTTCTTATCTTCCTCTGAACACATCTTGACCTTTGAATTATCTTCAATCGATCTGAGCCCTTGATTCTTGTTTTTGGCGCCAAAACTGATATAGTGGGAAAAATACCACTAGGCTCTGAGGAAGAAGCATTAAATGCTAATTGGCATGTTAGGTAGCGTGTTAGGAAGGTGGAGGGGGTGGGTATGTCAGATAGGCGGTGGAGATGGTGGTATTGTTGGGTGGTTTTTTTGGCGGGGGTGGTATAGAAGGGATGAGTTTGACCGAAGTCAAACTCAGGTTTAAATAAAAAGGGATGGGTCGGGTATGTTTATGGATTGGGCTTGGGTGTGTTGGGCTGGGGTATATAATAAAAGGGTTGGGTTTTATTTTTGGGTTTGTAATATATAAGGGTTTGGGTTGGGTTAAATTAAATAAGGGTCCGGTTGGTTTGTAGTTTAATCACAAGGACCATTTTTGTATTTTCTGAAAATTGGAGGACCAAAGTTGTACATCTTCCAAAATAAACCAAGGGTGATTCCTGCCATGTTCCAATAATCCAGGGACCATTCATGAAATTTCCAATAATAAAATTTTCCCAGGGACCATTTTTGCAAATTCTGAAAGTGCAGGGACCAAACTTGTAAATTATTGAAACTTTTCACCAAAGGACTAAATATGACAACCTATGATTTCAAAAGGACCTTTGGTGACTTTTCTTACAAAACAAATGCCTAGGGACTAAATTTGACAAGTTTTGAAAGTTGAGGGACTGAAACTGCCAATTTTGCAAACTTTGTTCGTTTTTCAACTGTTTTCAAACCTTTTGTATTTGAAACATATAAAACACAATCCCTGGGATATTTTCAGTATTTTGATGCATTTCTGAGTGTTTTTGGATGTTTTGGCAGTTCAGATACGACAAAAATGATGAGTATTTAGATACTCATCAATCCCCCACACTAAACTATTGCTAGTCCCTAGCAATCTTTTATGAAGTTTTAATGGATTTTCCTCTTTACCAAAAGCCATTACTTCTGGAGTAGCCAATGTTTTAGTATGTGATACTTTGGTACAATGATAACCAAATGATTTTGAGCAAATCATCAGCTGTCAACGGTTTTGATTTGTCTTTACCAAAAGCCGTTTGCTTCTGGACTAGCCAACTCTTAGATAAAATACAGTTATTATCTTTGGTGAGCTGATTACCAATTATGGTTTTCTACTGCCTTTACCACAAGCCATAACCTTGCAGGCTAGCCAACTCTTCACTTACAAAGATATGGTGAGTCGAATACCATACAATTTTTGGCAAATTGCAAGCCATCAACGGATTTGAGACATCTTTACCAAGAGCCGTTTGCTCTCGGATTAGCCAATCCTTATGTGGGTTAGATATGGCGGACTGATAACCATTTATTGCGTTCTAAGTGAGAAAAATTTTTAAAATTTTGGCTAAAATGGGGGTACTAGATGGTACATTTGATCAAATTCGCTAGAATTCCCCCCCACACTTAGAACGGAATATTGCCCTCAATATTCAAAGAACCGGTTGTTAAACCAACACTTAGAACGTGAAAGGGAAATACTAATAGCCATTATTTTATATACACACACATTTTTTTTTTATTTTTTTTTTTGAAATTTACATATATACAACATGTGGGGCATCTCCCCCACACTAGGTGGTAGAACAGAGAAAGAAAACAGAGACACGGGTGAGAACCCATGTTTTGCTAATGTTTTTGTTCACCGAGTCACTAGCTTGACTCGATCCCTGCATTCATTGGTTCATGGGGAAAGTTTGGAGATCCGGGACAACCATGGGTGGTATATCCTCTCCAAAGTAGTGTTTCAAACGATGACCATTCACTTTAAAATTTGGACCGTCATTTTGAGATAACTCAACGGTTCCATATGGATAAACCTTTGTGATAGTGAATGGACCAGACCATCGGGATTTGAGTTTGCCTGAGAAGATCTTTAATCTTGAATTGAAAAGAAGGACTCGATCACCGACGTTAAAAACGCGGTTCTTTATTTTTGAGTCATGAATCTGCTTTGTCTTTTCTTTGTAGATCAAAGAGTTCTCGTAGGCCTGATCACGCAGTTCAATTAATTCATTCATTTGATCTTTACGGTGATCACCCGCAGTTTGGAGGTCAAAGTTAGCATGTTTCAAGGCCCAGTAGGCTTTGTGCTCTAATTCAATCGGAAGATGACATGCCTTTCCGTACACAAGTTTGTAAGGCGTACACCCGATGGGTGTTTTGTAAGCTGTACGGAAGGCCCATAGTGCATCATCCAATTTATTCGACCAGGATGCACGATTTTCTCCTACAGTCCTTTCCAGAATTCCTTTAATACCCCGATTTGAAACTTCTACTTGTCCGCTTGTTTGTGGGTGATACGCAGTAGAAATACGGTGAGTTACACCATACTTTTGCATGACTTTATCAAATTTGTCATTGCAAAAATGCGTACCACGATCACTGATTATAGCACGTGGAGTTCCAAAACGGGCAAACAGAGCTTTCAGGAATTTTACAACAACTCGGGCATCATTGGTGGGTAAAGCTTTTGCTTCAACCCATTTTGACAAATAGTCAACAGCCACGAGAATGTATTTATTTCCTCGAGATGATGGAAATGGCCCCATAAAGTCAATGCCCCAGACATCAAAGATTTCACAAACTTGAATAGCATTTTGTGGCATTTCATTTCGTTGTGAAATATTTCCGTGACGCTGACAAGCTTCACAAGTTTTGATGAGATCTTGGGCATCCTTATAGATTGTGGGCCAATAAAACCCGGAATCAAACACCTTTTTGGCGGTGTAGTTTAGACTATGATGGCCCCTAGTGGGTCCAGCATGGCAAGCTTTGAGAATGTCAATAGCTTCCTGTCCATAAACATACCGTCAGATGACTTAATCCACACAGATTTTGAATAAGTAGGGGTCGTCCCAGAAGTAATGTTTAACATCTTTGAAAAATTTATTCTTCTGTCGGGTCGACATCCCTTTCACTATGAAGTTACCCGCATGGTAATTTGCAAAGTCAGCAAACCATGGTGTAGTAGAATCTCCTCGAAAAGTAACCGCATTGAGTGTCTCGAGAGGAAATGTTTCATTTATTTCCTTTTTCTCGAAAACATCTTGGTGTGGGTTCTCTAATCGGGATAAATGATCAGCAGCTAGGTTCTCAGCTCCTTTTTTATCACGTATGGTGATATCAAATTCTTGCAGGAGGAGAACCCAACGGAGCAATCTCGGCTTTGCATCTTGTTTTGCAAATAGATATTTGAGAGCCGAGTGATCCGTATACACTACACATTTCGTCAAGATTAAATATGGCCGAAACTTCTCAAAGGCATACACCACAGCCAATAATTCTTTTTCTGTAGTGGTGTAATGAGTTTGAGCTTCAGTCATGGTTTTACTTGCGTAGTGGATAGGCTGAAAGTGCTTGGCTTTTCGTTGCCCCAAGACTGCACCGATAGCAAAATCACTTGCATCGCACATGAGCTCAAATGGAAAATCCCAGTCGGGGGCAACCAGAATGGGTGCTTCAGTAAGCTTTTTCTTTAATGTTTCAAAAGCTTTGATGCACTCGGATGAGAAGATAAAAGGAGCATCCTTTTCAAGAAGATGAGTCATAGGCCGGGCGATTTTAGAAAAATTTTGTATGAATCTACGATAGAAACCGGCATGACCCAGAAAACTCCTAATACCTTTGACGGTAGTGGGATGAGGTAATTTACCAATGACATCAACTTTAGATCTGTCAACCTCAATCCCGTTCTTTGATATCTTATGGCCGAGGACAATGCCCTCTTTGACCATAAAGTGACTCTTCTCCCAATTTAGACAAAGATTGGTGTCTTCACACCGTTTCAACATGTTTTCTAAATGGGAGAGACATGTTTTGAATGAATCCCCAATGACCGAGAAGTCATCCATAAAGACCTCCATAGTTTTCCCGATCATATCGGTAAATATGGCCATCATACACCTCTGGAACGTGCCTGGAGCATTACATAAGCCGAAAGGCATACGTTTATAAGCAAAAGTTCCATAAGGGCACGTGAAAGTAGTCTTTTCTTGATCTTGTGGATCAATGGGGATTTGAATGTAACCTGAGAAACCGTCAAGGAAACAATAATACTCGTTTCCCGCTAATCTCTCAAGCATCTGATCCATGAAGGGTAGAGGAAAATGGTCTTTACGGGTGGCATCATTTAACTTTCGATAGTCAATGCAAACACGCCACCCCGTAACCAATCGAGTTGGAATCAACTCATTTTCATCATTTGTGACAACAGTTATGCCACCCTTTTTTGGAACACAGTGCATGGGACTAACCCAAGGACTATCAGAGATGGGATAAATCAATCCGGCATCAAGAAGTTTGAGAACCTCTTGTTTGATAACATCGTGGATTTTGGGATTCACCCTTCGCTGGTGTTGGACTGCTGGTTTAAAGTCATCCTCCATTAAAATCTTGTGAGTAGAAAATTCAGGGTCAATACCCTTTATGTCGGAGAGTTTCCAAGCAATGGCTTGCTTGTGTGACTTTAAGACCTTTATTAGAGCAATCTTTTCCTCATCACTTAAATCTTTAGCAATAATGACGGGTAATTTATCATCACCCTCCAAAAATACGTACTCAAGATGAGGTGGTAAGTCTTTGAGTTCGACCTCAGGAAATTCGTCATTTTTCTCAACTGATTTGATTTCCTCATTATGAAGTTCAACGGGAGGGAGTGGAGGAGAATTGTCCTGATTCAACAATTTCTCAAGAAGAAGAATATCTCCCTCCAAATCAATCTCAGCGTCATCAATTCCTTCCAGAAATGAATCACACTTGAGATAAGCCTCGATCTCTTCCAAATTGAAATTACTTCCCTCAAACGGAGTGAGAGAAGGGGAAGAGTCGGAAATGACAGGCAGAGAAGATGTGGTGGGAACCCCACTCACAGAATTATGAAAATAACCAACAATTTCTTAAGAGTACTCCTTTGAAGCAATATCAATGACATCGATTCGGTTAACCGATTTAGAATCATAATTTGAGGAGTACCTCGAAGTTTGATCATGGTTAAAGGTAACAGCTTCCTTATCCACACGCAAGGTGATCTCATGCTTAAATACATCAATAAGAGCATGTCTCGTTTTTAGGAATCCTCTTCCAAGAATGAGAGGAACCTTTTGATCTGCGTCGAATTCAACAACCACAAAGTCAGCTGGAAAATGGAACTTCCCTACTTTTACAAACACATCCTCGGCAATGCCGAGAGGAAGTGATATAGTTCGATCTGCAAGCTCAAGAGTCATGCAGGTAGGGGTAAGAGCCGGAAGAGAAAGTTTCTTCCATACTGAATGAGGCATCAGGTTGATGCTTGCACCTAGATCGGCCAAGGCATAGCATTCAACCATTCCCGGAAATACACAAGGTATTAGAAACTTTCCAGGATCTCCAAGCTTCTCGGGAAGCTTTTTCAAGATAACTGCTGAGCAGTTCTCATTTAATGGAGTTTTAGCCATTTCAATCAGTTTTTCCTTGTTACTTAACAAGTGTTTGATTGTTGATGCAAACTTGGGCATCAGAATGATAGCATCCGCAAAACTTATGTCAAAATGTAATTCTTTAAAGATTTGAAAGAATTTGTCCATTTGTTGACTAGCCTTCTCACGGAGCTTTTGCTCGTTTAAGCACGATGGGTAAGGAATATGAGGTTTGGATTTAGGGGCTACAACTTCAGGAGTCTCCACAGATTCAAAGACAACTCCTGGTTTGGATTTCTTTTTAGGAACAACCGGAGGATGGACTTGTGCTGTACTTTGTGGGTTTGGAATTTGCACTTTGTCCGTTGTATCCTCCGTTTCTTTTTCCATTTCAAACAACGGAGGAGGAATAGGACCAGAGGGTCCCTCATAAGCAGCACCACTCCGAGTGGTGATAGCTTTGACGAAAGTGGTATTTTCACCATCATCATCACTGTCATCAAGCACACTGACAGGAACAGCATTGAGCATATCGGAATAATATCTGGCTGTTCTTTGCTCACTATGTTTGTTTGACAAACTTTTAACCGTAAATCATGATAGAGTAGGATCTATTCTTGACGGTTGAGGAGCAATTGTGGGTGTAAAATTTTGGACAACCATAGGTTGGACGTATTTAGCACTTCCATTGTTAGTGGGAAGTACCGGGTCCTTTATTACCTTGAGTCCAACATGAGCTTTACCACTATGTGTAGTGACAGCTTTGAGTTCACCCCTTGGGTTGACAACAGTGTTACTTGGGAGACCTCCCGAGGTAGAAGGTAGATCATTTAAAGATTTTTTTATATCATTTATTTGGGTAACCAATAACTGGTTTGTCTTATATTGAGTCCTGTTTGTTTCCTCTTGAGATTTTATGAATTGCCTAAGCAACTCATCTGAGGACGTCTGATTGTGGTTTTGGACAATCCATGGCTTTTGGTTATAATTACCCTGATTCTGACCTCGGTTTTGATTGAAATTTTGAGAATTGTTAAAATTTTGTCTCTGATTTTGAACAAAGCGATTTTGATTATTCTGATTTGACACTGGTGGAAAACCAGGTGGTACCATAGCATTCGGTGCTCGGTACTGAGTCTCAGCATGCGGACGGTATTGATTTTGGTTTACAGCAGCTACTGGAGCTGGGTAAAGAGAAGCATCGGTTGCTTGACAATCATAATACGCATGTGGGCCACCACAAGTTTCACACACTTTGTTTATAGCTTTGATTTGTTCCGGTTTATGAATTTCACTCTTCAGTTCTTTCATTTCCTTCATCATGCAACGCATTGAATCCGTTAGGAAGGCTAACTCTGATGAGTTACCGGATGAAGAAGCAGCAGGAGTGATAGGAACATTCACTTTGTTTCGAGAAATAGGAACTTTTGATTTATTTTCACAAATTTCAACCACCTCTCTAGGTTTACGATTCAAGATATTGCCACAGGCGGCTGCGTTAAGTGCATCTTGATCATTTTGGGTTAACCCATTATAAAACGTATTGATCTGTTGTAACTCCGTGAAATCGTGATGTGGGCATTTTCTTAGGAGATCTTTAAATCTGTCCTATGCCTCTCCGAAATTTTCATCAAATCCTTGACGAAATCCAGCAATTTCATTTTTTAGATTAGTCGTCTTTGATGGAGGGAAGAAATAATTGACAAATTTCTTAACGAGATCTTCCCAGGTTTCAATGGATCGAGGGGGTTCTTTATCCAGCCAAATCAGGGCTGCCCCTTCGATTGAGAATGGAAATAGCATCAATTTGATAACTGTTTGCGGCACATTCTTGTAATTGATTGTGGAGGTCAACTTGTTGAACCAACGAATGTGTGCATATGGATCCTCTCGTTCAAACCCGTGGAATTGGTTTGTGGACACGAGCTGAATCAAATGTGTTTTCAGTTCAAAATGATCAGAATCGATGGCTGGTAAAACGATGGCATCTCCGTAACCCTCGGTGGGTGCCTGGAGCATTTCAGCCATTGTGCGTTCGTCTGCCATATTATCAGTGAGAACAGTACGAATCTCGGGTTCGACTATTTGGGCAGCACGTCTACGATTACGTCTTCTCAGAATATCTACGAGTTCACATAAAGGGCTTGATGACGTGGAAGAACGAGTGCGCATGCACTAAGTAAAATATTTTAATTAAATCAAGAATGAAGCAAAACACAAGTGAACTTAAACCAATAATCAACAAGCGTACGGTAGCTCTTTAAAAGATAAACGCACAGAGTGGCGGAGAAGCAAAGGTGGGCAATTAATGCTCCTTAAAAACCCGCTTCTTTCAGTCCGACAATTTAATGTCAAACTATCCTTAAACCTCCGTTATAGTTTGTTTATCAATCAAAGGTGAGCCGATATTCGCAAGTGATACAGAGGCAAGTTTTAAATCTGATGTTTGGGAACTTATTATGGTCGTACCCCCAGTTAGGTAGTACTCTGTCTTGGTTCTCGATGGTAAATTTTATTTGTTGTTTATTATTTAAACAAAGAAAACGGAAAAAATTTTTTGTGTTTTTATTTTTTATATGATATTATTTATAGAAAATAAAAGAAAAATATTTTTGTATTTTATATTGGTTTATGGGAAATAGGAACTTCTGGAAGAAGGATCTCAAATCACTAATCGCTAAAACTTACACAATTGTCGCAGCACAACCTCCCCGGCAGCGGCGCCAAAATTTGATCTGTGCTAAATAGATATATAAATATTATGCAACGACGGATACGCGTGAATAATTACAAATTACCCCTTTGTGAAAAAGGATACTTGCAAAAACTCACGTTCGTGTGTAGTGTGAAGCCAGGTAAGTGATTACCCGGATCGTTTCCCAACGAGGTGTGAATGGGCAAACTGTGGAAAGCTTTGGATTAGAGTGACAGATGATTTAGATATGAGATTTTGCTTTTTATATTTAATTAACAAAATGAGAAACAAACAAATATATATAAAAGAAAATTAAACGCGAGTTAATTAAACTAAAAACGCGTAACGGGGAATCTAAAATGGGACTAAAAAGTAAAATTTATGAAATTAAAACCTAAAAATGTAAAATTACTTAAAACTTATTTTAAAACAAAAATTATATTTTTTACACTTTTTATTTAATTATTATTAATTATTTATTATTTAATAATTATTTAAAACTAATTTAATTTATAATAAATACTAAATGAACAAAGAAAAATCTAAAACTTTTTCTATAAATATTATTAAGTGAAAATAAGCTAAGAAAATTATAAAAATGAAAATTACTTAATTAAAAATTTAAAAAGATAAATTCTATTAAATAGAAGCTATCACTATTTTTCTATTTTTGTTTTTCTTAAGGTCTAAAAATATGATTATATTTTTCCTGGATTATAATTAATAAAAGAAAATTATGAAAATTAAAATTATATTTTTCTGATTAATATTCTATTTATTATGATTTAATTACTAATAGAAATTAATTAAAAAGATTAAAAATATTAAATGACTTAGGAAAAATCTGAAAAATTCAGGTTAAGTCTAAATTAATATTGTTAATGTGGGAAAATTAAAATTAAAAGTCTAATAAGCCCAGATAAGCAGATGGGCAGATAAGCAGTTAGGCAAATAAGCTAAAAATAAGCTAATAAGCTCAAAACTTAACCAAAAGCTCAGAACAAGTGTAAACAACTTATATAAGCACAATACAACTGAAAAATACAAATAAGCACAAGAAATTAAGCTGATAAGAAGATTGGCAGATGCAAATCTTAAACAGAAAACTCAGAAAAATGCCAATTTGCAGGGTAAATTAAGCAGTTCAAATAAACAGATAAGTTGTATAATATGGGGGCAAAAGTGAGCTAGTATTATGAGCTATTCAGAAGACCAAAAAGCAGGGCCTGAGCTTATCTAGATAAGCTAGAAATGAGGTGAGTTCAGCAACTTCAGCAACTCAGTGTATACTGAGTCTGCTGTGCACAGAGTTGTGCAGAATTGCACAACACCAAGGGCTCAAATCCAACTCTTGTGTTTACTTTAAATGGATCACAAAGGACTCAGAAAAGCCAAGAACAAGGGTCAAAAGAGCTTATAGCTGCTTATGGCTTATTTGGCCTTTTTAGAGTCTAAAATGATCACAAGTGATACAAAATTTGATTTTCTATCTATTGTGCTACTCTGATCTCAAAAACAACTTATTTTGGTTAAATTAAGCTGGTCCAAAGTTGGGAGATTGGTAAATGAACAGTAACACCTTGTTTGACTTGTTTTGACTTCTTAAACCAAACAGCCCTTTATAGGGTCTGTTGTGGATTTTCAAATGGAAAAACAAATTTTAACAATGAAACTTGATTATAACTGATTCACTAACTTATATTGAGGAGTAATTAAAAACTTTTAACTTATAAATAAGCAGATTAATAAGCTATACTAATATTAGCTATTTTTGGACTTTTTAAGTGATTTTTAGTAAAACAGAGATATTAACTATGAAATACCTATGAGACTGATTAAGCACAATTAGCAACTAGTAATAAGCATGAAATAACAGTAATAAGCTATAAATAAGCTGTAGCACAGTAATATGAAGAACTAAGAAAAACTTGTAAATTGCTAACAAATGATATGACTGTGACATAAAGGACCAAGGACCAAGAACACTCTAGCTTGTTTAGACAAGCTAGAAAACCACAATAAGCCCTCCTGAATAGCTTATACTCCCAATAAGAGCTTATTGGCTTCAGGTTGACTTTTGTTGACCATCTTCATCATTTGAAATTTAGGACTGATTTACACTATATAAGCTTACAGAAAGCTATATAAAGCTTGTATAAGCTTATAGGAAAGGGATTGGAGTGTTTGTTTGGTGACTTATTAATACTTAAGCTTAATTCGAATTACAAATAAGTTGAAACTTATTATAACTAATAATGACAACAATATAACTTGAAATAAGAACAATATCACTGAATTTAACTTTAATTAACAACTGAGATTGAAAATTACAAGAGTACAACTATTGATAATAAAAATATGATTACACTAAAATTAGCTACTTGCCATAAAAGGCTTACATTTGGTCCTATATATACAAAAACTAAGTGGGATTGTCTTCTTATCTTCCTCTGAACACATCTTGACCTTTGAATTATCTTCAATCGATCTGAGCCCTTGATTCTTGTTTTTGGCGCCAAAACTGATATAGTGGGAAAAATACCACTAGGCTCTGAGGAAGAAGCATTAAATGCTAATTGGCATGTTAGGTAGCGTGTTAGGAAGGTGGAGGGGGGTGGGTGTGTCAGATAGGCGGTGGAGATGGTGGTATTGTTGGGTGGTTTTTTTGGCGGGGGTGGTATAGAAGGGATGAGTTTGACCGAAGTCAAACTCAGGTTTAAATAAAAAGGGATGGGTCGGGTATGTTTATGGATTAGGCTTGGGTGTGTTGGGCTGGGGTATATAATAAAAGGGTTGGGTTTTATTTTTGGGTTTGTAATATATAAGGGTTTGGGTTGGGTTAAATTAAATAAGGGTCCGGTTGGTTTGTAGTTTAATCACAAGGACCATTTTTGTATTTTCTGAAAATTGGAGGACCAAAGTTGTACATCTTCCAAAATAAACCAAGGGTGATTCCTGCCATGTTCCAATAATCCAGGGACCATTCATGAAATTTCCAATAATAAAATTTTCCCAGGGACCATTTTTGCAAATTCTGAAAGTGCAGGGACCAAACTTGTAAATTATTGAAACTTTTCACCAAAGGACTAAATATGACAACCTATGATTTCAAAAGGACCTTTGGTGACTTTTCTTACAAAACAAATGCCTAGGGACTAAATTTGACAAGTTTTGAAAGTTGAGGGACTGAAACTGCCAATTTTGCAAACTTTGTTCGTTTTTCAACTGTTTTCAAACCTTTTGTATTTGAAACATATAAAACACAATCCTTGGGATATTTTCAGTATTTTGATGCATTTCTGAGTGTTTTTGGATGTTTTGGCAGTTCAGATACGACAAAAATGATGAGTATTTAGATACTCATCAATCCCCCACACTAAACTATTGCTAGTCCCTAGCAATCTTTTATGAAGTTTTAATGGATTTTCCTCTTTACCAAAAGCCATTACTTCTGGAGTAGCCAATGTTTTAGTATGTGATACTTTGGTACAATGATAACCAAATGATTTTGAGCAAATCATCAGCTGTCAACGGTTTTGATTTGTCTTTACCAAAAGCCGTTTGCTTCTGGACTAGCCAACTCTTAGATAAAATACAGTTATTATCTTTGGTGAGCTGATTACCAATTATGGTTTTCTACTGCCTTTACCACAAGCCATAACCTTGCGGGCTAGCCAACTCTTCACTTATAAAGATATGGTGAGTCGAATACCATACAATAGGGTTCCCGAACAAGTCTAATGGCATCTTGACTGCTACTCTTCACAGGGAGTTGTCTCATCTATAGTGTTTGTTGGCATGCCTTTCCGGCGCTTGCGTACTCGGCTTCGGTCGTGGAAATAGCAAGAGTAGTTTGTTTCTTGGGGAACCAAGAAGTTTGTTAACAAACCTATGAAGGTACAAACATTGCTCTTTATGCCTCAATCCATATCATCTCACGCATTATCAGAGTTGGTATAGAAACATTTTCTACAACCGTCTCCTTGAGATATCGTAGTCTCAAGTGTGTAGTATCTTCAATGCATCGTATGATACATTGAACACTTTGATGTAAGAAGTTTTGGGACACTTCTTACAAGTGGGCACAAAGCCTGATGAAGCGAAAAGTGTACCGCTTTTAAGGGGTCATTTAAGCCCTAAATCGTATTTATTTGATCAAATATTGCCCTAAATCGTTCCTTTTGTCATTTTAGGTACTTTTGAGGAGAAATCTGGAAAAGGAGGCATTTTGGACGTTTTTGGAGCATAAAAGTGAAGAAAACGACAAAGTCTCAAAAATCGGCTAAAAGTTACCTTTGACGGCGTCAGATTTTACTCTGGATGGCGTCATGGCTTGGCAAGAAAAGGTGGACGTGAAATTTACTCATGATAAGCCAGTGAAAATTGCATGTAAATTCTGACGGCGTCACGCTTTAACCTGATCAAGGGCGTCACGGCTTAAATCAAAGAGGGACGGCGTCACGTTCAAGTTCTGACGGCGTCAAGCCTTGATAAGCCAGAACGGATTTTTGGAGAGCTAAAGAGGGACGGCGTCAAGAAGGTCATCCGGGAACCCTAAAAGCGGCGAGGTGACGGCGTCACACTCCATAACGTGACGCCGTCAGATCCAAAAGTCTATATATAGTTTTCTAATTTTTTGTCATTAGTGTGGAACTTAGTGTGGAATTTTTGGGAGAAAACCCTAAGACGATTTTAGCATCTTTTTCAAGGCTTTTTGCCTTGAGATCTTCCATGTTACATTGAAAGATAAGTTATCAATTAATCATTCAATATGTCTATGTGTTGTTTGATTCTATCTTATTCTTGTCTTTTGTTTAACATGTTAGGCTAGATTTATCTTGTGTTTGCTTAGATCTAATGAAACCTAGCTATTGATTATTGGTTATTAGTGTGTTATTAGTTGTATTGGATGATTGTTTATCTATGTTAGGCTTAAGAAAACTGGCTAACTTCCTATTCGGTAACTTGCTTGAACGTCTTAAGAAACATGAACCAAATGCGTACTAAAGGTTTTTATGGTTGTATTTAATGCACAAGCGAATTCTAGTGATCCCATGTTAGGAGCTTCCTAGCCGGCTCGACATAGGAGTGAAGTAGGAGCTTGTAGAGTTGGGGAAGTACGTACGCCACCCCACGAATGGTATTAAGGAATACACCCGTCATCCACGCAACTAATACACACTAATCAACCGGTAAAAGATAGTTAGGGAGTAAGGAAATCTAAGTAAACACATTTCTCTACATATAAGTTTCCACCAAACTTTTTATTTTTGTTATTTTATTTTATTTGCATTCGTAGTAATTTGGGTTAGTTGACTAGCGACTAATTCCGCCCACTCCTTCAAACCCGAGATTTTAATTGCTTTCATAAAAACATAAAAACATAAAAAGAATCTTCCTCAACCCTTAGACCTAATTAGAGTAGTCTTTCATACCTAACGAACACTATTCCCTGTGGAGAACGATCAATCCCCCGTACTTACCACTACACTATACTACATCGGTCAGGTACACTGCCTGGTGGGGTTGTAAGCCTCTTGAGATCCCTCGAGAGGTAAAACCTGTTGTAAGGTTGCAAAACCCACGCATCAAGTTTTTGGCGCCGTTGCCGGGGAATAGTTATTGTTTAGGTTGAATTTTTTATTTCTATTAGGTCTACTCACTAGATTCCTTTCTAGTGAGATTTTTATTTTCTTTTTCTAGGTTTTCTTTAGTCTATCTATTTTCTTCGTGTCTTTGTTCGTAACCATTACCATCCGACATCATGGAAGATGGTAATATCCTTAACCCCAACAACCCACCACCACAACAACCACCACCACCTCCTAGAGCCCGTACTTTAGGAGAGTATTCCCGTCCTAGCCACCATGGCTATCGAAACACCATTGAGCTCACTCAAGGAGCCAATGTCACACCCTTGCGATCCGACACCATCCGGTTGGTGCAAAGCGGATGCGCATTCCATGGACTTCGTTCTGAAGATCCTAATCAACACCTCAAGGACTTTCTTAAAATCGTTGATTCTATAGACCTTGATGTTGCCACTCGAGAGACGACCCGATTGCGTCTCTTTCAATTCTCTTTGCGGGACCAAGCTAGTCAGTGGCTAGAACGTCAACCCGCAGGATCCATCACCTCTTGGGATGATCTCACCACTCGTTTCCTTGCTCAGTTTTTCCCACCGGGAAGAACTACCAAGCTAAGGAATGATATCTTGATGTTCCAACAACGTCAAGGCGAAACTCTCTACGAGGCATGGACTCGATTCAAGGACTTACTCCAAAAAGTCCCTCACCATGGCATAGAACTTTGGCTCCAAGTCCAAATCTTCTATGACCATATCAATCTCTCCACGAGGCAAACCATTGACCAATCGGCCGGTGGCAAGCTACGTGATCTAAGTGCGGAACAATCATGGGCTCTCCTAGAGGATCTTGCTCTTTATGACAACGAAAGCTGGAGTGATCCCCGTGATTTGAATAAAACGGTCAAGGCAATATCTTTGCCTTTGAACAATTCAAGCACTTCCGACCGTAGGATCATAGAACTTGAAGATCAAGTCAAGTTTCTTATGAAATCCTACGAGGCTCCTAAACCTTCAAGCCAAGTGAACAAAATCACTTCTTCGTGCAAACTCTGTAGTGGTCCCCACAACACTCATGATTGCATGGAACTCCCCAAACAGGCTTTCAAGGAATTCGCATCCTCGCGAATCGATAAGGCGGGAGATAAGTGGCTCACTACTAATTATGGACACAAGAATTCCGAAGATAGGTATGAGGCATGGAAGAATAAGCCAAATTTTAGTTGGGACCAAACTCGAAGCGTATCATTCAATGACTCTACCCCACTCACCTGGTCTGAACATTATCCTCAGCAACATACGAATAAACAACAAAATCGCGAGGAATCACTGCAAAAATTCATTCTCTCTCAAGAAACGCAGCTCTCCAAACTTGAGAATCAATTCAGACAACAGCAAGTTGATATGAACAACAAGGTTGATAACCTGTTAAAGGTTATCAATGATCACCTTGCTGTCAGGTCAGCTTGTAAGTTGTCACAAGTTAATGAGATCAAATCTGTCACGGTGACTCACCAACCACCCCCTCCTGTAAAAATCAAGCACCCTAGTAAACTCTTCAAACACATATCACAAAACGGAAAAGGAACTAGAGATACTCATACCCCTTCGAAACCTCTCCACTTCGTGAACACCATTACAACAATACCTGTTCCTAAACCCAATCTGGACCAACAATCAACCGAGAATTTGGACAATGAGATGGAGGGTGAAGTTCCCGAAAAGAACCCCGAGGCGCCCGACGACTATCTAGACTCACCAAAGAACTCGAGTACAAGAGGGGTGAGTAATGAGGAGAGCTCGGAAGAGAAATCCGAAATGCCTCATGGGCTCCCAGTACCGCTAAACCGCCCCCTAGTGGAGGAACTTGAGAGGGGCACAGCAATGTTGCCTAGGGGATTTGGAGAGAGAATAGAGGATAGCGCTCCCAGGGTCTTTAAGATGTCATGCACCACTAGGAAAAAGTTTATAAAAGATGCCTACATAAACCCCAACTCTTCTATGAATGCAATATCCCTCTCTCTATATAACGAAGCCTTCACCGAACAGGTCAAATATGAAGGGTCTAATATCATCGGGATAATAAGAAGGGTACCAATTGTGATAGAAAAGTTCCTCTTTCATATCGAGCTAACTGTAATTAATAACATGGACCATATCATCAGCCCATCCTTAACTGGCCTCGTTCTAGGCAAACCATTCATAAAAGCAACGGGAGTGGTACTCGATGACGATGATAGGAGTGCATTATTTACCGATGGTGTCAGGAAAGTGATTTTTCGGGATGGTTGTGAAGAAGTGTATGAGTATCAACCATCATCAAGTGGCAGCACATGGGGGCTGCACGGTAGAAGGCCTGGCCGAATTAAGCGATGTGATCCGAATAATCTCAAAATACCTTGCATGATTGGTCACAAGCATTTTTATAAAGTTTACATCGACACATGTTTACCCAAGAATGTGATGTCCTTGTTTCATTATAACAACATTTGCAGATGGGGAATGATTCATAAAGGGAAGGACGACATAGGCATAGATGATGATGTACAGGTGTTTGTAGGAAACATGACATTCACTATGAGCTTCGCAATCGTCGATAATATCGAAAAGTACATCGATCCCAGGTTATCACAAGTTGTTTTTGGGGCACCTTTTTGCAAGGCCACAAGCTTGGTTGTGGACGAGCTCAATGGGATCATGACTTTCACCGATGGGATTAGGGAAATCTCATACCAAACGCCTTACAAGATGAGAGAATTCAAGGAGATTGATTATAAAGGGCTCGATGGGTTAAGTTCCCAACTCGTGTTATGTGATGATGATGTGAGAAGGGGATGTAAGGACACTTTTGACCTGTCAAGCGGATTCTTTAAGCACGATAAGGAACTTAGTTCTAAATACCGAAACAATCCTTTTGATCACGTGGACCCGAAATACCTTTACTATGTAAGTGATTCTGATAGAGGATCAAAGGAGAATGGCCTAGGAACTGTGACCGAAGATGGAATCACGTAATGTACGTGACTTTGAGTCTAGCTACAAGACTCGTTAATAAAGAAAAGCGCTTCTTGGGAGGCAACCCAAGCTTTATTTGTTTTATTTGCTTTGTGTGTTTATTTATTTGCTTGTTTGATTTTATTTTCCGTATGTGTGTTTAATTTTTATTAGTATTGATTCATGTTCAAAACTAAAATTGTGAAAATGCTTTATTTTGTTTTTAACTTCGCCTTAACTGCATATAAAGGTATTTTGCAAAAGATAAGTGTAAGGGAAATCCAAATCGGTTTATTAGAACACAAATAAACATGAATCATAATAATAATAAATTAGCATACATATTAGTGTTTGTTTGAGTCAAATGCTTGTATCGAGTCATAATGATGTTTTGCAGGATTTCCAGGAAGTAAGGTAAAGGTTTTTCCAGAAATTTTCCGGAAACTTAAAATGAGAATTTTTGTCAGGTCATTTCTGACGGCGTCAGGGTTTATAACCTGACGGCGTCAGATTTAATTTTCAGAAATTTTTGAAAGTTTTGTTTTCATAAAAAGTTTTTATTAAAATCTCCAACTTATAATCTCCAGGAATCTGCAAAATTATCATTCCACAAGCATTATATCCTTATATATAGATTTATCCCGCCGTTGTTATGCAGGTTTTCGTGTTTGTTTTCTCAGGTTTAACAGGTTATTTTGAACAAGGAAATGTTTTGAATCAAGCTTATGGCAATGCATTAGTCATGGAGCTTCAACATTACCTTGGAGGAAGATTTAACCGTGTAACTTCATTATCCACCGAGCGAATCATGGGAGTATTTGATTTCATTCTTTTACTTTATGCTTTTACATCTTGTTATTTGAACATTGGGGACAATGTTCATCTTAAGTGTAAGGGGAGGGTAAAAGTTCGATTTTAGAGAATGCTCTTACGCTTGATTTTTTGTTTGTTTAATAGTAGATGTGTAATAAAACTAAGATAAATACCTGTTAGGGCAATTTTAGTGCCAAATTTAAAATTTTTTACAACATATAGGAGTGAAACTTTGATCTTAATGAGCGTCTCACGGATAGGAGTTATATGACTAGCACAAAAACCGTACCACTAAAAAAATTTCCACCCCCAAATATGTGAGGTTCGCCCCTAGAATTAGTAGGAAAAGCATTTATGCTATGATGTGTGTACTGGTAGCACTTAGATTCTAGAACTTGCGTTAGGACCATTCCGAGGCCACAAGTGAGACTACATTCGTGTAGTTAGATTTACTACATGATAAGAGGCATTAGGATTAACCCATTGTTTTACACCTGTGTTTTTGTTATAATTACATTGGCTACATTGGTCAAGTAATTCTCCCACACCCTTTGCGTTGTACTCAATTTTAGTACACGATACCCCTAGTACACCCCTCAGAGCCTATCTTTTCGTTTCGACCTTTAAGCATTTTACTTAAAGGAAGAATTTGTTTACACCCCACTAAAATGTACACCCAAATCGCCTTAGCCTACCTTGTATGCACTCATTTTTAGTGCATTATTGTGACAACATTTGTTTAAACCCAAGTTAATTATCTAATTGATTACATGGTTGCTAAGTCGAGTCATATCCTTGTACATATTGTTTTGGGACGATTGGGACTCATGGGTAAAGTACTAGTGTAATGGAGTAATGGGGAAGAACATCATTTATTACCCCCATATGTGCTAAATGTTTTAAAAGTACTCCAAGTTTTTCAATTATCTTAATTCGAGTCATTAGAATAGTTATTTGTAAAGTTATGTAAAAGTTCAAGTGTAAGGGGGGATGCAATGCCCCTATGATGTATTATTTTGGATGGTAGGGCAAAAGTGTATGCAAAAAAAAAAAAAAAAAAAAAAAAAAAATCAAGAAAAATACAAAAAAAATGAGAAAATGAAAAATAGAAAAAACATACGGACTACCATCCCGTTTCATTTTATGTTTATGTTTTTGTTTTTGTTATTTCGTTTCATTAGCTTAAGATTGAGTCGAGTCTTGGCTTAGCAACATTGTATAGTACATGTAATTGATCAAGATCTTTAACTCGCCACCAGTAAAATATCCTTTATCCAACAAAACCGTGTTTTCCTTTTCCCTACACATTACGTTATAACCCATTTAAAAGCCCTCTTTGATAGTTTATCTTAGGTGCTTACGCCTAGTGGAGGAGGTTTTCGATCCTTTCCCAAGCCTATGGTAATCTATTTGCTATGACAGGTAGTGAGAGATATTATCCGTTTTCATTTATGAGATTTATTTTGATGACACTTGAGAGATGTGAGTATCTAAACACTACTTGTGAGGTGCTAGTATGTAATCTCCGTGCTTATTATGATTAAAGTGGAATGATTATTTGTTGTAATTACTTTTATGTTAGCATTAAATGACCCCTAACTTGTATTTTGATTAGAATAAAAGCGCATTTGCTTGAGGACAAGTGATGCGTGGTTTTGTAACCTTACAACAGGTTTTACCTCTCGAGGGATCTCAAGAGGCTTACAACCCCACCAGGCAGTGTACCTGACCGATGTAGTATAGTGTAGTGGTAAGTACGGGGGATTGATCGTTCTCCACAGGGAATAGTGTTCGTTAGGTGTGAAAGGCTACTCTAATTAGGTCTAAGGGTTGAGGAAGATTCTTTTTATGTTTTTATAATTTTATGAAAAGCAAGTAAAATCTCGGGTTTTGAAGGAGTGGGCGGAATTAGTTGCTAGTCAACTAACCAAAATTACTACAAATGCAATAAAATAAATAACTGAAATGAAAATTGGTGAGAAACTTATGTGTAGAGAAATGTGTTTACTTAGATTTCCTTACTCCCTAACTATCTTTTACCGGTTAATTAGTGTGTATTAGTCGCGTGGATGACGGGTGTATTCCTTAATACCATTCGTGGGGTGGCGTACTTACATCCCCAAACTCTACAAGCTCCTACTTCACTCCTATGTCGAGCCGGCTAGGAAGCTCCTAACATGGGATCACTAGAATTCGCTTGTGCATTAAATACAACCATAAAAACCTTTAGTACGCGTTTGGTTCATGTTTCTTAAGACGTTCAAGCAAGTTACCGAATAGGAAGTTAGCCAGTTTTCTTAAGCCTAACATAGATAAACAATCATCCAATACAACTAACAACACACTAACAACCAATAATCAATAGCTAGGTTTCATTAGATCTAAGCAAACATAAGATAAAATTAGCCTAACATGTTAAACAAAAGACAAGCATAAGATAGAATCAAACAACACATAGACATATTGAATGATTAATTGATAACTTATCTTTTAATGAAACATGGAAGATCTCAAGGCAAAAAGCCCTGAAAAAGTAGCTAAAATCGTCTTAGGGTTTTATCCCAAAATTCCACACACTAAGCTCTCTCTAATGACAAAAAATTAGAAAACTATATATAGATTTTTGGATCTGACGGCGTCACCTTATGGATTGTGACGCCGTCACCTCGCCGCTTTTAGGGTTCCCGGATGACCTTCTTGACGCCGTCCCTCTTTAGCTCTTCAAAAATCCATTCTGGCCTATCAAGGCTTGACGCCGTCGAACATTGAACGTGACGCCGTCCCCTTATGATTTAAGCCGTGACGCCCTTGATTTAGTTAAAGCGTGACGCCGTCAGAATTCTCATGCTAACTCACTGGCCCGTCATGAGTAAATTTCACATCCCACTTTTCTTGCCAAGGCATGACGCCGTCAAGAGATGATTCTGACGCCGTCAAAGGTAAATTTCAGCCGATTTTGAGACTTTGTCGTATTCTTCACTTTAATGCTCCAAAAACGTCCAAAATGCCTCCTTTTCCAGATTTCTCCTCAAAAGTACCTAAAATGACAAAAGGAACGATTTAGGGCAATATTTGATCAAATAAATACGATTTCGGGCTTAAATGACCCCTTAAAAGCGGTACACTTTTCGCCTCATCAACAAGCAAATCTCAAGTGTAAGGGTATTTGATGAAGCGAAAAGTGTACTGCTTTTAAGGGGTCATTTAAGCCCTAAATCGTATTTATTTGATCAAATATTGCCCTAAATTGTTCCTTTTGTCATTTTAGGTACTTTTGAGGAGAAATCTGGAAAAGGAGGCATTTTGGACATTTTTGGAGCATAAAAGTGAAGAAAACGACAAAGTCTCAAAAATCGGCTAAAAGTTACCTTTGACGGCGTCAGATTTTACTCTGGACGGCGTCATGGCTTGGCAAGAAAAGGTGGACGTGAAATTTACTCATGATAAGCCAGTGAAAATTGCATGTAAATTCTGACGGCGTCACGCTTTAACCTGATCAAGGGCGTCACGGCTTAAATCAAAGAGGGACGGCGTCACGTTCAAGTTCTGACGGCGTCAAGCCTTGATAAGCCAGAACGGATTTTTGGAGAGCTAAAGAGGGACGGCGTCAAGAAGGTCATCCGGGAACCCTAAAAGCGGCGAGGTGACGGCGTCACACTCCATAACGTGACGCCGTCAGATCCAAAAGTCTATATATAGTTTTCTAATTTTTTGTCATTAGTGTAGGGAAAAGGAAAACACGGATTTGTTGGATAAGGGATATTTTACTGGTGGCGAGTTAAAGATCTTGATTAATTACATGTACTATACAATGTTGCTAAGCCAAGACTAGACTCGATCTTAAGCTAGAAACGAAATAACAAAATAACAAAAATATAAAACAAACATAAAATGAAACGGGATGGTAGTCCGTATGTTTTTTCTATTTTTCATTTTCTCATTTTTTTGTGTTTTTTTTTTTTTTTTTTTTTTGTGTTTTTTTTTTTTTTTTTTTTTTTTTGTTTTTTTTTTTTTTTTTTTTTTTTTTTTTTTTTTTTTTTTTTTTTTGCATACACTTTTACCCTACCATCCAAAATAATACATCATAGGGGCGTTGCATTCCCCTTACACTTGAATTTTTACATAACTTTACAATTTACTAATCTAATGACTCGAATTAAGATAATTGAAAAACTTGGAGTACTTTTAAAACATTTAGCACATATGGGGGTAATAAATGATGTTCTTCCCCATTACTCCATTACACTAGTACTTTACCCATGAGTCCCAATCGTCCCAAAACAATATGTACAAGGATATGACTCGACTTAGCAACCATGTAATCAATTAGATAATTAACTTGGGGTTTAAACAAATGTTGTCACAATAATGCACTAAAAATGAGTGCATACAAGGTAGGCTAAGGCGATTTGGGTGTACATTTTAGTGGGGTGTAACAAATTCTTCCTTTAAGTAAAATACTTAAAGGTCGAAACGAAAAGATAGGCTCTGAGGGGTGTACTAGGGGTATCGTGTACTAAAAATGAGTACAACGCAAAGGGTGTAGGAGAATTACTTGACCAATGTAGCCAATGTAATTATAACAAAAACACAGGTGTAAAACAATGGGTTAATCCTAATGCCTCTTATCATGTAGTAAATCTAACTACACGAATGTAGTCTCACTTGTGGCCTTGGAATGGTCCTAACGCAAGTTCTAGAATCTAAGTGCTACCGGTACACACATCATAGCATAAATGCTTTTCCTACCAATTCTAGGGGCGAACCTCACATATTTGGGGGTGGAAAATTTTTTAGTGGTACGGTTTTTGTGCTAGTTATATAACTCCTATCCGTAAGACGCTCATTAAGATCAAAGTTTCACTCCTATATGTTGTAAAAAATTTTAAATTTGGCACTAAAATTACCCTAACAGGTATTTATCTCAGTTTTATTACACATCTACTTTTAAACAAACAAAAATCAAGCGCAATGGCATTCTCTAAAATCGTACTTTTACCCTCCCCTTACACTTAAGATGAACATTGTCCCCAATGTTCAAATAACAAGATGTAAAAGCAAAAAGTAAAAGAATGAAATCAAATACTCCCCTGATTTGCTCGTTGGATAGTGAAATTACACGGTTAAATCTTCCTCCAAAGAGAATGTTGAAGCTCCATGACTAATGCATCGCCATAAGCTTGATTCCATAAACATCTCCTTGTCCAAAATAACCTGTTGAACCTGAGAAAACAAACACGAAAACCTGCATAACATCGGCGGGATAAAATCTATATATAAGGATATAATGCTTGTAGAATGATAATTTTGTAGATTCCTGGAGATTATAAGTTGGAGATTTAATAAAAACTTTTTATGAAAACAAAACTTTCAAAAATTTCTGGAAATTAAATCTGACGCCGTCAGGTTATAACCCCTGACGCCGTCAGAAATGACCTGACAAAAATTTTCATTTTAAGTTTCCGGAAAATTTCTGGAAAAACCTTTACCTTACTTCCTGGAATTCCTGCAAAACATCACTATGACTCGATACAAGCATTTGACTCAGACAAATACAAATATGTATGTTAATTTATTATTATTACGATTCATGTTAATTTGTGTTCTAATAAACCGATTTAGATTTCCCTTACACTTATCTTTTGCAAAATACCTTTATATGTAGTTAAGACGAAGTTAAAAACAAAATAAAGCATTTTCACAAATTACTTTTGAACATGAATCAATACTAATAAAAATTAAACATACATACGGAAACAAATAAAATCAAACAAACAAATAAATAAACACACAAAGCAAATAAAGCTTGGGTTGCCTCCCAAGAAGCGCTTTTCTTTATTAACGAGTCTTGTAGCTAGACTCAAAGTAACGCTCATCTAGTGTCGCTTATGCTCACGTATCCGAGTGTGAGCCATCTAATTGTTGCCTCATCTTTCTTGTATTCATCATTTAGCTCCAAACATCCATGATAGTATCTCTTATTTTTCTCATGTGGATATTTGAGCCCCTTCCCCTTATCATTCTCACTTAACAAGTCGATAGGCATAATTCTATTGCAAGCTTCAATGGGGTAGTTCTTAAACCTAGGATGTGCTCGGGGCATTTGATAGAAAAAATCTTCATCCCCATCCGAGAATGTAATTAACCCGTCCACAAGTTTTTCGTCAAGGTTGGTCAACCTTTTGAAGGGTTCTCCAAAAATGACTTGGGTTAATTTGTCATCGATAAATTCTCCTAAGTTCTCCATAACCATAAAATCCACCACATACACAAAACTTCCTACGAACACGTGTAGTGGCTTAATCCTAGCAACAATGTTATCTCCTTGATATTCAAGCTCATCTACCATGATTTTATTATAATTAGCGCGAGAGATAATGTTCATAGGCAAAGACGAGTTAAGATAAGCATAAAAATCATGATAACCAATTTTACACGGGAATTGCATGTTAAAGAGGCTATCCTTTTCGATCTTAGTCCTAGGGTCAACATACTTAAAGGGATCAATTTCCTCTTTTCCCCATTCCTCGTTAACTACTTCTCCATTACCGATATCCTCATCGGAGTCTGAGTAGTAAAATGGACTAACATAGTCATTCTCATGGTCAGACTCCTCCATCTCAGAATTGTTACCAAAGTGGTGGTCGGGTGAAAGGTTGTTGTTTGCTACTATGGGGGCGGGAACGGGTAGTTGAAAATTTGCACGGCGAAAAACACGAATAACAGGGATCAAATGACCAATGTTACTCATGCGGTAATTGGAAGGTATCACAAACAAAAGTACAAAGAAATAAGATAGACTAAAGAAAACCTAGAAAAATAAAATAAAAATCTCACTAGAAAGGAATCTAGTGAGTAGACCTAATAGAAATAAAAATTCAACCTAAACAATAACTATTCCCCGGCAACGGCGCCAAAAACTTGATGCGTGGTTTTGTAACCTTACAACAGGTTTTACCTCTCGAGGGATCTCAAGAGGCTTACAACCCCACCAGGCAGTGTACCTGACCGATGTAGTATAGTGTAGTGGTAAGTACGGGGGATTGATCGTTCTCCACAGGGAATAGTGTTCGTTAGGTGTGAAAGGCTACTCTAATTAGGTCTAAGGGTTGAGGAAGATTCTTTTTATGTTTTTATAATTTTATGAAAAGCAAGTAAAATCTCGGGTTTTGAAGGAGTGGGCGGAATTAGTTGCTAGTCAACTAACCCAAATTACTACAAATGCAATAAAATAAATAACTGAAATGAAAATTGGTGAGAAACTTATGTGTAGAGAAATGTGTTTACTTAGATTTCCTTACTCCCTAACTATCTTTTACCGGTTAATTAGTGTGTATTAGTCGCGTGGATGACGGGTGTATTCCTTAATACCATTCGTGGGGTGGCGTACTTACTTCCCCAAACTCTACAAGCTCCTACTTCACTCCTATGTCGAGCCGGCTAGGAAGCTCCTAACATGGGATCACTAGAATTCGCTTGTGCATTAAATACAACCATAAAAACCTTTAGTACGCGTTTGGTTCATGTTTCTTAAGACGTTCAAGCAAGTTACCGAATAGGAAGTTAGCCAGTTTTCTTAAGCCTAACATAGATAAACAATCATCCAATACAACTAACAACACACTAACAACCAATAATCAATAGCTAGGTTTCATTAGATCTAAGCAAACACAAGATAAAATTAGCCTAACATGTTAAACAAAAGACAAGCATAAGATAGAATCAAACAACACATAGACATATTGAATGATTAATTGATAACTTATCTTTTAATGAAACATGGAAGATCTCAAGGCAAAAAGCCCTGAAAAAGTAGCTAAAATCGTCTTAGGGTTTTATCCCAAAATTCCACACACTAAGCTCTCTCTAATGACAAAAAATTAGAAAACTATATATAGATTTTTGGATCTGACGGCGTCACCTTATGGATTGTGACGCCGTCACCTCGCCGCTTTTAGGGTTCCCGGATGACCTTCTTGACGCCGTCCCTCTTTAGCTCTTCAAAAATCCATTCTGGCCTATCAAGGCTTGACGCCGTCGAACATTGAACGTGACGCCGTCCCCTTATGATTTAAGCCGTGACGCCCTTGATTTAGTTAAAGCGTGACGCCGTCAGAATTCTCATGCTAACTCACTGGCCCGTCATGAGTAAATTTCACATCCCACTTTTCTTGCCAAGGCATGACGCCGTCAAGAGATGATTCTGACGCCGTCAAAGGTAAATTTCAGCCGATTTTGAGACTTTGTCGTATTCTTCACTTTAATGCTCCAAAAACGTCCAAAATGCCTCCTTTTCCAGATTTCTCCTCAAAAGTACCTAAAATGACAAAAGGAACGATTTAGGGCAATATTTGATCAAATAAATACGATTTCGGGCTTAAATGACCCCTTAAAAGCGGTACACTTTTCGCCTCATCAACAAGCAAATCTCAAGTGTAAGGGTATTTGATGAAGCGAAAAGTGTACTGCTTTTAAGGGGTCATTTAAGCCCTAAATCGTATTTATTTGATCAAATATTGCCCTAAATTGTTCCTTTTGTCATTTTAGGTACTTTTGAGGAGCAATCTGGAAAAGGAGGCATTTTGGACATTTTTGGAGCATAAAAGTGAAGAAAACGACAAAGTCTCAAAAATCGGCTAAAAGTTACCTTTGACGGCGTCAGATTTTACTCTGGACGGCGTCATGGCTTGGCAAGAAAAGGTGGACGTGAAATTTACAAATGATAAGCCAGTGAAAATTGCATGTAAATTCTGACGGCGTCACGCTTTAACCTGATCAAGGGCGTCACGGCTTAAATCAAAGAGGGACGGCGTCACGTTCAAGTTCTGACGGCGTCAAGCCTTGATAAGCCAGAACGGATTTTGGGAGAGCTAAAGAGGGACGGCATCAAGAAGGTCATCCGGGAACCCTAAAAGCGGCGAGGTGACGGCGTCACACTCCATAACGTGACGCTGTCAGATCCAAAAGTCTATATATAGTTTTCTAATTTTTTGTCATTAGTGTGGAACTTAGTGTGGAATTTTTGGGAGAAAACCCTAAGACGATTTTAGCATCTTTTTCAAGGCTTTTTGCCTTGAGATCTTCCATGTTACATTGAAAGATAAGTTATCAATTAATCATTCAATATGTCTATGTGTTGTTTGATTCTATCTTATTCTTGTCTTTTGTTTAACATGTTAGGCTAGATTTATCTTGTGTTTGCTTAGATCTAATGAAACCTAGCTATTGATTATTGGTTATTAGTGTGTTATTAGTTGTATTGGATGATTGTTTATCTATGTTAGGCTTAAGAAAACTGGCTAACTTCCTATTCGGTAACTTGCTTGAACGTCTTAAGAAACATGAACCAAATGCGTACTAAAGGTTTTTATGGTTGTATTTAATGCACAAGCGAATTCTAGTGATCCCATGTTAGGAGCTTCCTAGCCGGCTTGACATAGGAGTGAAGTAGGAGCTTGTAGAGTTGGGGAAGTACGTACGCCACCCCACGAATGGTATTAAGGAATACACCCGTCATCCACGCAACTAATACACACTAATCAACCGGTAAAAGATAGTTAGGGAGTAAGGAAATCTAAGTAAACACATTTCTCTACATATAAGTTTCCACCAAACTTTTCATTTTTGTTATTTTATTTTATTTGCATTCGTAGTAATTTGGGTTAGTTGACTAGCGACTAATTCCGCCCACTCCTTCAAACCCGAGATTTTAATTGCTTTCATAAAAACATAAAAACATAAAAAGAATCTTCCTCAACCCTTAGACCTAATTAGAGTAGTCTTTCATACCTAACGAATACTATTCCCTGTGGAGAACGATCAATCCCCCGTACTTACCACTACACTATACTACATCGGTCAGGTACACTGCCTGGTGGGGTTGTAAGCCTCTTGAGATCCCTCGAGAGGTAAAACCTGTTGTAAGGTTGCAAAACCCACGCATCAAAGCCAACACTATTCATGATAATGGACCTACTTGCAGTTAGGTAAACTACTTTACCTATTATGCCCCTAACCTAGTTATATCCGTGCACTCACCTTCTTCGTCTCTTGTAAGTTTTGCATTTGCGGATATGGGCGTTATTGTCAATAAAGACTATTACTTAAACTATGTATCTTATATATATAGTATACATAAGTTTAAAGGGATACTTAATTTAGGCAAGATTACATATGCGCAAGGAAGGGAACTTGATTCACTCATCAATGCTTAATTCAAACTTGTCACGCATGATCTTAAAGCGATCATCGAACATTTCTGGACAAGTTGAATTTGACATGATGAAATGTGAATAGAGTTTCTGTGTTATAGTGCCTACCATGTTAGATTCTAACTACACTATTTCATGCCAAACATTACTACTAACAAAGGGTGTTTTAAAAAAGCGTACCTGTGCCTGAGGTGTTTGCTCTTAAAACTAGAAGACTAGGGTACCTTTGTTGAATGTTAAGCATGAAAGATACGACTTGACTATTGCGTCACCAGATTTGCTTGATAACACATCATACTCCTTTTGTTAGACTCCAAAGTTTATTTACACTCATGTTTTCCTAGCAAAACAAATGTTCAAACATCTGGTCCCCAATATCTCATGGGTCCAAAGTTGTTAGAGTTAAACATCCTACGCATTTGTTGCGTTAGTTTAGGATGTGAGAATGGAGGACACATTTCCCATGGTAAGTAACTTTGTGGTGGACGATCATTCCAAGTTACGGGAAAGTTACTTGGATGATTTTGTCTTCTAAAGTTACCTCTCGGTAGAGGAGTTCTAGACCGAGGTTTGGGAGAGTTTACCTTTCTAGGTGGAGGAGTAGTAGACCTAGTGTCACGCTTTACAAATCCATGTTCGGGAGATGACAATGGTTTGTCCTCAGCACCACACGGTACCACGGTACCACTAAATTTAGTGGTGCCGTCTGTATCTTTAATGGTGCCGTCACCTTCAGACATGGACTTTTCAGGCATTACAAATTTTACTTGTTTAGTACCACTTGTAGAAGCCTGATTTGGGTCAAATCCTAAACCCGAACGGTCATGTTCACTATATCTAATATTTTCAAGTATATCATTAAGCTTTTTAGTTCATCACTTTGTTTATCATAAGAAACTATTTCATCCTTTTTAGTTTCCGGATTCTTTTGAATAGGTTGAAAGTCACCCTCGGTATTAACATGCCAAAGATCAATGTCTTTTGATTTCACATACGTTTCGAATCTTGTTTTCCAATAAATAAAACAATCGGTTTTGAAAAGTGGTGGTCTTTGCATAGATTGCCCTTCTAGATATTTGTCGGAATCCATTGATCGGTTCAAGCTTTAAAATACAATATACTTTAAAAACTTGACTGACGTGGCTCCTGATACCAATTGTGGGAAACTAGAAGGGGGGTTGAATAGTTTACCGGTTTAAAAACTTCTTTTAAAAATCTTGTTTTAAAAGTATCCTATTGGAAACTTTGATTCGAACTCTATGTGTAATCAATCAACACCAATATGAACTACACACTAAGCTAAGTAATAATAACAAATAAAAGTAAAGAGTATAGTTGGAAAGATCAAATCGAGACAGAGGATTTATAGTGGTTCGGCTACGAAGCTCTTCTTCGCCCTACTCCACTCCCCGAGTACCACACTCGAGAGTTTCAAACACTATATCAACAGCCTCCCTTCAGGCGGAGAAAACCATACACGTCGCTTATCCTATTACCGACACTAAGCTAGATGTCGAGTGCTAATCTTAGCTAGCACCAATCTACCAAGGTCCACGTGACCAAACACTCAAGCCCAATGGCTTCAAGAGATCACCAAGATCTCAACACGATCACAATGATCAACACTCACTTCACTCTACTCGACTAACACTAACCTAATGACCCTTGATCTTCTTGATCAATCACACAAGCCCAATGGCTTCAAGAGATGTTCACTATCTCTATAGATCACACTTGATCTTCACTCTCACTCACAAAAAGAAATAAACTTGATGTATGCTAAGAGACAACAAGGTTGTAACAAGTGTTACAAAAACCTATCAACTATAACTCTAGTATCTTCTTGATTACTTGAGTTCTTCTCTTGCTAATGAAGAGGGATGACAACACCTTGTATCAACTTGGATACTTGTGTTCTTCTTTTGCTTGTGAAGAGGTATGAAGAGGATCACTTGAAGGATGATTGGATCACTCTTGAAACAAAGAAAAACTAATCTAAATGACCCTAAGAAGTGAAAGGTGTGAGAGGATTTAGCTAAGGGATTTTTCTGTGTGTGAAGGGTGCCTAAAACTGTGAAAGAGGTGGGTATTTATAGGCAAAGAAAATCTGAACGTTACAAAGAAATTCTGTACGGACGGCTCCGTTAAATACCATACGGCTCCACTAAATTTAGTGGAACCGTGGAGCCGTGGTAGACTAGGATGCTCCAAATTTTGTCTTTTCTGGTGAAAACTTATTTTGGGAAGGTTGGAGCTGATTTTGGGGGGAAAAATAGTTGTTGTGATTTTCAAACTAATTTTTCCATTAAAACATTTCTTAATATTTCAAAAATAATTTGTCATGTGTATTTTTGAAAAAATGTTTTGTCCCATTTAAAATGTGAATTTTCAAAACATAAATTCACTTCTTTGATCACTAGTTCAAGTTGTAACTTTGTTCAAGAGTGATTTGCGTAGAAACGGGATCTTCCGATTAAAAACTTGTTAACGTTAATTTTAACGCAACGTGAGTTCACATTTTGTCATCCTCAAAACGTGAAGTAATCGAAAGATATAAATAACATTTTTAGAACATTATTTGCATCAACAAAATGATTGCCATTTATACTTAATATCACTTCTATAACAAAATATATCAGTTACTGATTCTATGTATAGAATAACATACTGTGGTCGCGGCTGTGGTTAGCTTTGGTACACGGTTAGATTAGGCTCCGGTCTCGGTGGTCAAAGTTGTGTTGTGGTCTCGGTTGGAGTCAACAAGGAGATAAAAAAACCATAAACACAAATTAATGACACTAAACTTTAATTAATTTTTTTCTAAATCATCTTTAATTAATTTAAAACTTTTTAAAATTATTTACATCACTTTTAACTAATAAAGTTAAATCATTTATACTTAATTTAAATCATTTTAAATTATTTTTAAAACATTTTAATTAAGTTAAATCATTATTAAATCATTTAAATATAATTTAAGTATTTTGTAAATAATCTTTAATTGATTTAAAACTTTTTAAAATTATTTACATCATTTTTAACTAAGTTAAGCCATTTATAATTAATTTACATCATTTTTAACAAAGTTAAACGAATGAGCCGAGATGATATGGTTTTACACGCGATGTTAAACGAATGAGTTGAGATAATATGGTTGCACATGAGATGTTAATAGAATGAGCCGAGATGATATGGTTGTACTTGAGATGTTAAACGAATGAGCTGAGATGATATGGTTGTACATGAGATATTAAACGAATGAGCCGAGATGATATGGTTGTACACGAGATGTTAAACAAATGAGCTGAGATGATATGGTTGTACATGAGATGTTAAACAAATGAGCCGAGATGATATGGTTGTACATGGGATGTTAAATGAACGAGCCGAGATGATATGGTTGTACACGAGATGTTAAACGAATGAGCCGAGATGATATGGTTGTACACAAGATGTTAATAGAATGAGCCGAGATGATATCGTTGTACATGAGATGTTAAACGAATGAGCCGAGGTGATATCGTTGTACATGAGATGATAAACGAATGAGCCGAGATGATATGGTTGTACATGAGATGTTAAAAGAATGAGCCGAGATGATATGGTTGTACATGAGATCTTAAACGAATGAGCCGAGATGATATGGTTGTACACGAGATGTTAAACTAATGAGTCGACATGATATGGTTGTACATGAGATGTTAAACGAATGAGCCGAGATGATATGGTTGTACACGAGATGTTAAAAGAATGAGCCGAGATGATATGGTTGTACATGAGATGTTAAACGAATGAGCCGAGATGATATGGTTGTACACGAGATGTTAAACGAATGAGCCGAGACGATATGGTTGTACATGAGATGTTAAACGAATGAGCCGAGATGATATGGTTGTACATGAGATGTTAAACGAATGAGCCGAGATGATATGGTTGTACATGAGATGTTAAATGAATGAGCCGAGATGATATGGTTGTACACGAGATGTTAAACGAATGAGCCGAGATGATATGGTTGTACATGAGATATTAAACGAATGAGCTGAAATGATATGGTTGTACACGATATGTTAAACGAATGAGCCGAGATGATATGTGTTGATGCAAATAATGTTCTAAAAACGTTATTTATATCTTTCGATTACTTCACGTTTTGAGGATGACAAAATGTGAAATCACGTTACGTTAAAATTAACGTAAACAAGTTTTTAATCGGAAGATCCCGTTTCTACGCAAATCACTCTAGAACAAATTTACAACTTGACAAATGATCAAAGAAGTGAATTTGTGTTTTGAGACTTCACATTTTAATGGGACAAAACATTTTTTCAAAAATAACACATGACAAATTATTTTTGAAATATTAAGAAATGTTTTAATGGAAAAATAAGTTTGAAAATCACAACAGCTATTTTTACCCCCAAAATCAGCTCCAACCTTCCCCAAATAAGTTTTCACCAGAAAAGACAAAATTTGGAGCGTCCTAGTCTAGGACGGCTCCACAGTTCCACTAAATTTAGTGGAGCCGTGGCATGTTTAGTGGAGCCGTCCGTACTATTTTTTCTGTAACGTTCAGATTTTCTTTGCCTATAAATACCAACCCCTTTCACAGATTTTAGGCATCCTTACACACACAAAACTTTCTGAGTTGAATACTCTCTTCACACTTTCTTTCATAGATCATTTAGGTTAGTTTTTCTTTTGTTCAAGAGTGATCCAATCATCCTACAAGTGATCCTCTTCATTCCTCTTCATTAGCAAGAGAAGAACACAAGTATCCAAGTTGATACAAGGTGTTATCATTCCTCTTCAAGAGAAGAACACAAGTATCCAAGTTGATACAAGGTGTTATCATTCCTCTTCATTAGCAAGAGAAGAACTCAAAGTATTCAAGAAGATACAAGAGTTGTAGTTGTTAGGTTTTTGTAACACTTGTTACATCCTTGTTGTATCTTAGCATACATCAAGACTATCTTTCTTTTGTGAGAGTGTGAGTGAAGATCATTGTGATCTTAAGAGATAGTGAAGATCTCTTAAAGCCATTGGGCTTGTGTGTGAGTGATCAAAGGATCTGGAGTAGTTAGATTAAGTAGAGTGAAGTGAGAGTTGATCTTTGTGATCGTGTTAAGATCGTGGTGATCTCTTGTAGCCATTAGGGCTTGTGTGATTGGTCACGTGGACCTTGGTAGATTGGTGCTAGCTAAGATTAGCACTCGACATTTAGCTTAGTGTCAGTGATAGGATAAGCGACGTGTACGGTTTTCTCTGCTTGAAGGGAGGTTGTTGACATAGTGCTTGAAACTCTCGAGTGTGGTACTCGGGGAGTGGAGTAGGGCGAAGAAGAGCTTCGTAGCCGAACCACTATAAATCCTTTGTCTCGGTTTGATCTTTCCAACTCTACTCTTTACTTTCATTATTTAGCATTAGTTATTTTAGTGTGTAGTTCATATTGGTGTTGATTGATTACACATAGAGCTCGAATCAAAGTTTCCAATAGCCAACTTTTAAAACAAGATTTTTAAAAGAACTTAAAACCGGTAAACTATTCAACCCCCCTTCTAGTTTTCCACAATTGGTATCAGAGCCACGTTAGTCAAGATTTTAAAGTATATTGTATTTTAAAACTTGAATCGATCAATGGATTCCGACAAATATCTAGAAGGGCAATCTATGCAAAGACCACCACTTTTCGAAACCGATTGTTTTATTTATTGGAAAACAAGATTCGAAACGTATGTGAAATCAAAAGACATTGATCTTTGGCATGTTATTACCGAGGGTGACTTTCAACCTATTCAAATGAATCCGGAAACTAAAAAGGATGAAATAGTTTCTTATGATAAACAAAGTGATGAACTTAAAAGGAAATTAGCCAAAAATAATGAGGCTAAAATGATGATTTATAATGCTTTGCCTAAAAAGGAATTTGAAAGAATTTTCATGTGTAATACGACAAAAGATATTTGGAAAACTTTGTTAGTCACTCACCAAGGTAATAACCAAGTCAAAGAGAACAAGATAGATCTTCTTGTTCAACAATATGAACAATTTTCCATTTCGAAAGATGAGTCAATAGATAATGCTTTTGCTAGATTTAATACTATTATCACTAGTCTTAAAGCTCTTGATGAAGGTTACTCTAGCAAGAATTATGTTAGGAAGTTTCTTAGGGCTCTACATCCTAAATGGAGAGCAAAGGTCACCGCCATAGAAGAGTCAAAGGACTTGGCGACCTTGTCACTCGATGAACTTATAGGAAACTTGAAAGTTCATGAGATGATAATCAAGAAGGACTCCGACATAGTCAAAGGCAAAAGCGAGAGAGTTAGATCTGTAGCATTGAAAGCCAAGAAGGAGTCTAGTGATGAGGAATGCTCGAGTTTCGATAGTGAAGATGAGGAATATGCATTAGCGGTTAGGGACTTTAAAAAGTTCTTTAGGAGAAGAGGTAGGTTCGTTAGGCAACCTCGTGATGAGAAGAAGACATCACAAAAGAACCATGTTGAAAAGAAAGAGGCAAGTGATAGGAAATGCTTTAGGTGCGGAGATCCTAATCACCTCATAGGAGAGTGTCCCAAACCACAAAAATTCAACAACCAAAGAGCTCTCATAGGAGGCTCCTGGAGTGATAGCGGTGATGATGAAGAAAAGAAGCCCAAGGACGAAACATGTCTAATGGCTCATACTTCAAATGAGATATGCTTGGGAATTGACTTGGAGCCTGACGAATGGGTCAAGGATAGTGGATGCACTAACCATATGACGGGTAACGGAAGTTTATTCTCATCATACAAGGCATACAACGGAGGTAATGTCACTTTTGGTAGCAAACTTAAGGGCAACATTATAGGCAGAGGTACGATCACTCAAAACTCCCTCACTATTAGAAATGTTGAGCATGTAGATAACTTAGGATTTAATTTGTTTAGTATTAGTCAAATGGTAGATAATAAGTGTAGAGTTATATTCTCTAAAGAGGGTAGTGAGATCATTAAGGATGGTAAAACCATAGGCAAAGGAGTTAGGAAAAATGGGTTATTTGTTATGAAAATAGGAAATAAGCCTCAGGATAGGATATTCTTAGCAACCATAGATGATAACTCTACTCTATGGCATAGAAGATTAGGTCATGCCAATATACGATTGATGTAATAATTGGCATCAAAGGAATTAGTTAGAAATCTACCTAAGATTAAGTTTGACAAACACTTTTGTGACGCTTGTAAAGTTGGAAAACAAGCACATTCTAGTCACAAGGCCAAGAATATGGTCTCGACCTCTAGATGCCTAGAACTCCTTCACATGGACTTATTCGGTCCATCCGTCGTACGGAGCTACGGAGGAAATCACTACACCTTAGTAATAGTTGATGACTATTCTAGGTATACTTGGACTAGATTTCTTAAGAATAAGACACAGGCTTTTGAGGAATTTGAAATCTTTAGTAAGAAAGTCCAAAACCAACTAGGATGTACAATAGTTTCTATTAGGACGGATCATGGTTGGGAATTTGATAATGAAGTGCAATTTGGAGTATATTGTGATGCTAATGGTATTACTCACAATTTCTCGGCTCTACGCACTCCACAATCAAATGGGGTAGTCGAGCGGAAAAATCGTACTCTACAAGAAATGAGTAGAACGATGTTGAATGAACAATCAATTCCGCAAAAGTTTTGGTGTAATGCGGTGGACAACTCAACTTATATTCTTAATAGGATTCTAATTAGACCTATCTTAGGAAAAACCCCATATGAAATCATGAAAGGTAGAAAACCTACTCTTGATTATTTTAGAGTGTTTGGAAGCAAGTGCTTCGTACTAAACACTAAAGATTACCTTACCAAGTTTGACCCAAAGTCTTACGATGGTATCTTCCTAGGTTACTCCCAAAATAGTAAAGCCTATGTTGTCCTAAATAGAGAAACCATGAAAGTCGAAGAATCACTCAACGTGACATTCGATGAAAGTCCTCCACAAACTAAGACATCGCCCTTGGTAGATGATGACTTAGATGAGGACGAAGCCATTATGGTTAATGGCAAGAAAACCCTAGAAGATGACATTGAGGATGAAATAGTTGAAGTTGGCGAAATTGTCAACATTAAGGAATCCAAAAACCATCCTATTGAAAATGTCATAGGTAATCTAAACCAAAGAACCCTTAGGTCACAAGCACAAAACAAAAGTAATTTCTTTTGTTTCATATCAACCATAGAACCAAAGAATGTGGGTGAAGCGATTAAGGATGAAAGTTGGATACTTGACATGCAAGAAGAACTTAATCAATTCACCGCAAACCATGTTTGGGATTTAGTACCTCTTCCTAAAAATCAAACTATCATAGGAACTAAGTGGGTGTTTAGGAATAAACTCGATGAAAATTGCGTTGTAGTTAGGAATAAGGCAAGGTTGGTAGCACAAGGCTATAACCAACAAGAGGGAATAGATTATGATGAAACCTATGCACCCGTAGCTAGATTAGAATCAATTAGAATACTCCTTGCCTATGCTTGTGCCTTAGACTTTAAACTATACCAAATGGACGTGAAGAGTGCGTTCTTTAATGGTTATATCAACGAGGAGGTGTATGTTGCACAACCTCCGGGATTCGTTGATTTTGAATATCCGAATCATGTTTACAAGCTCAAGAAAGCACTCTATGGTCTTAAACAAGCTCCTAAAGCTTGGTATGATAGACTGAAAGCTTTCTTGATTGAACATGAATATACCATGGGAAAGGTTGATAACACACTCTTCACAAAGAAAAGAGATTCACATCTCATCATTGTTCAAATATATGTCGACGACATTATATTCGGATCAACTTGTCCAGAGATGTGCGATGATTTCTCTAAGATCATGCATGGCGAGTTTGAGATGAGCATGATGGGTGAATTAAACTTATTCCTTGGTTTACAAATTAAACAAATGGAAGATGGTATCTTCTTTAAACAAGCTAAGTATAGTAAAGAAATGCTTAAGAAGTTTAGTTTAGAAGAGTCTAAGCCTATGAAAACTGTAACATCCGGTAAAAATCCCTAGTAATTAAGAAACACTAATCATGGATTAATTATGAATTACTGTTCACACTCCCATTTTTAGGCAAAATTTAAAACTTTTAGTTACACTATGAATCAAGATATGTTATGTGATCCCTATTTTCCCTGGAACGTGCCCACACGTATCGTGTTATTTTTCTAAATGAATATATATTAATCGCAATATATTTGGTTTCACCAAATTAATTCAACACACTCTCAAACCCTCCTCCTGGTTTTCAATATTCACACGTTGGGCCATGGTATCACATTTAACTCAACCAAACTCATTGGGCCTTGTCATTTCCCAAGCCCACTCGGATTTAACCCAACTACAATCCAAACCGGACCTTTAATGTTATTACAAATGGGCCTATGATGAAGCGAAAAGTGTACCGCTTTTAAGGGGTCATTTAAGCCCGAAATCGTATTTATTTGATCAAATATTGCCCTAAATCGTTCCTTTTGTCATTTTAGGTACTTTTGAGGAGAAATCTGGAAAAGGAGGCATTTTGGACGTTTTTGGAGCATTAAAGTGAAGAAAACGGCAAAGTCTCAAGAATCGGCTAAAAGTTACTCTTGACGGCGTCAGACTTTACTCTGGACGGCGTCATGCCTTGGCAAGAAAAGTTGGACGTGAAATTTACTCATGACGGGCCAGTGAGATAGCATGTGAATTCTGACGGCGTCACGCTTTAACTTGATCAAGGGCGTCACGGCTTAAATCATAAGGGGACGGCGTCACGTTCATGGTTAGACGGCGTCAAGCCTTGATAGGCCAGAATGGATTTTTGAAGAGCTAAAGAGGGACGGCGTCAAGAAGGTCATCCGGGAACCCTAAAAGCGGCGAGGTGACGGCGTCACACTCCATAAGGTGACGCCGTCAGATCCAAAAATCTATATATAGTTTTCTAATTTTTTGTCATAAAGGAGAGCTTAGTGTGTGGAATTTTGGGATAAAACCCTAAGACGATTTTAGCTACTTTTTCAGGGCTTTTTGCCTTGAGATCTTCCATGTTTCATTGAAAGATAAGTTATCAATTAATCATTCAATATGTCTATGTGTTGTTTGATTCTATCTTATTCTTGTCTTTTGTTTAACATGTTAGGCTAAATTTATCTTGTGTTTGCTTAGATCTAATGAAACCTAGCTATTGATTATTGGTTGTTAGTGTGTTGTTAGTGGTATTGGATGATTGTTTATCTATGTTAGGCTTAAGAAAACTGGCTCACTTCCTATTCGGTAACTTGCTTGAACGTCTTAAGAAACATGAACCAAACGCGTACTAAAGGTTTTTATGGTTGTATTTAATGCACAAGCGAATTCTAGTGATCCCATGTTAGGAGCTTCCTAGCCGGCTCGACATAGGAGTGAAGTAGGAGCTTGTAGAGTTGGGGAAGTAAGTACGCCACCCCACGAATGGTATTAAGGAATACACCCGTCATCCACGCGACTAATACACACTAATTAACCGGTAAAAGATAGTTAGGGAGTAAGGAAATCTAAGTAAACACATTTCTCTACACATAAGTTTCTCACCACATTTTCATTTTTGTTATTTTATTTTATTGCATTTGTAGTAATTTGGGTTAGTTGACTAGCAACTAATTCCGCCCACTCTTCAAAACCGAGATTTTACTTGCTTTCATAAAAATTATAAAAACATAAAAAGAATCTTCCTCAACCCTTAGACCTAATTAGAGTAGCCTTTCACACCTAACGAACACTATTCCCTGTGGAGAACGATCAATCCCCCGTACTTACCACTACACTATACTACATCGGTCAGGTACACTGCCTGGTGGGGTTGTAAGCCTCTTGAGATCCCTCGAGAGGTAAAACCTGTTGTAAGGTTACAAAACCACGCATCAAGTTTTTGGCGCCGCTGCCGGGGAATAGTTATTGTTTAGGTTGAATTTTTATTTCTATTAGGTCTACTCACTAGATTCCTTTCTAGTGAGATTTTTATTTTATTTTTCTAGGTTTTCTTTAGTCTATCTATTTTCTTCGTGTCTTTGTTCGTAACCATACCATCCGACATCATGGAAGATGGTAATATCCTTAACCCCCACAACCCACCACCACAACAACCACCACCACCTCCTAGAGCCCGTACTTTAGGAGAGTATTCCCGTCCTAGCCACCATGGCTATCGAAACACCATTGAGCTCACTCAAGGAGCCAATATCACACCCTTGCGATCCGACACCATCCGGTTGGTGCAAAGCGGATGCGCATTCCATGGACTTCGTTCTGAAGATCCTAATCAACATCTCAAGGACTTTCTTAAAATCGTTGATTCTATAGACCTTGATGTTGCCACTCGAGAGACGACCCGATTGCGTCTCTTCCAATTCTCTTTGCGGGACCAAGCTAGTCAGTGGCTAGAACGTCAACCCGCAGGATCCATCACCTCTTGGGATGATCTCACTACTCGTTTCCTTGCTCAGTTTTTCCCACCGGGAAGAACTACCAAGCTAAGGAATGATATCTTGATGTTCCAACAACGTCAAGGCGAAACTCTCTACGAGGCATGGACTCGATTCAAGGACTTACTCCAAAAAGTCCCTCACCATGGCATAGAACTTTGGCTCCAAGTCCAAATCTTCTATGACCATATCAATCTCTCCACGAGGCAAACCATTGACCAATCGGCCGGTGGCAAGCTACGTGATCTAAGTGCGGAACAATCATGGGCTCTCCTAGAGGATCTTGCTCTTTATGACAACGAAAGTTGGAGTGATCCCCGTGATTTGAATAAAACGGTCAAGGCAATATCTTTGCCTTCTAACAATTCAAGCACTTCTGACCGTAGGATCATAGAACTTGAAGACCAAGTCAAGTTTCTCATGAAATCCTACGAGGCTCCTAAACCTTCAAGCCAAGTGAACAAAATCACTTCTTCATGTGAATTATGTAGTGGTCCCCACGACACTCGTAATTGCATGGAACTCCCCGAACAAGCTTTTGTGGACTACGCATCCTCGCGTACCGACGGAGCGGGAGACAAGTGGTACACTTTCAAACCCGAGTCAAACCATTACGGTGATTCATACAACCCCTCATGGAAAAATCACCCGAACCTTAGGTGGAAACAAAACCAAAACTCACAACAAACCAATTCTTCCAACCCACCTAATCGTTTCCAATCAAGCGGTTCCAACTCGAACCATACTTTCAACAACAATCCTTCCGGCAATGGTAGTACCAATAACTTTGAAGGATTGATGTCTCAATTTATGGCATCTCAAGAAGCTCGTTTAGCCAAGTTTGAAGCCGATTTCAAACAAAGACAAAGCGAGATGACCGATAAGATTGACACCTTGTTGAAAGCCCTTAATGACCGAGAAATGGGAGCACTCCCTAGCAACACGGTCAAGAACCCGAAACTAAACGTCAACGCTATTTCATCGGTTTCGTCCCCTAGTTCTTGTCCACAATATTATTCGGTCAATTCCATGAGCACGTGTTTCAAACAAACCCAAATCGTTCCAAATGACCAAGAAGTTATGACATCCAAATTGGTCAACAACATAGTTGAAACACCTTCCACTCAAAACCTTGACGAAGAATTCAAGGAGCTCCACCTTGAAAGTCCGGTTGTTGATGAGTTGGATGAGAAGAAGCTCAAGTTAGGCGAAAAAGGGACCGCCTTTGTTCAAAATAAGCTACCTAAGAAATTAGATGATCCGGGCTTATTTGTTCTACCTTGCAAGATCGGTAATTCGGAGGCTTATGACACATTAGCCGATCTTGGATCAAGCCTTAACCTACTTCCATTACCTCTCTACACCTCTCTAAAACTTGGAATACTTGAAGAAACCGAGGTAATAATAGGCTTAGCGGATGGAAGTGTTGCTTACCCGGTTGGAGTAGTTAAGGACGTGTTAGTACACATTGGAAAACTAACCATTTTAGCCGATTTCCACGTCCTTGATATGGTTAGCGACCCTACATGCCCCTTGTTGATAGGTAGAGGATTTTTGGCGACCGCTAGTGCTATGATTGATTGTAAGGAATCTAAGATAGCGGTAGGAGAAGGAGATACTTGGTCAATCTATGATGTTAAGAAACACGCCTATGATACTAGTGAGGAACCGACACCCCATTGGTTAGAATTAAATAGGAGACCATCTAGATATGGACCTTGGATTGATAGAGACTTCATAGGACCCCAACGCCCATTTTACCTAGAAGAGGACTTTGTTAACCGAACACATACGGTAGAGCAACTCTTGGCTAGGGACACCGAATTGGATCCATTTGAAGACTCTCTAGTTTTTAGAAAGATGATTGATTTCCTAGGAGTTTTGCCAATTAACCTAGGAATGAATAAGTGGATTTGTGAGGAAGATGATCATAAGTGGAATTGGGATAAACCACCCAAAGATGGAGATGGGTCATGGCATATCAAGATGACATTGTATGACCCGGATGGAGAGAAGTTTGAAAAGACATATCGTACTAAGCGGACCAATAGGAAACTTCAATCCAAGCTTAACCCTAAAGACGTCCTCGATGACGAGCTTACTTACGTAGGGTAGCGTGACTTTGAGTCTAGCTACAAGACTCGTTAATAAAGAAAAGCGCTTCTTGGGAGGCAACCCAAGCTTTATTTGCTTTGTGTGTTTATTTATTTGTTTGTTTGATTTTATTTGTTTCCGTATGTGTGTTTAATTTTTATCATTATTGATTCATGTTAAAAAGAAAATTGTGAAAATGCTTTATTTTGTTTTTAACTTCGTCTTAACTACATATAAAGGTATTTTGCAAAAGTTAAGTGTAAGGGAAATCTAAATCGGTTTATTAGAACACAAATTAACATGAATCGTAATAATAATAAATTAGCATACATATTCGTAATTGTTTGAGTCAAATGCTTGTATCGAGTCATAATGATGTTTTGCAGGATTTCCAGGAAGTAAGGTAAAGGTTTTTCCAGAAATTTTCCGGAAACTTAAAATGAAAATTTTTGTCAGGTCATTTCTGACGGCGTCAGGAGTTATAACCTGACGGCGTCAGATTTAATTTCCAGAAATTTTTGAAAGTTTTGTTTTCATAAAAAGTTTTTATTAAATCTCCAACTTATAATCTCCAGGAATCTGCAAAATTATCATTCCACAAGCATTATATCCTTATATATAGATTTTATCCCGCCGATGTTATGCAGGTTTTCGTGTTTGTTTTCTCAGGCTTAACAGGTTATTTTGGACAAGGAGATGTTTATGGAATCAAGCTTATGGCGATGCATTAGTCATGGAGCTTCAACATTACCTTGGAAGAAGATTTAACCGTGTAATTTCATTATCCAACGAGCGAATCAGGGGAGTATTTGATTTCATTCTTTTATTTTTTTCTTTTACATCTTGTTATTTGAACATTGGGGACAATGTTCATCTTAAGTGTAAGGGGAGGGTAAAAGTACGATTTTAGAGAATGCCATTGCGCTTGATTTTTGTTTGTTTAATAGTAGATGTGTAATAAAACTGAGAGAAATACTTGATTAAGGTAATTTTAGTGCCAAATTTAAAATTTTTTACAACATATAGGAGTGAAACTTTGATCTTAATGAGCGTCTCACGGATAGGAGTTATATAACTAGCACAAAAGCCGTACCACTAAAAAAATTTTCCACCCCAAATATGTGAGGTTCGCCCCTAGAATTGGTAGGAAAAGCATTTATGCTATGATGTGTGTACCGGTAGCACTTAGATTCTAGAACTTGCGTTAGGACCATTCCAAGGCCACAAGTGAGACTACATTCGTGTAGTTAGATTTACTACATGATAAGAGGCATTAGGATTAACCCATTGTTTTACACCTGTGTTTTTGTTATAATTACATTGGCTACATTGGTCAAGTAATTCTCCCACACCCTTTGCGTTGTACTCATTTTTAGTACACGATACCCCTAGTACACCCCTCAGAGCCTATCTTTTCGTTTCGACCTTTAAGCATCTTACTTAAAGGAAGAATTTGTTACACCCCACTAAAATGTACACCCAAATCGCCTTAGCCTACCTTGTATGCACTCATCTTTAGTGCATTATTGTTACAACATTTGTTTAAACCCAAGTTAATTATCTAGTTGATTACATGGTTGCTAAGTCGAGTCATATCCTTGTACATATTGTTTTGGGACGATTGGGACTCATGGGTAAAGTACTAGTGTAATGGAGTAATGGGGAAGAACATCATTTATTACCCCCATATGTGCTAAATATTTTAAAAAGTACTCCAAGTTTTTCGGTTATCTTAATTCGAGTCATTAGATTAGTTAATTGTAAAGTTATGTAAAAATTCAAGTGTAAGGGGGATGCAATGCCCCTATGATGTATTATTTTGGATGGTAGGGCAAGAGTGTATGAAAAAAAAAAAAAAAAAAAAAAAAAAAAAAAAAAAAAATCAAGAAAAACACAAAAAAATGAGAAAATGAAAAATAGAAAAAAAAAAACATACGGACTACCATCCCGTTTCATTTTATGTTTGTTTTATGTTTTTGTTATTTTGTTATTTCGTTTCTAGCTTAAGATCGAGTCTAGTCTTGGCTTAGCAACATTGTATAGTACATGTAATTGATCAAGATTTTTAACTCGCCACCAGTAAAATATCCCTTATCCAACAAAGCCGTGTTTTCCTTTTCCCTACACCTGACGTTATAACCCATGTAAAAGCCCTCTTTGATAGTTTATCTTAGGTGCTTACGCCTAGTGGAGGAGGTTTTCGATCCTTTCCCAAGCCTATGGTAATCTATTTGCTATGACAGGTAGTGAGAGATATTATCCGTTTTCATTTTTTGAGATTTATTTTGATGACACTTGAGAGATGTGAGTATCTAAACACTACTTGTGAGGTGCTAGTATGTAATCTCCGTGCTTATTATGATTGAAGTGGAACGAATATTTGTTGTAATTACTTTTATGTTTGCATTAAATGACCCCTAACTTGTATTTTGATTAGAATAAAAGCGCATTTGCTTGAGGACAAGCAAATCTCAAGTGTAAGGGTATTTGATGAAGCGAAAAGTGTACCACTTTTAAGGGGTCATTTAAGCCCGAAATCGTATTTATTTGATCAAATATTGCCCTAAATCGTTCCTTTTGTCATTTTAGGTACTTTTGAGGAGAAATCTGGAAAAGGAGGCATTTTGGACGTTTTTGGAGCATTAAAGTGAAGAAAACGGCAAAGTCTCAAGAATCGGCTAAAAGTTACTCTTGACGGCGTCAGACTTTACTCTGGACGGCGTCATGCCTTGGCAAGAAAAGTTGGACGTGAAATTTACTCATGACGGGCCAGTGAGATAGCATGTGAATTCTGACGGCGTCACGCTTTAACTTGATCAAGGGCGTCACGGCTTAAATCATAAGGGGACGGCGTCACGTTCATGGTTAGACGGCGTCAAGCCTTGATAGGCCAGAATGGATTTTTGAAGAGCTAAAGAGGGACGGCGTCAAGAAGGTCATCCGGGAACCCTAAAAGCGGCGAGGTGACGGCGTCACACTCCATAAGGTGACGCCGTCAGATCCAAAAATCTATATATAGTTTTCTAATTTTTTGTCATAAAGGAGAGCTTAGTGTGTGGAATTTTGGGATAAAACCCTAAGACGATTTTAGCTACTTTTCAGGGCTTTTTGCCTTGAGATCTTCCATGTTTCATTGAAAGATAAGTTATCAATTAATCATTCAATATGTCTATGTGTTGTTTGATTCTATCTTATTCTTGTCTTTTGTTTAACATGTTAGGCTAAATTTATCTTGTGTTTGCTTAGATCTAATGAAACCTAGCTATTGATTATTGGTTGTTAGTGTGTTGTTAGTGGTATTGGATGATTGTTTATCTATGTTAGGCTTAAGAAAACTGGCTAACTTCCTATTCGGTAACTTGCTTGAACGTCTTAAGAAACATGAACCAAACGCGTACTAAAGGTTTTTATGGTTGTATTTAATGCACAAGCGAATTCTAGTGATCCCATGTTAGGAGCTTCCTAGCCGGCTCGACATAGGAGTGAAGTAGGAGCTTGTAGAGTTGGGGAAGTAAGTACGCCACCCCACGAATGGTATTAAGGAATACACCCGTCATCCACGCGACTAATACACACTAATTAACCGGTAAAAGATAGTTAGGGAGTAAGGAAATCTAAGTAAACACATTTCTCTACACATAAGTTTCTCACCACATTTTCATTTTTGTTATTTTATTTTATTGCATTTGTAGTAATTTGGGTTAGTTGACTAGCAACTAATTCCGCCCACTCTTCAAAACCGAGATTTTACTTGCTTTCATAAAAATTATAAAAACATAAAAAGAATCTTCCTCAACCCTTAGACCTAATTAGAGTAGCCTTTCACACCTAACGAACACTATTCCCTGTGGAGAACGATCAATCCCCCGTACTTACCACTACACTATACTACATCGGTCAGGTACACTGCCTGGTGGGGTTGTAAGCCTCTTGAGATCCCTCGAGAGGTAAAACCTGTTGTAAGGTTACAAAACCACGCATCAGCCTATGTATTTTCAGCCACCAAGCCAACATATGTAATATGCAATTCGTATAACAACTCACTCGACACACAATTGCTTTGCCTCGTTAGTTTGCAAATTCGACACACAACATGTCTATTAAATTTCACCACTCGAATCTCCACTATCTTGAGAATCAAGAACAAGTAAAATGTTTGAAATATTGTATCATATACACGAAAACAAAAGCCAAAGCTAAGCGAGTATTCACATAAATCTCAAACATAACAAAATAACCAAACTTACTTTTAACGAAATGCAATGTGTATTATACGTTATCCCACGAGTTCACAAGTGTGTTTAGGAATCCCTTGTGTTATCTTGAACCCAACTCGACCCCAGAAACATCCATTCGATCACTCTTTATATTCTTCGTCACGTTATTAAGTTTGGTGCACCCTTTGAGTATTTTTTTAAACCAATCAAACCCTTGTGAGATTTCTCTTAGACAAACTATTGATCATATCATTTAAACACAACTCACAACACTTCACTTGTTGCCTTAACTCACAAATACATGAAATAAAATGGGATTCTAGAAGCCTTTGCCTCGTCACTCACATACAACCGAAACTAAATAAACCCATTACCACTTGTGTGAGCTACTTGCTAACTCCTTAATTGCCCCTATACCTTCCTCAATTGTTACCTTCTTTTAATATTCTTTCTGTCTCCTCAACTTGCCCTTATCCTCACAATTATAAAATCCCATGCAACTTCCTCATTTAAGTATACACTCTCTCACTCACACGTAAACTCACACACTCTCAAACGTAACCCTTTTTCTCACTAAAATCTCTACTGACAAGTTCTTGAGAAGCCATGCAACTCACATATATGTACACTCTCAAACTCACTCAAACAAACCACCCAAACCCACTTTGCTTACTGTTTTTAGTCGAGAAGAAGCAAGCAAGTTCTAGGAGATCACAAGCGTACACAAGTCATCCCAAGGTCTCTCTCAAGTCTTAGTTGTGCCAACAAATGAGATACAAGCTCCTCATACCCTCAACTTGCCCCACAGTCGAGTACTTCCCACCTTTTATAGGTGTAGTATGTTTTTGCTAAAACACTTGGTCATATTTTTATTGTTATATTATACGCACAAAACACAAAAACTTTCTATATCTTTCTTCCATGTCTCGTTAAGTTTAAAACACAAACACACCCACATGAATCTCAACATAGCTAATAATGAATATAAGCACTCGTTACACACTTAACACAATGTACAAATACTTAAAATCATACGTTTTACATGTCTCATGAACACCCTCAAAACTGCCTAAGTATATTATCTTAACAGAATGATTTTAGTCGCTTAGAAATGGGTTCGTATAATCATTATCATGCGTACACGATATCAAACAAAAGATTTAACGCGATTCCCTACACACCCAACAATTACGAGGTACCAATATAACTCACTCACAAGCTTGTTTGATCACTCTCACAAGCTTAAAGCTTGTCTCCCTCGAACAGCTACACAAACACCCTTAAAATACTTAACGGGCTAAAAAGCCCACCAAGCTTAAATAAACACTTTGCTTATAAGCAGTGCATGAACTATTTTGTTTATGGAAATAAGCTCACTTTAAGGTCATGAAACAACTCTCAAAAGCCCAGGTTCAATGGGCCCACCAAATCACAAAAAGGGCCGTATTTTTTCTTTAAGGCCCGTTAAGCTAAAAATTAAGCTTTTAGCCACGTTAAGCTATCAAATAAGCTCTCACCAGCTTGACATAACTTCTGGAGGTATAACAAACTAAAAGAAATGAGATCATAAGTTTAACTTATGTTTTGGACCAAAAATGCAAATTGAGTAAGCTTGAGGGGTCAAAACTGTCACTTTTGAAACTTAAGGGTTAAAACTGCCAAAATAATAAATTGAGGATATAAACAGAATCTATAAATGATTTTGAGTCAAATGTGTAATTTTGGAAGTATTTGAACTTGAAATGATCACTTAAATTGAAAAAGGACTAGTTTTGCAAAACTATCAAATTGCAAGGACTAAAACTGCCAAACTGGAAAAACTGAGGTTAAAACAGTAAACTCAGTAAACTAAGAGCATAAGAATGATTATATGAATATTTTGAGTACAAAAGTGTCATACTTTTATTTATAGGAACTAAAAGTGTAAATATCCACTATTGAGATTTAAGTATAACTTTCCCCTATTTTGATGATTTATTCAGTAACATTATGATTTTACTCACACACCAAGAACTCACAAGTTATATCACAAGAAAAACATCACACCGATATGTTAAGCATAACTTATCACTCACTAAATTTCGAAAGAACGATATTCACTGAACCTCAAAACATAAAAACAAGATAATATAATATTATTTTTAACATGAGGCATTTTAAGTATATCGAACTCATATCACACACCTGTTCACCCTTTGTTACTCACACACATTGTTATATTTGTCCCCACACACCAAATACTCAGACGTTATTATTATCCATGTTGTGTGTTGAAGCCGCTCCCGAGTCGCACTTGAATTTACTCATTTACTTACTCAACCCCAGCTGAGGTGAGTCACAGCCCCACTTTTACTTATTTACAAGTTTTATACTCCATGGGGGAGATACATGCTACACATTAAACACACAAGTATTTTCAAATATTTTTGTATGCTTCTCCTGATTGATATTGCCTAAGTTATGCTATTGCCAAAAGACCCTCTATCATGAACCATTAATCACTTGCGAGTGAACGCGAGTATAGTGAATAGATCTATTGGAGGCTGACTGCTTGTCCCACTAATACCGGATTGATAGTCATATTTACTAGCCGGATTAGTCGCGACGCACTATATTTGAGATAGATAGGAAAAATGGCAAAATCACCTATCACCCGAGGGCCCCACACCTGTTACCGACTCTGTTAATGTTTGCGTGTCATGAGACTTAGGGCAATATACACAACTGCAATATTATTGATTTAAACATGATTGTAATACTCAGGCAATCACTACTTGTGTACTCTCAAACTCATTATTATTTACAAACTCTGTGATTTCACTCAACAATTTTGTTGACTTTTAGCATGTATTCTCAGGTAATTAGCGGAGCAGGAAAGGCATGGAGCGGGCAAATAAACACAGGGTTTTAAATGTGGTGTAAAATAAAATGATGTCACTCATTCCTAATACTACTACACCCTTTATTGGGAAGTTTTAACTCTGATATTTCTATATTATGTATTTCAACTTTGGTTTGAATAAAATGTACTTTCAAAAATGTCTCTTTCGAGTCGTTTTCTATTATTATCCAAAGATCCTCCCCGTAATACCCCGATTAGTCTTCCGCTGCTATTTTACAAATTTGTGGGTGTTACAAAAACTCCCATGTCCACGGAAATAAAACTCACGAAAGATGAAGAAGGTGAGTCCGTGGATAGCACTAAGTATAGAGGTATGATAGGAAGTTTACTATACCTCACGGCAAGTAGGCCCGACATCATGTTTAGTGTCTGCCTTTGTGCTCGCTTCCAAGAGGATCCCAAAACCTCTCACCTCGAAGCGGTTAAGCGTATCTTCCGATACATTAAAGGCACTATACACTTGGGATTATTCTATCCCAAGGGGACCGGTGTAGAAACTGTTGTCTATGCCGACTCTGATCATGCGGGAGATTATGTGGATCGAAAGAGTACGAGTGGCGTTTGTACCTTCATGGGTTGTTGATTAACTTCTTGGTTCTCCAAGAAACAAACGGCTCTTGCTATCTCCACAACCGAAGCCGAGTACGTAAGCGCCGGAAAGGCATGTCAACAAGTACTATGGATGAAACAAGCTCTTATAGACTATGACATCTGATGCGCGTGTATGTCGTTGCGGTTTAGCAGTATTAATGCCTACTCAAGTTTTAAATTTATATTTAGCCGACTTATCAATAACACACACACTTAACGAGCAGCGTACCCGGTCAGTATGAATATAATGGTAAGTAGAGTGTCGATCACTAAGAGTGGAACGTATTATCTAGTTATTCTAATCAGTATTTTAATATCCTAAGTTAGCTATACAACCTAATCTAACGCAAGGGGGGTTCAGCCTGAGAGACTGACACGGTTTGGTTATGATTAAATAGTAAACTAAACTAATGAGCACGAATCAGCGATTAGCACACACGTACACAGATAGATACTTGAGACAATAAGAAGATCTGTCCTGATAATTAAGTAGCTTGTCACTTGTTTTATTGCTAGTTTTATATGAAGTGTATATAATTAACCCTTTCTCGTTGGCTCTAATCTTATCGGCGAGTAAACCCTTAATGATCACTTATATCTATCCCACTATCCTAGAAATGATAGAATAAATAGGCGAGGAAGGGGCATGGCGACCCAAGCAATGCTCAGCTAGACACAAAGGTTATCAATGCACTAATAAAAGTCACCAAAGACATCAACATATAAACTTTAATTAATGGGAAAGCAATTTTAAGGGGTGCGCATGATATTCCGTAGTCACATGACATCAGCCCATCAATCCTGATGAATTAAAGTGTATTAATACAATAAAACAAAACTACTTAATGAATTGAATACATGCAGGACCTTCTTACAGCTCTTGTATCTTCGTTCAGGGTGTGTCTTGTGCTGCTAATACGTCTGAATTCGTCTCTGGTTTGGTACTCGTACGTATGGTATCTTGCACACAAAATTCGTCTGACTTTGGGGTATTTATAGTTTCTGTCTGAGGGTTAGATGCGGCACATAGGATAAGTAGATGCGGCGCATTCACTTAACTTCGCGTGGGGTCCAAGATTAATATATTCAGGAATATTCGTACACCGCCTTAAGATGCGGCGTAACTCCATTTCTCTATGCGGCGCATGTCCTTTGCTGTCTTCGATTGTAACTTGTGAAATCTTGATAGTGATACGCCGTATGTAAGAAGTATGTTGCGGCGTATCTGGAGCAGAATGATCTTGATCTTGTACATTTCAGTAGACTCTTAACATCTTGCTTGTTTTGCTCCATAATTAGTCCAAAATCGCCAAGTTTCACGTAATACTTGTTTTTACCTGAGAATTACAAAAGTAAACATTAACGTATCAATTCTCATATATAATATAATAAAACAAGTCAAATAAATAGGATAAATGATGATAATAAAATATACTTATTTGAGTTCATTAAATATCCCCCACTTAAACTTTACTTGTCCCCAAGTAAACCTTAGAATAAATCTTATGAAAATGTATCCTAAAAGATATTAGGATTTATTTTTATATTTAAGCATGTATTCGTTTTTTCATAATTGCACAACCAAACACTTAACGAATTAGAAATAAAATAAAATATTTCGATAAAAGCAAATCTAATCGTTTAACTGTCCAGTCGTGACGAATATTCTATCATAAGCTTGGCAAGTATACGCATCTCCCCCACTAAAGCCAAGGAATAACAAGTCTAAAGCGGTAAAAAGGGTTTGTTGGTTAAGGGTTAATCATCCTTTTTAATCTCTATCGATCTCACATTCCAGAAAAGGCGACAAAATCACAAATACATGATCGAATCCACGACCACGATACTTGCAATTGCTCAAATCCTTAACTCGAATGGGCTAAAGATAGGACCAAGTAATCTTTACCAATAATATTATATCAAAAAGGGCGACAAAATCATAAATACATAGCCGAATCCTCGACTACGATACTTAAGATTGCTCAAATCCCTAATCTCAATAAATCAAAGGTTTGGATAAAGAATGATATAGGGTATGGATAATATTTGGGATACAAATTGGTGTAAAATGAAAAATAAACAAAACAGATAAATTAAAATCCTAAGTGTGGTAAATTACTTTCCCAACCATCCCATGAATAAGACTCATATCATTGAATAACTCACGCTTTAACACTTGAAACACACGCTTTAGGTAGACACGAATTATACTCAACAATATCTTAATCAAAGAATAATCCTAGTTGGCGTTCCCATAACGGCCAGCTCCCATTCAATCCATAAATATAATATATAACAACAAATAGTGGTGATATCTCCCACTTAATACAAAACTTTACATAAGTTGGTTAAAACAAACTTCCAACTTTTCATTTTTCTTTTTCTTTTCTTTTCTTTTTTTTTTTTTTTTTTTTTTTTTTTTTTTTTTTTTTTTGACATCAACATATATGTGTAAAATTTCACAACTTTTCTATCACTATTTTTCCGGATAATTTTTCCATACTCTTCATACTTTCAGAAATAATTGTAATAGTGAAAGTAGTAAACACACGAAAAATAAACTAAAAGTTATACAATATTTACTTTCATACCAATTGCATTGCGCAATTTCCCGACCTAACCAAAGATAATGAATTACGCACGCGAACACAGGTAATGTAAGGAAACACACTTTGCCTAAAGCAATTAACCACGGATTTTAATCTACAGGGTAGGCTAAGGTGTAAGGGTGTATCGAAACATTATAACAAAGGTGTAAGAAACGAAAGGAATGGCTCTGAGTGTTTTTCTAGGGGTATCTTACTCTAAAAGTGAGAGTAACAAAGAGTTTATACGGGGGTTAACTAACCAGTGTAGTTAGTTAATATCACATAACATATAAAGGCTATTTGGGTGTAATCCTAGAAATTTACCAATTTAGACAAGTCATTCCAATTATATAGATAATACTTATTATGGTGGTCTCGAATAGTATACAAGCCAAGTTCTAAAGTTTACAAGTCACCGGCACACTCATAGATTTGTGAATTTTGATAAGTTCACAATTTTTGGAAATAATGTTATGTGTGCAGCTATGTAATTTGGACTTTAAACAAAAACATGCTATAAAAATGTTAAAATTTAAGCATATTAAGTATATTTTAAGCATATTTTGAAAAAGTTTAGGACAAGTAAGTGTTCTAATTCTCCATCCCCCCACTTAAGTTAAACAACGTCCTCGTTGTTTGTGTCAAAGGTTAAAAACTGGAAAATAAAAGAATTAGAACAGAAAAACTCCCCTGAGATTTGCTCGGTATGATCCTCCATTATTCGTATAAGAGCAAAAATCAACTTTCTTGTGGATGAGAACGTTTAAGCTTTAAAAATTATGTATCCACAAGAATGCAGGAATCTATAATACCATTTAGACTTTAACACACCTGAGTTAAAAAGGTTCGAACTTGCATAATACATTAGTAGTTAGTAAAATTAAAACATAAAAATTTAAATTGTAAATCATCAGGTCAGTCGATACGCCGTATCTTATGGTGGAAGATACGCCGTATTGAGCCTGGAATAGGTACGAATCAGAATAAAAGATGTGTCGCATCCTTAACCAGGGATGTGCCGCATTAAAATACTGACAGAAAGTTTTAAAGTCAAAAATAAAAATTACAGAAAATTAAATAAGATATGACCAGTGCAGGCGATGCGTCGCATCTTAGGATTGAGATGCGCCGTATCTTCTGCAGGTTTGACAGACTCGACACAAAATCAGAAAATAACACAAAAGATAAGCATGGGTTGCCTCCCACGAAGTGCTTGTTTTTGTTCAAGTCACGAGCCTGACTCCACCCTTATTTACTGTGTATTAAGGTGTTGTTCCCCCCACTTGGGATCAAGTTGTTACACCCGTATCCCGATGAGGTACTATATATGTATATATGTACATCATGTTATGTATATTAAGAGTTAAGTGTTATGAATTGGTTAGATAAATAAATATATGAGTAGTAAGTTAGAAAGAGTGAAACCTTGAAGGACTAGTTTTGCCATATGAGTTAAGTAGTTTTATTAAATAACTATGGCTAGATGATTTTAGAAATGTCCAGGTTTTTCTTGGTCTCTCTTGGTGTGTCGACAATTAGAGAAAAAAAGAGGAGGGAAGCTCAATTGTTATCATTCAAGCTATCTTGATCATCTTCAAGTAATTCCAATACATTAGGAAGCCTTAATTTGCATTTCCCATCAAGTAAGTGTTCTTCCCCAAATTGTGAATTAGGGTTCATGTTTGATCATAATGATCAAGGGTTGATAATTCATGATTTATTAGTTAATTAGTCTTTAATTTGAGATGGTTATGATATAGGAAGCAAGTGAGAAGTGGGGAATTGTTGCTAGTGAAGTTGTGATTTAAGAATCAAGGTAAGTATATGGTATTAACATGTTCTTGTTAGCTTTATCATATGTTATGTATGATAATGGTTTATGTGTTAGCTTTATCATGTTTGATTACATGGTAATGGTGAAGGATAGGGTATAGGGCGCGTTAGCTAGTTATGGATCCATCACTAGGTGTAGCTTAGTTAGTCGTCGGGCTAACTATGGGATGAGGTTCAACCTTACAGGTTGATCGTGTTTAGGCCGACTATGTTGGCGTGAGGTAAGTGCCCCTATATCGCTAGCTTAACTAGTGGTTAGACTAGTTATGGTTATGTATGATTTATGATGTTTAGCTCGTTATGCCATGTACTTACTAAGCGTTTCGCTTACGTGTTTAGTTGTAATGTTTTCTTGATAGGTACCGAAGGATCGAGCAAAGGTAAAGATAAGGTTATGTAATTATGTAGTAGTAGCTTTGTATTGGAAGAAGTGGTAGTAGAAGATCATATTCTTTTGGACCAAGCATATTGAAGTTGGAAGCCCCCGAAGTGTCTTGTCGTGTTTTGGTAAACTTCAATCCTTGTGGTCATTTTGTTATCCACGGTCTTGTGGTCATATATGGTCGTAGTTTCAATTCGTGTCAAGGGTCAAGTTGGTATATAAGTTATGTTGTTTATATGGTAATGATTATGGTTGTAGTTAAACTTTATTGGAGTGTTTGGCAAATAGCCAAATCTACCCATTTTGGGAAGTTATGGGTCATGACAATGTACCAATACTCTTTTAATATATTAGGAATGTTAAGTTATGTATAAGTCTAATTAGATATGTAGTAGTTGTGTAATTTGTGTAAAAAGTGTGTTTTGGAAGTTATTTTAAGAGGGCGTTTGGTTTATGTATGAAATTACCCATTATGGGGTTTGAACGGGTCAAGTAATGTTGGAACATGGTTGTTATGTTAATGTAATGCTTTTGGTCAAGTTTGGTGTAAAACGGAAGTCGTATGGGTCGTTTATTGCGAAAATGGCATGGAAAAGCTTGGAAAAATCCCATTTTTCGGACAGAAGGTCCATACCGCCCGGTATGGCTTTATACCGGAGGTATGGGGGCCTTTTTGGACTCATACCGGCGGTATGGGATTTCCGGCCGGCGGTATGGGCCCAGTTCCAGATTTTGTCGATTTTCAAAATTTTGTATCTTTTAATCCGTAAGTCGAAACGGGTCGTATGACCTATCGTTTCGAAGGTATTTGAGTGTACTTTCATTTAAAATTAGCCTCAAGGGCTGAATGTTTATACATTTTTGTCAGTCATCAAAAGAGTGGTCAGATGTCCATAAAAGTAAGTTGTTTTGCGAAAAAATTTCACGTTTTTAGTTGTTTTTGGTCACGGGATGTTACAACTTGGTATCAGAGCTTCGGTCTAAGAGATTTAGGATTTCCCCTTAGGATTTCCTAGACTTAGGCCTTGTGTAGACGCGTTTAGTATCGGTGTTTGTTATTTGTGTATTGTTTGGGTGATTTCGGGAACATATATGTTAAGTATTTTTATGACTACGCCTGGCCACCGTAGTGATAAAAATATGACACATATGTGAGATTGAAATCATTTAGGCTATACATGGATGATAAACTCTAGGGTGTTTAGTATAAGGATAGATATGTCATTCATGCATCGATTATGTATATGATTTTGTTTAATAGTGTGAATTGCTAAATTTCAGTTAGTAGAAAAGATGGCGACTATCCGAAATAAGGAGGTGTTAAGGACGACCTCCTCTCGCCATGATGATGATGATTCAAATGATGAGGGAAGTTCTAGTAGTGTCAAGTCACTGCCACTACCGGAAAATCTTAACCCTAAAAGTTTTAGTAGAGCTGAATTGAAAGAATTGGATATCTTGGTGACTGATAGAGTGGGAAGGGCTATTGAGAAAGTTATGCCCTATTATGTCGACAAAACAACCGAGAATTTACAAAAGATATTTCAAGAGGAGATTGAGAAGCTTAAGAAGAGTGGGGAATTAGTGAATGACATGAATGCCAGACCCGGTGTAGGGAAGGAGAAATCCACTTATCGTGACTTCACCGCTTGTGCTCCACCAACATTCACGGGATCTCTTGATCCGTTAAAGAGTTCTAGATGGATTACTGATATATAAGGGGCTTTTCGTACGAGTCGTTGTGTAGAAGAGGATAAGGTGAACTTTTCTACTAATTACCTTCGTGAACGGGCTAAAGTATGGTGGGAAGGCAAGGCAAACGAGAAAGGTAGTGCTTGGAGAGAATCGTGCACGTGGGATCAATTTAAGGAAATATTCATGAAAGAGTATGCTCCCGCGGAGGAAATTGATAAAATAAGAGAAGCTTTCCATTCCCTTGTGCAAACTGATGAATCGGTGAATGAGTTGTGGGGAAAGTTTTGTGACATGGTACAATATTGCCCGGAGTATCTTAACAATGAGAGGCTTAAAGTTGACAAATTTCAAAGAATTCTCAAGGATGAAATTCGTACGATAGTGTCACCTTTCAAGTGCGCCAACATGGAGGATCTTCTAAGCAGGGCACGTACTCGTGAAGCAGACTTGGATAGAATGAAAGGCAAAGAGAAGAAGGACCTAAAAAGGAAGCAAGATCAACCATCAACATTTGGTAAGCGAGGCAGGTTCGATTTCACAAAGAAGGACAACACAGGGAAATTACCTCCTAAGTGTAATAGATGCGGTAAGAACCATATGGGAGAATGTAAATCTGGGATGAAGGGATGTTATAAATGTGGAGATACTAGCCATATTAGCAAGGATTGCACCAAGCCTTTGGTAATATGTTATGGGTGCAACGAAGAAGGACATAAAGTAAGTGAATGTTCTAAGGCCAATCCGAAGCAAGCGAAGCCGTTTAAACCAATCAAAGGAGAAAAGGTTGAAGTTTCGAGGCCTACAGCTCGTGTTTATCAGATGAGTGCCGAAGAAGCGAAGTCGGGTTCAGATGTTGTCACAGGTATAATTCTCGTTAATTCTAAACCCGCTCGTGTTATGTATGACTCCGGTACAAGCGTGTCCTTTGTATCTTATAACTTTAGTAAAGAATTGTCCACCCCGTTAGACAAGCTTCCAATACCTATAGAAGTTGAAATCGCCGATAGTAAAGTTGTGGTAGTGTCAAATGTGTATCGTGATGTAGAAATAGAGATCGATGAGAATGTTTTTAGGATCGATTTAATCCCTATAATGCTTGGAGAGTTTGATATTATTGTTGGCATGGATTGGCTTAGCAAACACATGCCGCCATTCTATGCAAACAAAAGATCGTTAGAGTTGTGAATCCTAGTGGTCGAGAAATGATGATTTATGGTGATAAGAGGAAAGGCGAGTTAAAATTATGTTCTGTAATGAAGGCTAGGAGATACTTATCACGTGGTTGTCTCGCTTTTATGGCACACGTGATAGATACGAGTTTTGAGAAGAGAAGTATCGACGATGTTCCGATTGTTAATGAATTCCGTGATGTATTTCCGGAAGATTTGCCGGGTTTTCCGCCCGACAGACAAGTTGAGTTCCGTATTGATCTTGTTCCGGGTGCTACTCCTATTGCCAAAACTCCTTATCGTCTTGCTCCATCCGAAATGAAGGAGTTAATGAGTCAACTCCAAGAGTTACTTGACAAGGGTTTTATTCGCCCAAGTAGCTCACCATGGGGAGCTCCGATTCTATTCGTTAAAAAGAAAGACGGTAGTATGCGGATGTGCATTGATTACCGTGAATTGAACAAAGTCACGGTGAAAAATGTATACCCATTACCAAGAATCGATGATTTGTTTGATCAGCTTCAAGGTGCGAAGTGGTTTTCAAAGATTGATCTCCGTTCGGGTTATCATCAGTTGAAGGTTCGAGAAGAAGATATTCCTAAGACTGCTTTTAGGACCCGTTATGGACATTATGAGTTCACGGTCATGCCCTTTGGTCTCACGAACGCGCCTGCGGTTTTCATGGATCTCATGAACCGTGTATGTAGACCGATGTTGGATAAATTCGTTATAGTATTCATCGATGATATTCTTATCTATTCTAAGAGCAAAGAAGACCATGAAGTACATCTTCGAGAAATCCTTGAAACGTTGAGAAAAGAAAGATTGTATGCTAAATTCTCGAAATGTGAATTTTGGTTACAAGAAGTTCAGTTCCTTGGCCACGTTATTAATCCTGAAGGTATTAAAGTTGACCCGTCAAAGGTCGAGGCCGTGATGAATTGGCAAGCGCCGAAGAACGTTGGTGAAATTCGAAGTTTTCTAGGACTTGCGGGCTATTATCGACGGTTTATACAAGACTTCTCCAAAATTTCATCTTCGTTAACCGAACTCACCAAGAAGAATGTTCCTTTTGTGTGGGGCGAGAAGCAGAAGCCTTCCGTACTTTACGAAAGAGGTTGTGTGAAGCACCGATCCTAGTGTTACCGGAAGGAACCGAAGACTTGGTAGTGTATAGCGATGCATCTTACTCCGGTCTTGGATGTGTTCTTATGCAAAGAGGTAAAGTGATTGCTTACGCTTCAAGACAACTAAAGAAGCACGAAGAGAAATATCCGACTCATGATCTTGAATTTGCGGCCGTAGTCTTTGCTTTGAAGATTTGGAGGCATTATCTATATGGTGTGAAGTTCATAATTTACACCGACCATAGAAGTCTTCAGTATTTCCTTGATAAGAAAGATCCGAATATGAGGCAACGTAGGTGGTTACACTTGCTAAAAGATTATGATTGTGAAATTCTCTACCATCCGGGTAAGGCGAATGTTGTAGCGGATGCGCTAAGTCGTCAGGGCCGAAGTGATGTTACACGGATTCACTCCTTGAGAATGATTATCACATCTGATCTTTTCGACAGAATTAAGTTAGCTCAGGAGGAAGCATTAAAAGAAGAGAATCAAGAGAAAGAACGTATCACTTCTCACATTCCTCATCTCGAAGAAGACAGTCGAGGGATTAAGACACGGTATGGAAGAGTTTATATTCCTTTTCGAAGCAACATTAAAGAATTACTCATGGAAGAAGCCCATAAATCGAAGTATTCTATTCATCCGGGAGCTACGAAAATGTACCTTGATTTGAAAAGAAACTATTGGTGGCCGGGTATGAGAAGAGATTGCGTGAAGTACGTAGAAAAATGCTTAACTTGTTTGAAGGTGAAAGCCGAACACCAAAAGCCGTATGGAAAAGTGCAGCCCTTAGATATTCCAGTTTGGAAGTGGGAGAAGATTACTATGGACTTCATTACGAAATTGCCAAAGACGAAGAAGAAGAATGATACCATTTGGGTAGTAGTTGATCGTTTGACAAAGAGTGGACATTTTATTCCGATTAGGGAGAATATGCCTGTTCATAAGTTAGCGAAGGTTTATGTTAATGAGATAGTCGCGCGTCATGGGGTACCTATATCTATAGTCTCCGATAGAAACGGGCGTTTCACTTCAAATTTTTGGCAAGATTTCCAAGAAGAGTTAGGTACGAAACTTCATATGAGCACGGCTTTTCATCCTCAAACCGACGGGCAAAGTGAGAGGACGATTCAAACTTTAGAAGATATGCTTCGAGCTTGCATGATCGACTTTGGAGGTAATTGGGATGACCATTTACCCCTAGTTGAATTCGCCTACAATAATAGTTATCATGCTAGTATAGGTATGCCACCCTATGAGATGCTCTATGGTAGGAAGTGTAGGACGCCCGTATGTTGGGAAGAAGTGGGAAGGAGGGAATTGGCTAGCACGGATATAGTGTTGGCAACGACGGAAAAGGTTGAGATGATTCGAGCAAGACTTAAGGCGGCACAAGATAGGTGGAAAAGTTATGCCGATAATAGAAGAAGGCCAATAGAATTCGAGGTAGGTGATATGGTTATGCTAAAAGTTTCTCCGTGGAAGGGCGTTTTTAGGTTTAAAAACAAAGGGAAATTAAGTCCGCGGTTTATAGGGCCATTTAAAATTTTGAAACGTGTTGGCGAGGTGGCTTATGTGTTGGAATTGCCCGAAGAAATGAGAGGTATTCATAATACTTTCCATGTGTCGTACTTGAGGAAATGTTTAGCGGATGAGGCTAGTGTGGTCACGTTAAACGATATAGAAATCGATCCAGAATTGATTTCACAAAAGGATGAACCGGAAGCGATTTTAGGAAGGAAAGTGAGGCAACTTCGAAACAAAGAAATTCCATTAGTGAAAGTGCAATGGAGACATCGTAAAGGTACGAGCATTAGATGGGAGCTAGAGGAGAAAATGAGGAATGAGTATCCTCATTTATTTCAAGAGTAGATTTCGAGGACGAAATCTTATTTTAAGGAGGGGAGAATTGTTACACCCGTATCCCGATGAGGTACTATATATGTATATATATACATCATGTTATGTATATTAAGAGTTAAGTGTTATGAATTGGTTAGATAAATAAATATATGAGTAGTAAGTTAGAAAGAGTGAAACCTTGAAGGACTAGTTTTGCCATATGAGTTAAGTAGTTTTATTAAATAACTATGGCTAGATGATTTTAGAAAGATCCAGGTTTTTCTTGGTCTCTCTTGGTGTGTCGACAATTAGAGAAAAAAAGAGGAGGGAAGCTCAATTGTTATCATTCAAGCTATCTTGATCATCTTCAAGTAATTCCAATACATTAGGAAGCCTTAATTTGCATTTCCCATCAAGTAAGTGTTCTTTCCCAAATTGTGAATTAGGGTTCATGTTTGATCATAATGATCAAGGGTTGATAATTCATGATTTATTAGTTAATTAGTCTTTAATTTGAGATGGTTATGATATAGGAAGCAAGTGAGAAGTGGGGAATTGTTGCTAGTGAAGTTGTGATTTAAGAATCAAGGTAAGTATATGGTATTAACATGTTCTTGTTAGCTTTATCATATGTTATGTATGATAATGGTTTATGTGTTAGCTTTATCATGTTTGATTACATGGTAATGGTGAAGGATAGGGTATAGGGCGCGTTAGCTAGTTATGGATCCATCACTAGGTGTAGCTTAGTTAGTCGTCGGGCTAACTATGGGATGAGGTTCAACCTTACGGGTTGATCGTGTTTAGGCCGACTATGTTGGCGTGAGGTAAGTGCCCCTATATCGCTAGCTTAACTAGTGGTTAGACTAGTTATGATTATGTATGATTTATGATGTTTAGCTCGTTATGCCATGTACTTACTAAGCGTTTCGCTTACGTGTTTAGTTGTAATGTTTTCTTGATAGGTACCGAAGGATCGAGCAAAGGTAAAGATAAGGTTATGTAATTATGTAGTAGTAGCTTTGTATTGGAAGAAGTGGTAGTAGAAGATCATATTCTTTTGGACCAAGCATATTGAAGTTGGAAGCCCCCGAAGTGTCTTGTCGTGTTTTGGTAAACTTCAATCCTTGTGGTCATTTTGTTATCCACGGTCTTGTGGTCATATATGGTCGTAGTTTCAAGTCGTGTCAAGGGTCAAGTTGGTATATAAGTTATGTTGTTTATATGGTAATGATTATGGTTGTAGTTAAACTTTATTGGAGTGTTTGGCAAATAGCCAAATCTACCCATTTTGGGAAGTTATGGGTCATGACAATGTACCAATACTCTTTTAATATATTAGGAATGTTAAGTTATGTATAAGTCTAATTAGATAGGGAGAATTGCATATATACCCACTAAAACTCAAAAACTTGCATATTTCCCCCAAATACAAGTTTTTAATGCATGATTTACAATGCAAGTTAAGCATGTTTTGGGTATATATGCAAATATGCATGTTTTAGTGGGTATATATGCAATTGCCCCAATTAGATATGTAGTAGTTGTGTAATTTGTGTAAAAAGTGTGTTTTGGAAGTTATTTTAAGAGGGCGTTTGGTTTGTGTATGAAATTACCCATTATGGGGTTTGAACGGGTCAAGTAATGTTGGAACATGTTTGTTATGTTAATGTAATGCTTTTGGTCAAGTTTGGTGTAAAATGGAAGTCGTATGGGTCGTTTATTGCGAAAATGGCATGGAAAAGCTTGGAAAAATCCCATTTTTCGGACAGAAGGTCCATACCGCCCGGTATGGCTTTATACCGGTGGTATGGGCCCAGTTCCAGATTTTGTCGATTTTCAAAATTTTGTATCTTTTAATCCGTAAGTCGAAACGGGTCGTATGACCTATCGTTTCGAAGGTATTTGAGTGTACTTTCATTTAAAATTAGCCTCAAGGGCTGAATGTTTATACATTTTTGTCAGTCATCAAAAGAGTGGTCAGATGTCCATAAAAGTAAGTTGTTTTGCGAAAAAATTTCACGTTTTTAGTTGTTTTTGGTCACGGGATGTTACAACTTGGTATCAGAGCTTCTGTCTAAGAGATTTAGGATTTCCCCTTAGGATTTCCTTGACTTAGGCCTTGTGTAGACGCGTTTAGTATCGGTGTTTGTTATTTGTGTATTGTTTGGGTGATTTAGGGAACATATATGTTAAGTATTTTTATGACTACGCCTGGCCACCGTAGTGATAAAAATATGACACATATGTGAGATTGAAATCATTTAGGCTATACATGGATGATAAACTCTAGAGTGTTTAGTATAAGGATAGATATGTCATTCATGCATCGATTATGTATATGATTTTGTTTAATGGTGTGAATTGCTAAATTTCAGTTAGTAGAAAAGATGGCGACTATCCGAAATAAGGAGGTGTTAAGGACGACCTCCTCTCGCCATGATGATGATGATTCAAATGATGAGGGAAGTTCTAGTAGTGTCAAGTCACTGCCACTACCGGAAAATCTTAACCCTAAAAGTTTTAGTAGAGCTGAATTGAAAGAATTGGATATCTTGGTGACTGATAGAGTGGGAAGGGCTATTGAGAAAGTTATGCCCTATTATGTCGACAAAACAACCGAGAATTTACAAAAGATATTTCAAGAGGAGATTGAGAAGCTTAAGAAGAGTGGGGAATTAGTGAATGACATGAATGCTAGACCCGGTGTAGGGAAGGAGAAATCCACTTATCGTGACTTCACCGCTTGTGCTCCACCAACATTCACGGGATCTCTTGATCCGTTAAAGAGTTCTAGATGGATTACTGGTATATAAGGGGCTTTTCGTACGAGTCGTTGTGTAGAAGAGGATAAGGTGAACTTTGCTACTAATTACCTTCGTGAACGGGCTAAAGTATGGTGGGAAGGCAAGGCAAACGAGAAAGGTAGTGCTTGGAGAGAATCGTGCACGTGGGATCAATTTAAGGAAATATTCATGAAAGAGTATGCTCCCGCGGAGGAAATTGATAAAATAAGAGAAGCTTTCCATTCCCTTGTGCAAACTGATGAATCGGTGAATGAGTTGTGGGGAAAGTTTTGTGACATGGTACAATATTGCCTGGAGTATCTTAACAATGAGAGGCTTAAAGTTGACAAATTTCAAAGAATGCTCAAGGATGAAATTCGTACGATAGTGTCACCTTTCAAGTGTGCCAACATGGAGGATCTTCTAAGCAGGGCACGTACTCGTGAAGCAGACTTGGATAGAATGAAAGGCAAAGAGAAGAAGGACCTAAAAAGGAAGCAAGATCAACCATCAACATTTGGTAAGCGAGGCAGGTTCGATTTCACAAAGAAGGACAACACAGGGAAATTACCTCCTAAGTGTAATAGATGAGGTAAGAACCATATGGGAGAATGTAAATCTGGGATGAAGGGATGTTATAAATGTGGAGATACTAGCCATATTAGCAAGGATTGCACCAAGCCTTTGGTAATATGTTATGGGTGCAACGAAGAAGGACATAAAGTAAGTGAATGTCCTAATTCCAATCCTAAGCAAGCGAAGCCGTTTAAACCATTCAAAGGAGAAAAGGTTGAAGTTCCGAGGCCTACAGCTCGTGTTTATCAGATGAGTGCCGAAGAAGCGAAGTCGGGTTCAGATGTTGTCACAGGTATAATTCTCGTTAATTCTAAACCCGCTCGTGTTATGTATGACTCTGGTGCAAGCGTGTCCTTTGTATCTTATAACTTTAGTAAAGAATTGTCCACCCCGTTAGACAAGCTTCCAATACCTGTAGAAGTTGAAATCGCCGATAGTAAAGTTGTGGTAGTGTCAAATGTGTATCGTGATGTAGAAATAGAGATCGATGAGAATGTTTTTAGGATCGATTTAATCCCTATAATGCTTGGAGAGTTTGATATTATTGTTGGCATGGATTGGCTTAGCAAACACAATGCCGCCATTCTATGCAAACAAAAGATCGTTAGAGTTGTGAATCCTAGTGGTCGATAAATGATGATTTATGGTGATAAGAGGAAAGGCGAGTTAAAATTATGTTCTGTAACACCCCAACCCGACAAGGGTAAAGATGTCACGCAAATGGTTTTATATCAGATATAACAAGCATACCTTCATAAGTAATACAAAGATTCTCAAAGGTTACAAATGAAATACTGGAATTACAAGGTTACAAAAGCGAATACAATTTCTAACAATAGAATACTTTCTAATCATCTCTAGGCCGAAACTATCAAGTCTTCTAAGTCCAAAAGTCTCTTCACTCGTACCCATCTTCCAACTAAAACCTGCCGCACACGAAAAGAAAACGTGCGGCTGAGCTTAAAAAACCCAGTGAACAGATACATAATACAAACAAAGATAACGAAACGGTAATATAATGAAGTACTGGAGATGTCATAAGGTATAATCAAAGCGAAAGAGAAATAAGGAAATATAGGATAGTCATCTACCACGAGCCCATAACTCAAAGTCATAATCTCAACATCAGAATCTCAAAGTCATAATCTCACAATCAGAGGGGATACCTCTCAGGCAACCAGATAATATGAGGGGTGGCCTCATGTATCAAAAGGGGTGGAGTAGCTAGCTCCCAGAAATGTGAAAGGCGTGTATTGCACACAGCACCAGTCACCTCAAAGTCATACTCAAAGTCATAGTTAAATCCACTAAACATACATGCCTAGGATTGCAATCCATACGCCCCCACTCAAAGTCAATCTCAAAGTCATACTCAAAATCATAGTAGCCATGGCAGATAATATAAAAGGGGACGGCGTGAGAAATCACTCCCCCACACAGGAGTCATGCCAGTGGTGCATCACAGACATGGCCAGGTTACCTTCCTGGCTAGGAAACAAAAAGGTGGCTCGGGTATCAAACTAAGAGTCAGGTCTCAAAGTCATGCAAACGGGTTCATCTCAAAGTCATATCAAAGCATATCTCAAGGTCATGTCAAAAGTGAATCTCAAAGTCATATGAAAAAGGTTCATATCAAAAGGTTCATAGCAAAAGGGTCATAGCAAAGGTTCATAGCAAAGGTTCATAGCTCAACATCGAAGCATAGGTGATAAGACACCCTTTCTTAAAAGGGTAGAGTATCCGTACCTTATGACGAAAGCACAAACAGAAACAAAGCACAGAAAAGTAGAGAACAGCTCAAAGTCACTCCTTCTTCACACCTAAAGGGGTAGAAGAGAATTACAATCTTTCCCATTTAAGTAACTTTCCATTTATAGCAGGTTTTCATATTCAGTAAGTTTCCACTTTTAGAAAGTTTCCATTCTTAGTAAGTTTCCATTTTTAGTAATATGGAGTATCCTCATAATTAATGGAAGCAAAGTATCTTTTATCATATTTTCACCTTCAGTCCTTAAGGTTTCACAATTTACATTTTATACCTTTATATTCCAAAAGTTACACTTTAAACCTTCAAGTATTCATAGTTACACATTAAACCTTTAATTCATCAATTTTACACCATGAATACTTATTTTAACAAGATATACGATTTAACCTTCAATTATTCAATATTTACACAATAGGTCCCTCCATTTAATTAGTTTACATAATTAACCTTAAAGTTTACATTTTCAATCATTAATTAATAATAATTATACATTAGTCCAATAAATATCCAAATTTACATATTAGCCCCTGAATATCATCCATTACTCAATTCGACCTCAACTTTTTAGAAATTACATATTTAGTCCCTATATTTATTCACTTTCCAATTCGAACCAACAACTTCAACTAATTTCATTATCTCACATATTTTACATATAGGCCCTTCGTTTTATAATTTTTACAGGTCATACATGATCTATAGAACATGACAAAAATAGCCCATGAATTTTAACATTGACTAAACACCCCCTTTATATTTAATTTTCAATTCGTTAACCACCATCTTTAACCAAATAAAACCCTAATTGATCCCAATAATTATGTAATCATTCCCACATCATTTATGTTCATCTATGATCAGATCTTATCAGTTTTGAGCCCTAGTTCGATCGCTAGGTATTTTTTTGTTCTTGTTTCCTTTTAGCCGATTTCAAATAACTTCACCAATAATTGTTTTAGGTCTCTATAATTCAAATGAGCATTTTTATGGTGTTGCATGATGATCATATAGGCCACGAAAAATAATAGCCTGGTCAAGAAAATTCTCATGCATGATTTATAGAATTTAGTTCGATTTAGGGTTTAAAAATACAAGAATTACCATACGAAGCATACATGATGCGTGGGCTGTTTTTATTATTTTTCTCATGATATATACGATCATTAGAGGCTGGGAAAAATACCAGAATATTTTTAGAACGAGTGAACAAGGCTGCACAATTTTGTTGCTTCTCGGATGGTTACTCGACAAGGAAGAATTCACCACGACTTCAAATGGAACCAATTCACCTTGTACACATTTTTCGCAGATCACACATAATATAAGAACCTCAGGAAAAATGAGAAACGGATTTTAGGAAGCTTGATTGAATTATATCGAATTTTACCTTAAAAGTGATATATCGACAAGAATAATTCCACAACGAACGAACCAGGCCACAAACGAACTCAACCTGATTTTTCTAGGACTCCTTGAATGATGTTCAAGCTCAGAAAATTGCTTTGGTAATTTTAGAGAATCGGATGGAGGCTATGGAATTTCTTTTTGTGTTTTTCTTTCAATCGGTAAATAGGGTTTAAGAGAAAAGGATGTGAATTGACTTTAAACATGGAATACCGAGTCCTAGGGGTGGGCTTGGACCAGAATTTTCGGATTATAGGTTGGCCAAAATTATTTGATTGATTATTTCCTCATTTACATAATTTAATACATTTTAAATCAAAATAAAACTAACTAAAATCCATTCGGTAATATTAGGGGCATTTTGGTAATTTTGCTACTTGTATAAATGTTAAATGAAGTTGTTAAAATTATTTGGGAGCATAACTTGTGCATTGTCAGAAGTTCGTGACTTATTTGATACTTTACAAGCTTTTAATTAATTTTTAAACTTATAGGGGCATTATGGTCATTTTACATGCTTTCGGATTTTAGGTGTTACAACTTCTTCCCCTCTAACAAAAAAATTTCGTCCCCGAAATTTGCAAGGAATCAGAAATAAGAGGATCGGGAAACAAAACAGAGATACACTATGCCGAGTGCGAAACCACATGATAACGTACCAATATACGGATGGTAATCGAATTCTCTAGGAAGAGGTACAAACAGGACGTAGGGTTAACATCGAATTGATTAAGCGAATTAAATGAGAATACATCGAATCGTAGCAACCATGAGGTGGTGCCAACGTAACTCTTCAGCTTTTCAAATAGTCTCGGCTTCAAAAGAGCCTTCCAAAGGTGTTCTCATACACAAACAGGTCTTTTTATTCTCAGAATCCGAAATCTCGTATCTTAACTCATAGAAGATCAAAATGAACCGATTTAATGAATGCGGAACGTATACATAGCAGAACAGATTGAATCCATACGGACAGGAAGCATATCGTCAGACATCATCAAATGGCAGAAAGCCCTATAATAGAATCTAAGATCATTATCGGAAGTGCAGAGATCAGCAAAACGCTCGTCGAGCATCCCAACGTATCAAGTCGAATATCAAAGATAGCAGATCGACTGGGTAGGTAGAATGAATCCAAAGTTTCACTAACGCGGACGATCAGATATCAGAAATTCTAAGGTTCTAAGGCACTCCTCGAAATATCCTATGCCCACAACAAGTGCACGTTATATGATGTAAGTATTATCACGTTGATCAGGCGTCATAATAATAACGTCATATAAATATGCCCTCATGATGGTCATACTTTATCTCAAGTCGTGAACAACACAACTTATCTAAATCCACCTAATCCATCTACAGTCTCAGGGTCACCAAAGTCAAATATCATAACTAAGAATACGAAATCACTCGAAGAGAAACGGAAATCCGAAAATGTCCATCAAAATTCAGGTACGTCATTAATAGCGCCAATACTTCATAACTTACCGAAATCAATTCAGCCAAAATAAGTGGTTACTTCATCATCCGTCTATTCATATATATCAAAATTCCTTCCATAGCTCGTCGAAGTTCTCATACAACTCGTTATTCCACAAACGCATAATAAACACAGAACGGAAACTACTAGCAGAGGATCAAATCGTTCAAAGGATCTCATTATCGGGTAACGGAATTTAAGTAGGTTGAGAGGAAACGAATACGTCGTCGATAGCTTCATTCTCCACAGAATCACCTCGTCTACACACAATGTCTGCTTCAAAATTCGTCCATTCTTATACAAAATTTTAAAGTTCTTCCAAGTTGGAGTAGTTTGACGCTTGTCTATCTTATTCTACGGTGAACAGGAATTACAAACTTGAGTCTGATTCCTCAAGCCTTCAGCAACACTTCTCGATACTGCGGCGTCGTAACGGTAGTCTTTGGCACGATCACTGTGCATCCCTCCATCCGCAAGCCTGCTTCAGCTATCAATTCATCTTAGTACAACCAAAATGAATAGAGAAACAAGATTGCGTTTCTTCAACAGGTCTTCTAACACTGCTCCAGGTTTTAAGGTAACACCGCCATCGTCGACTCCAGGTTATGTGTTGAATGCTTCGTCTCCTACGGTCTGGTTGTCTTGATGCCCGAGCTGTAATCTTCACGGTTTGCATAATATATGGTTGAGTATTATCCCAGTTTCTCTCTTCTTCCTATATGCTTCTTCTCTGGTAATGCTCGTCGCCACCGTCTTCTACTACTCTTCCACCAAGTTTCTCACTTTGATAACTGTCTTCGATCTCGGTTCTTCCTGGGAAAAAACTCTGTCTTCACAACATACAGGGTAGCGTCGTCTACAATGGTTTCTGAATGTCAATCAAGTTTCTCTTCCAGATCAAGTGGTCGTCTCATCATTAATCCCTATGTTCTTCTTTCGTTTCCTGAATATAACACAATGTCATACTATGACAATTTGTCCAAAATACGCAAAGACATGACCATTTTTAGCCAATACCATTGGCATCACTCAAACTCATAAGGTTTTAACGAGTGTAAGGACAGTCTCTGAAATCATTTAGGGAAAACTTTCACATACACTTCATGCCGCCTTCCTCCTTCTTCAAAAATAAAACTGGACTACTTCACAGAGGTTACTCTCGGTTAGTTAACTCCCTTCTTAGAAGTTCTTGTGGTTGCTGCTTCAGCCCTTCAAATCTAAAACGATGAAATCAGATACGGAGTTTCAAAAGAAAGACCAACTCAATTATTGGTACTTGGAAACGGATAATGATTACTGATAGCGGTACGGTTCGGTTTACAACAGTCGATATGTCGACACATCCTTCTTCCTTTCTTCATAAATCAACAAGAGCATACAAGAGAATCACTGAGGTGAACAAAATCATATTACATCGAAAAGACCGGAAAATCTTCGTACAACGAATTTCTTACGATGACAGAACTTTCCAAGGGTAGATAGTAATGGTTGTCAGGAAAACTTGATAATCATATGAGTTCAGGGTTGGTGCTTTCATAGCGGCAAAACTTTAGCAGGTGCAGGTGTAGAGATTCATCATAACGAAATAGGGTGAAGCAGATTGGCAAAATTACATTTCAGATACGGTAGTCTTAGGGTAGCTTTACAAATAGTCATCCAGTCCATAACCAAAAGGCCACACAATAAGACATGTCAAGATCAAAAGATTCATAGAACGAATACAGTCATCAAATCAGACGGATAGTTCAATAAAAGAGTTGAGATGGATCAACGAACAGTTCAAGTGTGGGAATTTGTTCAGCTTCTTAGCATAAGCAGTAAGTAGGGCGTGTATTATCAGAAATACGAACATCGTATAATTGTCAAAAGTGAGATGTACGGAATATCAGTCATCAGCATCATCATGCTCAGCTAACAAACCTATCCAGAGATAGTATAACTTCATATCCTTCCAAAGGAACTGGTTGACAGAACAAGGTTTGTCATTCAAAGGAAAGGAACACAACTTCCTATATCCATGGTTAATAGTTACCAGAATTCTCATAGGAGTAGTAATGGATTCATGAAAAATTAAGTAGTATCGGATGATACATTTACATTCAGCATAAGCAATGAATTCACAAAATGTGTCGAACACATTATGGTTGAATGACCTACGATGTGGTCGGAAAAGTGTCAAACGGCTCGTCAAACAAATCGGAGGTGGGTGTCAAAATCTGAAAATGAAACTTAAATGGTGTAAGGTATCCAGGTGAGGTTTCCGAGGTATTCCAAACTTGCTTGGTTTCTAAGCTTTAAGTTGCAAAACTTCTAAAGGCAGAGGCACGAATCAGAGTGATGCGGAAGCAAATGATAATCACATATATGCCTTAGTCTACCCATTCCTCCCTGGTCAAATTTAGGTTCCTATAGGGAGATCCTAAAGCAAATCTTACAGGTTATCTTATGAGCGCTTACAGGGAAACTTAGTGGTCCTAACTTACACAGGCCAAGGGTAAATGTATTACGAATCGCAGCCTGTCGCTCTGATACCATAATTGTAACACCCCAACCCGAAAAGGGTAAAGATGTCACGCAAATGGTTTCATATCAGATATAACAAGCATACCTTCATAAGTAATACAAAGATTCTCAAAGGTTACAAATGAAATACTGGAATTACAAGGTTACAAAAGCGAATACAATTTCTCACAATAGAATACTTTCTAATCATCTCTAGGCCGAAACTATCAAGTCTTCTAAGTCCAAAAGTCTCTTCACTCGTACCCATCTTCCAACTAAAACCTGCCGCACACGAAAAGAAAACGTGCGGCTGAGCTTAAAAAGCCCAGTGAACAGATACATAATACAAACAAAGATAACGAAACGGTAATATAATGAAGTACTGGAGATGTCATAAGGTATAATCAAAGCGAAAGAGAAATAAGGAAATATAGGATAGTCATCTACCACGAGCCCATAACTCAAAGTCATAATCTCAACATCAGAATCTCAAAGTCATAATCTCACAATCAGAGGGGATACCTCTCAGGCAACCAGATAATATGAGGGGTGGCCTCATGTATCAAAAGGGGTGGAGTAGCTAGCTCCCAGAAATGTGAAAGGCGTGTATTGCACACAGCACCAGTCACCTCAAAGTCATACTCAAAGTCATAGTTAAATCCACTAAACATACATGCCTAGGATTGCAATCCATACGCCCCCACTCAAAGTCAATCTCAAAGTCATACTCAAAATCATAGTAGCCATGGCAGATAATATAAAAGGGGACGGCGTGAGAAATCACTCCCCCACACAGGAGTCATGCCAGTGGTGCATCACAGACATGGCCAGGTTACCTTCCTGGCTAGGAAACAAAAAGGTGGCTCGGGTATCAAACTAAGAGTCAGGTCTCAAAGTCATGCAAACGGGTTCATCTCAAAGTCATATCAAAGCATATCTCAAGGTCATGTCAAAAGTGAATCTCAAAGTCATATGAAAAAGGTTCATATCAAAAGGTTCATAGCAAAAGGGTCATAGCAAAGGTTCATAGCAAAGGTTCATAGTTCAACATCGAAGCATAGGTGATAAGACACCCTTTCTTAAAAGGGTAGAGTATCCGTACCTTATGACGAAAGCACAAACAGAAACAAAGCACAGAAAAGTAGAGAACAGCTCAAAGTCACTCCTTCTTCACACCTAAAGGGGTAGAAGAGAATTACAATCTTTCCCATTTAAGTAACTTTCCATTTATAGCAGGTTTTCATATTCAGTAAGTTTCCACTTTTAGAAAGTTTCCATTCTTAGTAAGTTTCCATTTTTAGTAATATGGAGTATCCTCATAATTAATGGAAGCAAAGTATCTTTTATCATATTTTCACCTTCAGTCCTTAAGGTTTCACAATTTACATTTTATACCTTTATATTCCAAAAGTTACACTTTAAACCTTCAAGTATTCATAGTTATACATTAAACCTTTAATTCATCAATTTTACACCATGAATACTTATTTTAACAAGATATACGATTTAACCTTCAATTATTCAATATTTACACAATAGGTCCCTCCATTTAATTAGTTTACATAATTAACCTTAAAGTTTACATTTTCAATCATTAATTAATAATAATTATACATTAGTCCAATAAATATCCAAATTTACATATTAGCCCCTGAATATCATCCATTACTCAATTCGACCTCAACTTTTTAGAAATTACATATTTAGTCCCTATATTTATTCACTTTCCAATTCGAACCAACAACTTCAACTAATTTCATTATCTCACATATTTTACATATAGGCCCTTCGTTTTATAATTTTTACAGGTCATACATGATCTATAGAACATGACAAAAATAGCTCATGAATTTTAACATTGACTAAACACCCCCTTTATATTTAATTTTCAATTCGTTAACCACCATCTTTAACCAAATAAAACCCTAATCGATCCCAATAATTATGTAATCATTCCCACATCATTTATGTTCATCTATGATCAGATCTTATCAGTTTTGAGCCCTAGTTCGATCGCTAGGTATTTTTTTGTTCTTGTTTCCTTTTAGCCGATTTCAAATAACTTCACCAATAATTGTTTTAGGTCTCTATAATTCAAATGAGCATTTTTATGGTGTTGCATGATGATCATATAGGCCACAAAAAATAATAGCCTGGTCAAGAAAATTAGCGTGCATGATTTATAGAATTTAGTTCGATTTAGGGTTTAAAAATACAAGAATTACCATACGAAGCATACATGATGCATGGGCTGTTTTTATTATTTTTCTCATGATTTATACGATCATTAGAGGCTGGGAAAAATACCAGAATATTTTTAGAACGAGTGAACAAGGCTGCACAATTTTGTTGCTTCTCGGATGGTTACTCGACAAGGAAGAATTCACCACGACTTCAAATGGAACCAATTCACCTTGTACACATTTTTCAGAGATCACACATAATATAAGAACCTCAGGAAAAATGAGAAACGGATTTTAGGAAGCTTGATTGAATTATATCGAATTTTACCTTAAAAGTGATATATCGACAAGAATAATTCCACAACGAACGAACCAGGCCACAAACGAAATCAACCTGATTTTTCTAGGACTCCTTGAATGATGTTCAAGCTCAGAAAATTGCTTTGGTAATTTTAGAGAATCGGATGGAGGCTATGGAATTTCTTTTTGTGTTTTTCTTTCAATCGGTAAATAGGGTTTAAGAGAAAAGGATGTGAATTGACTTTAAACATGGAATACCGAGTCCTAGGGGTGGGCTTGGACCAGAATTTTCGGATTATAGGTTGGCCAAAATTATTTGATTGATTATTTCCTCATTTACATAATTTAATACATTTTAAATCAAAATAAAACTAACTAAAATCCATTCGGTAATATTAGGTGCATTTTGGTAATTTTGCTACTTGTATAAATGTTAAATGAAGTTGTTAAAATTATTTGGGAGCATAACTTGTGCATTGTCAGAAGTTCGTGACTTATTTGATACTTTACAAGCTTTTAATTAATTTTTAAACTTATAGGGGCATTATGGTCATTTTACATGCTTTCGGATTTTAGGAGTTACAACGATGTTCCGATTGTTAATGAATTCTGTGATGTATTTCCGGAAGATTTGCCGGGTTTTCCGCCCGACAGACAAGTTGAGTTCCGTATTGATCTTGTTCCGGGTGCTACTCCTATTGCCAAAACTCCTTATCGTCTTGCTCCATCCGAAATGAAGGAGTTAATGAGTCAACTCCAAGAGTTACTTGACAAGGGTTTTATTCGCCCAAGTAGCTCACCATGGGGAGCTCCGATTCTATTCGTTAAAAAGAAAGACGGTAGTATGCGGATGTGCATTGATTACCGTGAATTGAACAAAGTCACGGTGAAAAATGTATACCCATTACCAAGAATCGATGATTTGTTTGATCAGCTTCAAGGTGCGAAGTGGTTTTCAAAGATTGATCTCCGTTCGGGTTATCATCAGTTGAAGGTTCGAGAAGAAGATATTCCTAAGACTGCTTTTAGGACCCGTTATGGACATTATGAGTTCACGGTCATGCCCTTTGGTCTCACGAACGCGCCTGCGGTTTTCATGGATCTCATGAACCGTGTATGTAGACCGATGTTGGATAAATTCGTTATAGTATTCATCGATGATATTCTTATCTATTCTAAGAGCAAAGAAGAGCATGAAGTACATCTTCGAGAAATCCTTGAAACGTTGAGAAAAGAAAGATTGTATGCTAAATTCTCGAAATGTGAATTTTGGTTACAAGAAGTTCAGTTCCTTGGCCACGTTATTAATCCTGAAGGTATTAAAGTTGACCCGTCAAAGGTCGAGGCCGTGATGAATTGGCAAGCGCCAAAGAACGTTGGTGAAATTCGAAGTTTTCTAGGACTTGCGAGCTATTATTGACGGTTTATACAAGACTTCTCCAAAATTTCATCTTCGGTAACCGAACTCACCAAGAAGAATGTTCCTTTTGTATGGGGCGAGAAGCAAGAAGAAGCCTTCCGTACTTTACGAAAGAGGTTGTGTGAAGCGCCGATCCTAGTGTTACCGGAAGGAACCGAAGACTTGGTAATGTATAGCGATGCTGATGAAGCGAAAAGTGTACCGCTTTTAGGGGGTCATTTAAGCCCTAAATCATATTTATTTGATCAAATATTGCCCTAAATCGTTCCTTTTGTCATTTTAGGTACTTTGGAGAAGAAATCTGGAAAAAGGAAGCATTTTGGACGTTTTTGGAGCATAAAAGTGAAGAAAATGACAAAGTCTCAAAATCGGCTGGAAAAGTACCTTTGACGGCGTCAAGGATTGCTCCTGACGGTGTCATGGCTTGGCAAAAGAGGTGGATATGAAAAATACACATGATAAGCCAGAGAATTTTGCAATGAAAAGTCTGACGGCGTCACCCTTTAAGGTGATCAAGGCCATCACGGTTTAACTTAAAGAGAGACGGCGTCAAGCCCATTTCTGACGGCGTCAAGCCTTGATAAGCCAGAGCGGATTTTGGAGCACTAAAGAGGGACGGCGTCAAGAAGGCCATCCAGGAACCCTAGACACGGCGAGGTGACGGCGTCAAGATTTATAACGTGACGCCGTCAGCCCTTAAACTCTATATATAGTTTTGCAATTTTTTGTCATTGGTGTGCAACTTTGTGAGGAGAAACCCTAAGACGAATTTCTGCCATTTTTAAGGGTTTTCATACCCTTGGATCTCCCATGTTTAATTGAAGATAAGTATTCATTTAATCAATCAATATGTCTATGTGTTGTTTGATTATAAATTGTTCTTGTCTTTTAATTAACATGCTAGGCTAGATTTATCTTGTGTTTGCTTAGATCTAATGAAACCTAACTATTGATTATTGGTTATTAGTGTGTTATTTATTGTATTGGATGATTGTTTATCGATGTTAGGCTTAAGAAAACTGGCTAACTTCCTATTCGGTAACTTGCTTGAACGTCTTAAGAAACATGAACCAATGCGTACTAAGGTTTTTATGGTTGTATTTAATGCATGAGCGAATTCTAGTGATCCCATGTTAGGAGCTTCTTAGCCGGCTCGACATAGGAGTGAAGTAGGAGCTTGTAGAGTTGGGGAAGTACGTACGCCACCCCACGATTGGTATTAAGGAATGCACCCGTCATCCACGCAATTAATACACACTAATCAACCGGTAAAAGATAGTTAGGGAGTAAGGAAATCTAAGTAAACATATTTCTCTCCACATAAGTTTCACGACCTTTTCATTTTCTGTTATTTTATTTTATTTGCATTTGTAGTCATTTGGGTTAGTTGACTAGCAACTAATTCCGCCCACTCCTTCAAACCCGAGATTTTACTTGCTTTCATAAAATCATAAAAATACAAAAAGAATCTTCCCTCACCCTTAGACCTATTAGAATAGTTTTTCATTCCTAACGACACTATTTCCTGTGGAGAACTATCAATCCCCCGTACTTACCACTACACTATACTACATCGGTCAGGTACACTTCCTGGTGGGGTTGTAAGCCTCTTGAGATCCCTAGAGAGGTAAAACCTGTTGTAAGGTCGCAAAACCACGCATCAAGTTTTTGGCGCCGCTGCCGGGGAATAGTTATTGTATAGGTTGAATTTTTATTTTATTAGGTCTACTCACTAGATTCCTTTCTAGTGAGATTTTTATTTTATTTTTCTAGGTTTTCTTTAGTCTATCTTTTTTCTTCGTTTCTTTGTTCGTAACCATTACCATCCGACATCATGGAAGGTGGTAATATCCTTGATCCCAACAACCCACCACCACAACAACACCCACCTCCTAGAGCCCGTACCTTAGGAGACTACTCCCGTCCTAGCCACCATGGCTATCGAAACACCATTGAGCTCACTCAAGGAGCCAATGTCACTCCCTTGCGATCCGACACCATCCGGTTGGTGCAAAGCGGATGCGCATTCCATGGACTTCGTTCTGAAGATCCTAATCAACATCTCAAGGACTTTCTCAAAATCGTTGATTCCATTGACCAATCGGCCGGTGGTAAGCTACGTGATCTAAGTGCGGAACAATCATGGGCTCTCCTAGAAGATCTTGCTCTTTATGACAACGAAAGTTGGAGTGATCCCCGTGATTTGAATAAAACGGTCAAGGCAATATCTTTGCCTTCGAACAATTCAAGCACTTCCGACCGTAGGATCATAGAACTTGAAGACCAAGTCAAGTTTCTTATGAAATCCTACGAGGCTCCTAAACCTTCAGGCCAAGTGAACAAAAGCACTTCTCCGTGTAAATTATGTAGTGGTCCCCACGACACTCATGATTGCATGGAACTCCCCAAACAGGCTTTCCAAGAATTCGCATCCTCGCGAATCGATAAGGCGGGAGATAAGTGGCTCACCACTAATTATGGACCCACGAATTCCGAAGATAGGTATGAGGCATGGAAGAGTAAGCCAAATTTTAGTTGGGACCAAACTCGAAGCGTATCATTCAATGACTCTCCCCCACTCACCTGGTCTAAACATTATCCTCATCAGCATACGCATAAACAGCAAAATCGCGAGGAATCACTGCAAAAATTCATTCTCTCTCAAGAAACACAGCTCTCCAAACTTGAGAATCAATTCAGACAACAGCAAGTTGATATGAACAACAAGGTTGATAACCTGTTAAAGGTTATCAATGATCGCATTGCTGGCAGGTCAACTTGTGAGTTGGCACAAGTTAATGAGATCAAATCTGTCATGGTGACTCACCAAACACCCCCTCCTGTAAAAATCAAGCACCCTAGTAAACTCTTCAAACACATATCACAAAACGGAAAGGAAACTGGAGATACTCATACCCCTTCGAAACCACTCCACTTCGTGAACACCATTACAACAATACCTGTTCCTAAACCCAATCTGGACCAACAATCAACCGAGAACGTGGACAATGAAATGGAGGGTGAAGTTCCCGAAAAAAACCCCGAGGCGCCCGGCGACTATCTAGACTCACCAAAGAACCCGAGTACAAGAGAGGTGAGTGATGAGGAGGGCGCGGGAGAGAAATCCGAAATGCCTCATGGGCTCCCAGGACTGCTAGACCGCCCCCTGGTGGAGGAACTTGAGAGGGGCACAGCAAAGTTGCCTATGGGATTTGGAGAGAGAATAGAGGACGGCACTCCCAGGGTCTTTAAGATATCTTGCACCACTAGGAAAAAGTTTATAAAAGATGCCTACATAAACCCCAACTCTTCTATGAATGCAATATCCCTTTCTTTATATAACGAAGCCTTCACCAAACAGGTCAAATATGAAGGGTTTAATAACATCGGGGTAATAGAAAGGGTACCAATTGTGATAGAAAAGTTCCTCTTTCATATCGAGCTAACTGTATTTAATAACATGAACTCGATCATCAGCCCATCCTTAACTAGCCTTGTTTTAGGCAAACCATTCATAAAAGCAACGGGAGTGATACTCGATGAGGATGATAGTAGTGCATTATTTACCGATGGTGTCAGGAAAGTGATTTTTCGGGATGGCAGTAAAGAAGTGTATGAGTATCAACCATCAGCAATTTGCAACACATAGGGGCTACACGGTAGAAGGCCTGGCCGAATTAAGCGATGTGATCCGAATAATCTCAAAATACCTTGCATGATTGGTCACAATCATTTTTATAATGTTTACATTGACACATGTTTACCCAAAAATGTGATGTCCTTGTTTCATTATAACAACATTTGCAGATGGGGGATGATTCATAAAGGGAAGGATGACATCGGCATAGATGATGATGTACGGGTGTTTGTAGGAAATATGACATTCACTATTAGCTTCGTAATCATCGATAATATCAAAAAGTACATCGATCCCAGGTTATCACAAGTTGTTTTTTGGGCACCTTTTTGCAAGGCCACAAGCTTGGTTGTGGACGAGCTCAATGGGATCATGACTTTCACCGATGGGATTAGGGAAATCTCATACCAAACGCCTTACAAGATGAGAGAATTCAAGGAGATTGATTATGGAGGGCTCGATAGGTTAAGTTCCCAACTCGTGTTATGTGATGATGATGTGAGAAGAGGCTGTAAGGACACTTTTGACCTGTCGAGTGGATTCTTTAAGCAGGTTAAGGAGTTTAGTTCTAAATACCAAAACAATCCTTTTGATCTCGAGGACCCGAAATACCTTTACTATGAAAGTGATTCTGATAGAGAATCAAATGAGAATGGCCTAGAAACCGTGACCAATGATGGAATCACGTAATGTACGTGACTTTGAGTCTAGCTACAAGACTCGTTAATAAAGAAAAGTGCTTCTTGGGAGGCAACCCAAGCTTTATTTGCTTTGTGTGTTTATTTATTTGTTTGTTTGATTTTATTTGTTTCCGTATGTATGTTTAATTTTTATTATTATTGATTCATGTTCAAAACTAAATTGTGAAAATGCTTTATCTTGTTTTTAACTTCGTCTTAACTACATATAAAGGTATTTTGCAAAAGATAAGTGTAAGGGAAATCCAAATCGGTTTATTAGAACAAATGAACATGAATCGTAATAATAATAAATTAACATACATATTCGTATTTGTATGAGTCAAATGCTTGTATCGAGTCATAATGATGTTTTGCAGGAATTCCAGGAAGTAAGGTATAGGTTTTTCCAGAAATTTTCTGGAAACTTAACATGAGAATTCTGTCAGATCATTTCTGACGACGTCAGGAATTACAACCTGATGGCGTCAGGTTTTAATTTTCTGAAATTTTTGAAAGTTTTGTTTTCATAAAAAGTTTTTATTAAATCTCTAACTTATAATCCCCAGGAATCTGCAAGATTATCATTCCACAAGCATTATATCCTTATATATAGATTTATCCCGCCGATGTTATGCAGGTTTTCGTGTTTGTTTTCTCAGGTTTAACAGGTTATTTTGGACAAGGAGATGTATGTGGAATCAAGCTTTTGGCGATGCTTTAGTCTTGGAGCTTCTACATTACCTTGGAAGAAGATCTAACCATGTTGCCACATTATCCACCGAACGAATCAGGGAAGTATTTGATTTCATTCTTTTACCTTTTTACTTTTACATCTTGTTATTTGAACATTGGGGACAATGTTCATCTTAAGTGTAAGGGGGGGGGGGGGGGGGGGTAAAATACGATACTTTAGAGAATGCAATTACACTTGATTTTTGTTTGTTTGATGATAGATGTGTAATAAAACTGAGATAAATACCTGTTAGGGCAATTTTAGTGCCAAATTTAAATTTTTTTTACAACATTTAGGAGTGAAACTTTGATCTTAATGAGCGTCTCACGGATAGGAGTTATATGACTAGCACAAAAACCGTACCACTAAAAAATTTTCCACCCCCAAATATGTGAGGTTCGCCCCTAGAATTGGTAGGAAAAGCATTTATGCTATGATGTGTGTACCGGTAGCACTTAGATTCTAGAACTTGCGTTAGGACCATTCCGAGGCCACAAGTGAGACTACATTCGTGTAGTTAGATTTACTACATGATTAGAGGCATTAGGATTAACCCATTGTTTTACACCTGTGTTTTTGTTATAATTACTTTGGCTACATTGGTCAAGTAATTCTCCCACACCCTTTGCGTTGTACTCATTTTTAGTACACGATACCCCTAGTACACCCCTCAGAGCCTATCTTTTCGTTTTGAACTTTAAGCATTTTACTTAAAGGAAGAATTTGTTTACACCCCACTTAAATGTACACCCAAATCGCCTTAGCCTACCTTGTATGCACTCATTTTTAGTGCATTATTGTGACAACATTTGTTTAAACCCTTAGTTAATTATCTAGTTGATTACATGGTTGCTAAGTCGAGTCATATCCTTGTACATATTATTTTGGGACGATTGGGACTCATGGGTAAAGTACTAGTGTAATAGAGTAATGGGGAAGAACATCATTTATTACCCCCATATGTGCTAAATATTTTAAAAGTACTCCAAGTGTTTCGATTTTCTTAATTCGAGTCATTAGAATAGTTATTTGTAAAGTTATGTAAAATTTCAAGTGTAAGGGGAATGCAACGCCCCTATGATGTATTATTTTGGATGGTAGGGCAAGAATGTATGAAAAAAAAAAAAAAATCAAGAAAAATACAAAAAAATGAGAAAAAGAAAAGTAGAAAAAAACATACGGACTACCATCCCGTTTCATTTTATGTTTATTTTATGTTTTTGTTATTTTGTTTTTAGCTTAAGTCGAGTCTAGTCTTGGCTTAGCAACGCCATATTGTACATGTAATTAATCAAGATCTTTAACTCGCCACCAGTAAAATATCCCTTATCCAACAAAACCGTGTTTATCATATCCCTACACCTCACGTTATAACCCATTTAAAAGCCCTCTTTGATAGTTTATCTTAGGTGCTTACGCCTAGTGGAGGAGGTTTTCGATCCTTTCCCAAGCCTATGGTAATCTATTTGCTATGACAGGTAGTGAGAGATATTATCCGTTTTCATTTATGAGATTTATTTTGATGACACCTGAGAGATGTGAGTATCTAAACACTACTTGTGAGGTGCTAGTTTGTAATCTCCGTGCTTATTATGATTAAAGTGGAACGACTATTTATTGTAATTACTTTTATGTTAGCGTACGCCACCCCACGATTGGTATTAAGGAATACACCCGTCATCCACGCAATTAATACACACTAATCAACCGGTAAAAGATAGTTAGGGAGTAAGGAAATCTAAGTAAACACATTTCTCTCCACATAAGTTTCACGACCTTTTCATTTTCTGTTATTTTATTTTATTTGCATTTGTAGTCATTTGGGTTAGTTGACTAGCAACTAATTCCGCCCACTCCTTCAAACCCGAGATTTTACTTGCTTTCATAAAATCATAAAAATACAAAAAGAATCTTCCCTCACCCTTAGACCTATTAGAATAGTTTTTCAATCCTAACGACACTATTCCCTGTGGAGAACGATCAATCCCCCGTACTTACCACTACACTATACTACATCGGTCAGGTACACTGCCTGGTGGGGTTGTAAGCCTCTTGAGATCCCTCGAGAGGTAAAACCTGTTGTAAGGTCGCAAAACCACGCATCAGATGCATCTTACTCCGGTCTTGGATGTGTTCTTATGCAAAGAGATAAAGTGATTGCTTACGCTTCAAGACAACTAAAGAAGCACGAAGAGAAATATCCGACTCATGATCTTGAATTTGCGGCCGTAGTCTTTGCTTTGAAGATTTGGAGGCATTATCTATATGGTGTGAAGTTCATAATTTACACCGACCATAGAAGTCTTCAGTATTTCCTTGATAAGAAAGATCCGAATATGAGGCAACGTAGGTGGTTAGACTTGCTAAAAGATTATGATTGTGAAATTCGCTACCATCCGGGTAAGGCGAATGTTGTAGCGGATGCGCTAAGTCGTCAGGGCCGAAGTGATGTTACACGGATTCACTCCTTGAGAATGATTATCACATCTGATCTTTTCGACAGAATTAAGTTAGCTCAGGAGGAAGCATTAAAAGAAGAGAATCAAGAGAAAGAACGTATCACTTCTCACATTCCTCATCTCGAAGAAGACAGTCGAGGGATTAAGACACGGTATGGAAGAGTTTATATTCCTTTTCGAAGCAACATTAAAGAATTACTCATGGAAGAAGCCCATAAATCGAAGTATTCTATTCATCCGGGAGTTACGAAAATGTACCTTGATTTGAAAAGAAACTATTGGTGGCCGGGTATGAAAAGAGATTGCGTGAAGTACGTAGAAAAATGCTTAACTTGTTTGAAGGTGAAAGCCGAACACCAAATGCCGTATGGAAAAGTGCAGCCCTTAGATATTCCAGTTTGGAAGTGGGAGAAGATTACTATGGACTTCATTACGAAATTGCCAAAGACGAAGAAGAAGAATGATACCATTTGGGTAGTAGTCGATCGTTTGACAAAGAGTGCACATTTTATTCCGATTAGGGAGAATATGCCTGTTCATAAGTTAGCGAAGGTTTATGTTAATGAGATAGTCGCGCGTCATGGGGTACCTATATCTATAGTCTCCGATAGAGACGGGCGTTTCACTTCAAATTTTTTGCAAGATTTCCAAGAAGAGTTAGGTACGAAACTTCATATAAGCACGGCCTTTCATCCTCAAACCGACGGGCAAAGCGAGAGGACGATTCAAACTTTAGAAGATATGCTTCGAGCTTGCATGATCGACTTTGGAGGTAATTGGGATGACCATTTACCCCTAGTTGAATTCGCCTACAATAATAGTTATCATGCTAGTATAGGCATGCCACCCTATGAGATGCTCTATGGTAGGAAGTGTAGGACGCCCGTATGTTGGGAAGAAGTGGGAAGGAGGGAATTGGCTAGCACGGATATAGTGTTGGCAACGAAGGAAAAGGTTGAGATGATTCGAGCAAGACTTAAGGCGGCACAAGATAGGTGGAAAAGTTATGCCGATAATAGAAGAAGGCCAATAGAATTCGAGGTAGGTGATATGGTTATGCTAAAAGTTTCTCCGTGGAAGGGCGTTTTTAGGTTTAAAAACAAAGGGAAATTAAGTCCGCGGTTTATAGGGCCGTTTAAAATTTTGAAACGTGTTGGCGAGGTGGCTTATGTGTTGGAATTGCCCGAAGAAATGAGAGGTATTCATAATACTTTCCATGTGTCGTACTTGAGGAAATGTTTAGCGGATGAGGCTAGTGTGGTCACGTTAAACGATATAGAAATCGATCCAGAATTGATTTCACAAAAGGATGAACCGGAAGCGATTTTAGGAAGAAAAGTGAGGCAACTTCGAAACAAAGAAATTCCATTAGTGAAAGTGCAATGGAGACATCGTAAAGGTACGAGCATTAGATGGGAGCTAGAGGAGAAAATGAGGAATGAGTATCCTCATTTATTTCAAGAGTAGATTTTGAGGACGAAATCTTATTTTAAGGAGGGGAGAATTGTTACACCCGTATCCCGATGAGGTACTATATATGTATATATATACATCATGTTATGTATATTAAGAGTTAAGTGTTATGAATTGGTTAGATAAATAAATATATGAGTAGTAAGTTAGAAAGAGTGAAACCTTGAAGGACTAGTTTTGCCATATGAGTTAAGTAGTTTTATTAAATAACTATGGCTAGATGATTTTAGAAAGATCCAGGTTTTTGTTGGTCTCTCTTGGTGTGTCGACAATTAAAGAAAAAAAGAGGAGGGAAGCTCAATTGTTATCATTCAAGCTATCTTGATCATCTTCAAGTAATTCCAATACATTAGTGAGCCTTAATTTGCATTTCCCATCAAGTAAGTTTTCTTCCCCAAATTGTGAATTAGGGTTCATGTTTGATCATAATGATCAAGGGTTGATAATTCATGATTTATTAGTTAATTAGTCTTTAATTTGAGATGGTTATGATATAGGAAGCAAGTGAGAAGTGGGGAATTGTTGCTAGTGAAGTGGTGATTTAAGAATCAAGGTAGGTATATGGTATTAACATGTTCTTGTTAGCTTTATCATATGTTATGTATGATAATGGTTTATGTGTTAGCTTTATCATGTTTGATTACATGGTAATGGTGAAGGATAGGGTATAGGGCGCGTTAGCTAGTTATGGATCCATCATTAGGTGTAGCTTAGTTAGTCGTCGGGCTAACTATGGGATGAGGTTCAACCTTACGGGTTGATCGTGTTTAGGCCGACTATGTTGGCGTGAGGTAAGTGCCCCTATATCGCTAGCTTAACTAGTTGTTAGACTAGTTATGGTTATGTATGATTTATGATGTTTAGCTCGTTATGCCATGTACTTACTAAGCGTTTCGCTTACGTGTTTAGTTGTAATGTTTTCTTGATAGGTACCGAAGGATCGAGCAAAGGTAAAGATAAGGTTATGTAATTATGTAGTAGTAGCTTTGTATTGGAAGAAGTGGTAGTAGAAGATCATATTCTTTTGGACCAAGCATATTGAAGTTGGAATCCCCCGAAGTGTCTTGTCGTGTTTTGGTAAACTTCAATCCTTGTGGTCATTTTGTTATCCACGGTCTTGTGGTCATATATGGTCGTAGTTTCAAGTCGTGTCAAGGGTCAAGTTGGTATATAAGTTATGTTGTTTATATGGTAATGATTATGGTTGTAGTTAAACTTTATTGGACTGTTTGGCAAATAGCCAAATCTACCCATTTTGGGAAGTTATGGGTCATGACAATGTACCAATACTCTTTTAATATATTAGGAATGTTAAGTTATATAGAAGTCTAATTAGATATGTAGTAGTTGTGTAATTTGTTTAAAAAGTGTGTTTTGGAAGTTATTTTAAGAGGGCGTTTGGTTTATGTATGAAATTACCCATTATGGGGTTTGAACAGGTCAAGTAATGTTGGAACATGGTTGTTATGTTAATGTAATGCTTTTGGTCAAGTTTGGTGTAAAACGGAAGTCGTATGGGTCGTTTATTGCGAAAATGGCATGGAAAAGCTTGGAAAAATCCCATTTTTCAGACAGAAGGTCCATACCGCCCGGTATGGCTTTATACCGGCGGTATGGGGGCCTTTTTGGACTCATACCGGCGGTATGGGATTTCCGGCCGGCGGTATGGGCCCAGTTCCAGATTTTGTCGATTTTCAAAATTTTGTATCTTTTAATCCATAAGTCGAAACGGGTCGTATGACCTATCGTTTCGAAGGTATTTGAGTCTACTTTCATTTAAAATTAGCCTCAAGGGCTGAATGTTTATACATTTTTGTCAGTCATCAAAAGAGTGGTCAGATGTCCATAAAAGTAAGTTGTTTTGCGAAAAATTTTCACGTTTTTAGTTGTTTTTGGTCACGGGATGTTACAACTTGGTATCAGAGCTTCGGTCTAAGAGATTTAGGATTTCCCCTTAGGATTTCCTAGACTTAGGCCTTGTGTAGACGCGTTTAGTATCGGTGTTTGTTATTTGTGTATTGTTTGGGTGTTTTCGGGAACATATATGTTAAGTATTTTTATGACTACGCCTGGCCACCGTAGTGATAAAAATATGACACATATGTGAGATTGAAATCATTTAGGCTATACATGGATGATAAACTCTAGGGTGTTTAGTATAAGGATAGATATGTCATTCATGCATCGATTATGTATATGATTTTGTTTAATGGTGTGAATTGCTAAATTTCAGTTCGTAGAAAAGATGGCAACTATCCGAAATAAGGAGGTGTTAAGGACGACCTCCTCTCGCCATGATGATGATGATTCAAATGATGAGGGAAATTCTAGTAGTGTCAAGTCACTGCCACTACCGGAAAATCTTAACCCTAAAAGTTTTAGTAGAGCTGAATTGAAAGAATTGGATATCTTGGTGACTGATAGAGTGGGAAGGGCTATTGAGAAAGTTATGCCCTATTATGTCGACAAAACAACCGAGAATTTACAAAAGATATTTCAAGAGGAGATTGAGAAGCTTAAGAAGAGTGGGGAATTAGTGAATGACATGAATGCTAGACCCGGTGTAGGGAAGGAGAAATCCACTTATTGTGACTTCACCGCTTGTGCTCCACCTACATTCACGGGATCTCTTGATCCGTTAAAGAGTTCTAGATGGATTACTGATATAGAAGGGGCTTTTCGTACGAGTCGTTGTGTAGAAGAGGATAAGGTGAACTTTGCTACTAATTACCTTCGTGAACGGGCTAAAGTATGGTGGGAAGGCAAGGCAAACGAGAAAGGTAGTGCTTGGAGAGAATCGTGCACGTGGGATCAATTTAAGGAAATATTCATGAAAGAGTATGCTCCCGCGGAGGAAATTGATAAAATAAGAGAAGCTTTCCATTCCCTTGTGCAAACTGATGAATCGGTGAATGAGTTGTGGGGAAAGTTTTGTGACATGGTACAATATTTCCCAGAGTATCTTAACAATGAGAGGCTTAAAGTTGACAAATTTCAAAGAATGCTCAAGGATGAAATTCGTACGATAGTGTCACCTTTCAAGTGTGCCAACATGGAGGATCTTCTAAGCAGGGCACGTACTCGTGAAGCAGACTTGGATAGAATGAAAGGCAAAGAGAAGAAGGACCTAAAAAGGAAGCAAGATCAACCATCAACATTTGGTAAGCGAGGCAGGTTCGATTTCACAAAGAAGGACAAACAGGGAAATTACCTCCTAAGTGTAATAGATGAGGTAAGAACCATATGGGAGAATGTAAATCTGGGATGAAGGGATGTTATAAATGTGGAGATACTAGCCATATTAGCAAGGATTGCACCAAGCCTTTGGTAATATGTTATGGGTGCAACGAAGAAGGACATAAAGTAAGTGAATGTCCTAAGGCCAATCCTAAGCAAGCGAAGCCGTTTAAACCATCAAAGGAGAAAAGGTTGAAGTTTCGAGGCCTACAGCTCGTGTTTATCAGATGAGTGCCGAAGAAGCGAAGTCGGGTTCAGATGTTGTCACAGGTATAATTCTCGTTAATTCTAAACCCGCTCGTGTTATGTATGACTCTGGTGCAAGCGTGTCCTTTGTATCTTATAACTTTAGTAAAGAATTGTCCACCCCGTTAGACAAGCTTCCAATACCTGTAGAAGTTGAAATCGCCGATAGTAAAGTTGTGTTAGTGTCAAATGTGTATCGTGATGTAGAAATAGAGATCGATGAGAATGTTTTTAGGATCGATTTAATCCCTATAATGCTTGGAGAGTTTGATATTATTGTTGGCATGGATTGGCTTAGCAAACACAATGCCGCCATTCTATGCAAACAAAAGATCGTTAGAGTTGTGAATCCTAGTGGTCGAGAAATGATGATTTATGGTGATAAGAGGAAAGGCGAGTTAAAATTATGTTTCGTAATGAAGGCTAGGAGATACTTATCACGTGGATGTCTCGCTTTTATGGCACACGTGATAGATACGAGTTTTGAGAAGAGAAGTATCGACGATGTTCCAATTGTTAATGAATTCCGTGATGTATTTCTGGAAGATTTGCCGGGTTTTCCGCCCGACAGACAAGTTGAGTTCCGTATTGATCTTGTTCCGGGTGCTACTCCTATTGCCAAAACTCCTTATCGTCTTGCTCCATCCGAAATGAAGGAGTTAATGAGTCAACTCCAAGAGTTACTTGACAAGGGTTTTATTCGCCCAAGTAGCTCACCATGGGGAGCTCCGATTCTATTCGTTAAAAAGAAAGACGGTAGTATGCGGATGTGCATTGATTACCGTGAATTGAACAAAGTCACGGTGAAAAATGTATACCCATTACCAAGAATCGATGATTTGTTTGATCAGCTTCAAGGTGCGAAGTGGTTTTCAAAGATTGATCTCCGTTCGGGTTATCATCAGTTGAAGGTTCGAGAAGAAGATATTCCTAAGACTGCTTTTAGGACCCGTTATGGACATTATGAGTTCACGGTCATGCCCTTTGGTCTCACGAACGCGCCTGCGGTTTTCATGGATCTCATGAACCGTGTATGTAGACCGATGTTGGATAAATTCGTTATAGTATTCATCGATGATATTCTTATCTATTCTAAGAGCAAAGAAGACCATGAAGTACATCTTCGAGAAATCCTTGAAACGTTGAGAAAAGAAAGATTGTATGCTAAATTCTCGAAATGTGAATTTTGGTTACAAGAAGTTCAGTTCCTTGGCCACGTTATTAATCCTGAAGGTATTAAAGTTGACCCGTCAAAGGTCGAGGCCGTGATGAATTGGCAAGCGCCGAAGAACGTTGGTGAAATTCGAAGTTTTCTAGGACTTGCGGGCTATTATCGACGGTTTATACAAGACTTCTCCAAAATTTCATCTTCGTTAACCGAACTCACCAAGAAGAATGTTCCTTTTGTGTGGGGCGAGAAGCAAGAAGAAGCCTTCCGTACTTTACGAAAGAGGTTGTGTGAAGCGTCGATCCTAGTGTTACCGGAAGGAACCGAAGACTTGGTAGTGTATAGCGATGCATCTTACTCCGGTCTTGGATGTGTTCTTATGCAAAGAGGTAAAATGATTGCTTACGCTTCAAGATAACTAAAGAAGCACGAAGAGAAATATCCGACTCGTGATCTTGAATTTGCGGCCGTAGTCTTTGCTTTGAAGATTTGGAGGCATTATCTATATGGTGTGAAGTTCATAATTTACACCGACCGTAGAAGTCTTCAGTATTTCCTTGATAAGAAAGATCCGAATATGAGGCAACGTAGGTGGTTAGACTTGCTAAAAGATTGTGATTGTGAAATTCGCTACCATCCGGGTAAGGCGAATGTTGTAGCGGATGCGCTAAGTCGTCAGGGCCGAAGTGATGTTACACGGATTCACTCCTTGAGAATGATTATCACATCTGATCTTTTCGACAGAATTAAGTTAGCTCAGGAGGAAGCATTAAAAGAAGAGAATCAAGAGAAAGAACGTATCACTTCTTACATTCCTCATCTCGAAGAAGACAGTCGAGGGATTAAGACACGGTATGGAAGAGTTTATATTCCTTTTCGAAGCAACATTAAAGAATTACTCATGGAAGAAGCCCATAAATCGAAGCATTCTATTCATCCGGGAGCTACGAAATTGTACCTTGATTTGAAAAGAAACTATTGGTGGCCGGGTATGAAAAGAGATTGCGTGAAGTACGTAGAAAAATGCTTAACTTGTTTGAAGGTGAAAGCCGAACACCGAAAGCCGTATGGAAAAGTGCAGCCCTTAGATATTCCAGTTTGGAAGTGGGAGAAGATTACTATGGACTTCATTACGAAATTGCCAAAGACGAAGAAGAAGAATGATACCATTTGGGTAGTAGTCGATCGTTTGACAAAGAGTGCACATTTTATTCCGATTAGGGAGAATATGCCTGTTCATAAGTTAGCGAAGGTTTATGTTAATGAGATAGTCGCGCGTCATGGGGTACCTATATATATAGTCTCCGATAGAGACGGGCGTTTCACTTCAAATTTTTGGCAAGATTTCCAAGAAAAGTTAGGTACGAAACTTCATATGAGCACGGCTTTTCATCCTCAAACCGACGGGCAAAGCGAGAGGACGATTCAAACTTTAGAAGATATGCTTCGAGCTTGCATGATCGACTTTGGAGGTAATTGGGATGACCATTTACCCCTAGTTGAATTCGCCTACAATAATAGTTATCATGCTAGTATAGGCATGCCACCCTATGAGATGCTCTATGGTAGGAAGTGTAGGACGCCCGTATGTTGGGAAGAAATGGGAAGTAGGGAGTTGGCTAGCACGGATATAGTGTTGGCAACGACGGAAAAGGTTGAGATGATTCGAGCAAGACTTAAGGCGGCACAAGATAGGTGGAAATGTTATGCTGATAATAGAAGAAGGCCAATAGAATTCGAGGTAGGTGATATGGTTATGCTAAAAGTTTCTCCGTGGAAGGGCGTTTTTAGGTTTAAAAACAAAGGGAAATTAAGTCCGCGATTTATAGGGCCGTTTAAAATTTTGAAACGTGTTGGCGAGGTGGCTTATGTGTTGGAATTGCCCGAAGAAATGAGAGGTATTCATAATACTTTCCATGTGTCGTACTTGAGGAAATGTTTAGCGGATGAGGCTAGTGTGGTCACGTTAAACGATATAGAAATCGATCCAGAATTGATTTCACAAAAGGATGAACCGGAAGCGATTTTAGGAAGGAAAGTGAGGCAACTTCGAAACAAAGAAATTCCATTAGTGAAAGTGCAATGGAGACATCGTAAAGGTACGAGCATTAGATGGGAGCTAGAGGAGAAAATGAGGAATGAGTATCCTCATTTATTTCAAGAGTAGATTTCGAGGACGAAATCTTATTTTAAGGAGGGGAGAATTGTTACACCCGTATCCCGATGAGGTACTATATATGTATATATATACATCATGTTATGTATATTAAGAGTTAAGTGTTATGAATTGGTTAGATAAATAAATATATGAGTAGTAAGTTAGAAAGAGTGAAACCTTGAAGGACTAGTTTTGCCATATGAGTTAAGTAGTTTTATTAAATAACTATGGCTAGATGATTTTAGAAAGATCCAGGTTTTTCTTGGTCTCTCTTGGTGTGTCGACAATTAGAGAAAAAAAGAGGAGGGAAGCTCAATTGTTATCATTCAAGCTATCTTGATCATCTTCAAGTAATTCCAATACATTAGGAAGCCTTAATTTGCATTTCCCATCAAGTAAGTGTTCTTCCTCAAATTGTGAATTGGGGTTCATGTTTGATCATAATGATCAAGGGTTGATAATTCATGATTTATTAGTTAATTAGTCTTTAATTTGAGATGGTTATGATATAGGAAGCAAGTGAGAAGTGGGGAATTGTTGCTAGTGAAGTTGTGATTTAAGAATCAAGGTAAGTATATGGTATTAACATGTTCTTGTTAGCTTTATCATATGTTATGTATGATAATGGTTTATGTGTTAGCTTTATCATGTTTGATTACATGGTAATGGTGAAGGATAGGGTATAGGGCGCGTTAGCTAGTTATGGATCCATCACTAGGTGTAGCTTAGTTAGTCGTCGGGCTAACTATGGGATGAGGTTCAACCTTACGGGTTGATCGTTTTTAGGCCGACTATGTTGGCGTGAGGTAAGTGCCCCTATTTCGCTAGCTTAACTAGTTGTTAGACTAGTTATGGTTATGTATGATTTATGATGTTTAGCTCGTTATGTCATGTACTTACTAAGCGTTTCGCTTACGTGTTTAGTTGTAATGTTTTCTTGATAGGTACCGAAGGATCGAGCAAAGGTAAAGATAAGGTTATGTAATTATGTAGTAGTAGCTTTGTATTGGAAGAAGTGGTAGTAGAAGATCATATTCTTTTGGACCAAGCATATTGAAGTTGGAAGCCCCTGAAGTGTCTTGTCGTGTTTTGGTAAACTTCAATCCTTGTGGTCATTTTGTTATCCACGGTCTTGTGGTCATATATGGTCGTAGTTTCAAGTCGTGTCAAGGGTCAAGTTGGTATATAAGTTATGTTGTTTATATGGTAATGATTATGGTTGTAGTTAAACTTTATTGGAGTGTTTGGTAAATAGCCAAATCTACCCATTTTGGGAAGTTATGGGTCATGACAATGTACCAATACTCTTTTAATATATTAGGAATGTTAAGTTATGTATAAGTCTAATTAGATATGTAGTAGTTGTGTAATTTGTGTAAAAAGTGTGTTCTGGAAGTTATTTTAAGAGGGCGTTTGGTTTATGTATGAAATTACCCATTATGGGGTTTGAATGGGTCAAGTAATGTTGGAACATGGTTGTTATGTTAATGTAATGCTTTTGGTCAAGTTTGGTGTAAAACGGAAGTCGTATGGGTCGTTTATAGCAAAAATGGCATGGAAAAGCTTGGAAAAATCCCATTTTTCGGACAGAAGGTCCATACCGCCCGGTATGGCTTTATACCGGCGGTATGGGGGCCTTTTTGGACTCATACCGGCGGTATGGGATTTCCGGCCGGCGGTATGGGCCCAGTTCCAGATTTTGTCGATTTTCAAAATTTTGTATCTTTTAATCCGTAAGTCGAAACAGGTCGTATGACCTATCGTTTCGAAGGTATTTGAGTGTACTTTCATTTAAAATTAGCCTCAAGGGCTGAATGTTTATACATTTTTGTCAGTCATCAAAAGAGTGGTCTGATGTCCATAAAAGTAAGTTGTTTTGCGAAAAATTTTCACGTTTTTAGTTGTTTTTGGTCACGGGGTGCTACACAAGTGCGGTGATAATAGCAATAAACACGAAAAGAGTGTAAATTTGCTAGTAAAGATGGAAGAAATAAATAAAGATCATACCTTGGCAATATATGTACATCTTTCCTATCCTTACCCGATTTGGTTGATAAATTGGATGACTTGACCATTCCATCTGAAAGAGTAGTGTGTTAAGGAAAAATGAGTCTCCTTTCTTCTTGGTTAGTCTCTTTGGTAGTAAGGCGTCCCTTGACTTCCGCAGAAGATGAGAAACGGTCTTTGGCAAGTAAAAGTTCGAGTTCCTCTATATCCTTCATAGGGTCGAAATCATCATCTTCATCAATCATAGCAATTTTTAAGAGCTCATCACCAAACTCTTCCTCGAGCTCCACCAAAAATGGGTTGATCACAGGTGATTCATGTGCTTCAATAGGTAGTGTAATAAATTTCACCTCATCATTTTTTTGTTTTGCAACCTGTTTAGGAAAACTAGCAAGATTATTAGTAACGGGATTAATAATATTAAATAAATTTGTACCACTTTGTATTGTAAGTGACTCCAATTCATTTTGTGAATCTCCATCTTTAACTAGTGGTCTTGCAATTTCAGCATCGTCCCGAATTTCATTTTTAAACAAGTCATCCCAGATTTCTTTAAAATCCCTCGTTGGGTCAAAATCTGGTTGAGGTATGTCATCATATACAATTGCGTCAAATGGTTCAAAATCAAAATTGAAATACTTTTCATCTTCATCCGATGGATTGTCTAATGGTGGTAATACGATTGCAGAATATTCTTCAACGTAAGGTTCCGTATACACATCATCTTGTGCAATCTCCAGAGAAAAAGTACTATCAATAACAATTGCCGGAATTGGTTTCACGGTATATGAATCTTCTTCATCATCATTTGACATACACCAAGTGTGTTGAAATGGCAATTTGTTTCTTTCTTTCCTTGACTTTTCTTGTCCTAAAATCAAGTATTCTTCCATAGTGATTTCTTTCATCTCAATAACTTGTGCACCATATCTTGCTCTTTTCCAATCATACACCTGATTATTGCTCAAGCCTCTTTCCTCTATAAACTTGACATATTCTTCCATTGTAATATCCGGATCGTCCATCTTCCTGAAATAAAACTTACTCGTGCAAAAGAAGAGTGAAACAATCAAAGTAAAATAAAATTTGCTGATATCTGTAGACGATGTGCCGTATCCAAAAAGTTGGATATGTCGTTTCTTATTACTTTAAAATTTAATCAGACTTTTATTCAGAAAACAGATACGCCGCTTATAATTTTAGAATGCGCCGTATCCAGTTTTAAATTATCAAAAATCGTTTATATTTATTAAAATTAAATGCGTCGTATTAACAGAAGCTAATGCGCCGTATTTTCGTTACATTTCAAAATACAAGATTTTTGATTCAGAAGATGCGCCGTATCGACAGGGATCGATGCGTCGTATCTGTTTAATAATTCGAAAACTGTTTTTAATTTAAATAATAAATACGCCATATCTGCAAAAACAGATGCGTCGTATGGCGTTATCGTTTAGAAAAATTTCTTATTAAAAACAGAATACGCCGTATCTTGGGGAAAGATGCGTCGTACTCGAATTTATTAAACGCGTTGTATTTTATAAAAATTAAACGCAATACGCCGTATCTGTGAAAACAGATGCGCCGTATCGTTTGTATCAGCACAATACAACGATAGCAGAATGCAGAAAAATACAGAAAAACAAAAAAAAAAAAAAAAAAAAAAAAAAAAAAAAAAACAAAAAGAAACACAAATTACAGAAAATAAAAACACACAAAAACAGAAAATATGCAAATTATACAATGAATGCAATCTATCTAATATACAACGGGTTAGTGGTTAGAATCTAAAAAGAAAACCTAATTAAAATACTAATCAAATTAACAGATAATAACAATTCACTCCCCGGCAGCGGCGCCAAAAACTTGATGCGTGTTTTTTGTTCTAATTCTTTTATATCCCCGGCAACGGCGCCAAAAACTTGATGCGCGTGTATGTCGTTGCGGTTTAGCAGTATTAATGCCTACTCAAGTTTTAAATTTATATTTAGCCGACTTATCAATAACACACACACTTAACGAGCAGTGTACCCAGTCAGTATGAATATAATGGTAAGTAGAGTGTCGATCACTAAGAGTGGAACGTATTATCTAGTTATTCTAATCAGTATTTTAATATCCTAAGTTAGCTATACAACCTAATCTAACGCAAGGGGGGTTCAGCCTGAGATACTGGCACGGTTTGGTTATGATTAAATAGTAAACTAAACTAATGAGCACGAATCAGCGATTAGCACACACGTACACAGATAGATACTTGAGACAATAAGAAGACCTGTCCTGATAATTAAGTAGCTTGTCACTTGTTTTATTGCTAGTTTTATATGAAGTGTATATAATTAACCCTTTCTCGTTGGCTCTAATCTTATCGGCGAGTAAACCCTTAATGATCACTTATGTCTATCCCACTATCCTAGAAACGATAGAATAAATAGGCGAGGAAGGGGCATGGCGACCCAAGCAATGCTCAGCTAGACACAGAGGTTATCAATGCACTAATAAAAGTCACCAAAGACATCAACATATAAACTTTAATTAATGGGAAAGCAATTTTAAGGGGTGCGCATGATATTCCGTAGTCACATGACATCAGCCCATCAATCCTGATGAATTAAAGTGTACTAATACAATAAAACAAAACTACTTAATGAATTGAATACATGCAGGACCTTCTTACAGCTCTTGTATCTTCGTTCAGGGTGTGTCTTGTGCGGCTAATACGTCTGAATTCGTCTCTGGTTTGGTACTCGTACGTATGGTATCTTGCACACAAAATTCGTCTGACTTTGGGGTATTTATAGTTTCTGTCTGAGGGTTAGATGCGGCGCATAGGATAAGTAGATGCGGCGCATTGACTTAACTTCGCGTGGGGTCCAAGATTAATATATTCAGGAATATTCGGACACCGCCTTAAGATGTGGCGTAACTCCATTTCTCTATGCGGCGCATGTCCTTTGCTGTCTTGGATTGTAACTTGTGAAATCTTGATAGTGATACACCGTATGTAAGAAGTATGTTGCGTCGTATCTGGAGCAGAATGATCTTGATCTTGTACATTTCAGTAGACTCTTAACATCTTGCTTGTTTTGCTCCATAATTAGTCCAAAATCGCCAAGTTTCACGTAATACTTGTTTTTACCTGAGAATTACAAAAGTAAACATTAACGTATCAATTCTCATATATAATATAATAAAACAAGTCAAATAAATAGGATAAATGATGATAATAAAATATACTTATGTGAGTTCATCAACATCCATTTAGATGACGTCCCCATTATGTGTGATAATAAAGGTGCTATTGACTTGAGCAAAAACCCCGTTCAACACTCCCGTACTAAACATATCGAAATTCGCCACCACTTCCTTCGTGATAATATTCAGAAAGGAAATATTTCTATTGAGAAAGTTCCTTCTCAGGACAATATCGCAGACATCCTTACCAAACCTCTCAAACGAGAATCCTTCAACTACCTTCGTCTAGGTCTAGGAATGATGGAACATGTTCCATAAACCTCATGACTCTTGAAGTCATCTCGTGTGTCTCGTTAAGTCTAGTTTAGGTTCCCTAGTCAAAGGAATTTATTAGGTATAAATTCTTTCCTCGTGTCATAAAGTCTCACTAAAACAGCGAGACTTATTCGTCAAACATCAAAATGAGACAGAAAACCATCCCTGCAGATATACGGCTCCGCTAAATGTGGCACGGCACCGTTAAATTTAACGGTACCGTGGAACCGTGCATCTGGAACATTCCGTATTTCTGTTCCCTTTTTCCACACCACTCATTCCAAACACTAGTACAAAAATGGGATTTAGTCACACATGCTGTTTTTCGAACAGCCACACAGTCGCCTTTTTATGTGACTAAATGTACCAGAATAAAATAAACAGCCACACTTAATCCGACTTGTGTGACCATTTCGGAATTACATCCAAGGCTATAGCCACACATTTGAATATTTTCGTGGCTATACGTATCTGGTAATTTTTTTTTTTGATTTTTTAGTCACTTATAATTTGGGACGTGTGACGGATACAAATAAGGTTGAAACATTAGTCACACTATATATATACATATGTGACAAATATATGTCACGCAATTGAAAAGTGTGACCAAAATCCATATATGGTCACACGAAGTAATTGTGTATGTGGCTAAATCATATGCTCAAGTTTGTCACACATTATTTAAGCGTGACTGCTAGTTTTTGTTGAAAATTTAGCCACATATGAATTTGAAATGTGTGACAACTGAAAAGTAAGTTTGAAGCATAGTCACGATATGCATTTAAAAGTGACAAATATATGTCACACACTTGAGATGTGTGACCAAATGTCATATATGGTCACACTAAACCATAGGCATACATGATTAAGTGTGACCAAAATTCGATACAAATAGTCACGTAAGTTAATATGTGTGTCTAAAGTTAAGTGTGTGTTTGCCTGCCAATTCCTAATGTGTATGGTCACATTTAATTGTAGCACAATCATGTGACTATAGGCTATACAATAGTAACACCATACCACAAATGTGCATCTAAATTATGTTTATGGCCACATTATAAGGGTATTATATGTGACCAATACATTGAAAATAGTCACACTGTGAAATATTCATGTGACTAATATGTATAGCAAAATGTGAACTCAGTTATCATTAACCTTGATATTAGTCACATTGAGTGTTTGTGTGACTAAATTCAAGATGTTACATATGGTCACATGAAGTATTTATTTAGGTGTCTAAATCATAGAGTCATATTTTGAGTTCAGACTGTTAGTCATGACTCTTCATTTAATTTTCCCCATTACAATGCTGGGATTTTATAGTCTATCTAGTTTAATGCAGTAGTATGTAAGTATGTTACTTGCCCCTAGCTGGAACCAGATTACTTGACTTTCTAAAGTCAATTTTCAACTTTATAATGAAGTAACATGTTACTAAAGTGCCTGCAAGTGCATATACATGATAAATGGAAACTGCAAATACAATAAAGCTTGACTGCAAGTGGACATATACATGATAAATTTCAGACTATACATTCTAGCAGTAATAACTATACATTCTAGCAGTAATAACTATACATACTAGCAGTAATAACTATACATGTTTAAGTCAAACTATACATTGTAGCAGTAATAACTATACATTCTATTTCTTGTCCTTGGGTCCTAGATACTCTTCCATCTTCCTGAGCAGTTCATATGACATGTCATCATAATTAAGCTGAAGCTTGAGTATTTTCTTCCCACGCAACATCTGATGTAGAATGTCTTTGTGAAACTTTAAAAGGTAATCCTTTTCTACAAGCATGTAGATCACCAACTCATTCACAGTTAAAGCATGTACTCCACATCGTTGAAAAATTTTCCATTCTTTAACAGTATTGTGCGTTAGTCTTCTCCAACATTCATCTTCATGATTTGGTTCAAACATTACCTTTAAATAATTCCAGACTTCTCTATCATAATTAGCTTGTTCTGGTGTCTTATTACCAAATCTTTGTTTGAGTAATTTCCATAGAGCTATCATATCTTGTCTATAAAAATCATGAACCATGTGAAGAAAGCTTACATACCTTCTAGAAGAACCATCATGCCTCTTAATATCGTAATAAACTGTTTCCCCAAAAGATCCAGACTTATAATCAACAATGGGATGTTTGACAGTTAAAGGTTTTGCATCCATGGCTTCACCTACAGAGTCAACTGCAAGTTCAGTGTGAGCTTGCATTTGTTCTTCAGCAACAGCTTGCTCAGTTTGTTCTTGTTTTCTCTTTTTACTGCTTTCTATTTCCAACTGTTCACCTGCTCTCTTTGAACTGTCATTCAAGAAGAGATCATTGTTTCTCTTGGCAATTGCATATAATTCTTCAATTCTTTTATCATCCAAGAATTTCAAATCCTTTAGTTTCCATCTGTCCACATTCTTCAAATACCTGCACATGAGTAGATGTTTATGATATGATGTACATATTGGGTATTGTTGATATTAATATAAATACCTTTGCAAAAACAAAAAAAAAAAAAAAAAAAAAAAAAAAAAAAAAAAAAAAAAAAAAAAAAAAAAAACTACCTGCACATGAGATCTCTTCTTTGTTTTTGAGTGGGTGGCTTGTTCTTCTTAGCTGCATATCTTTGTTCTGCATACAACTTCTTTTTTGCATCAAAAAATTCTTTCAGCATCCTGGCTTTTTCATCTACTGAGTACTTATCTTGCTCTTGTTTATGTAGTTTCTTAGCAAGCTCAGAATCAGCTGCAACCTGAGCCCTTTCCTCATCCCATGAAGCTATTAACTCTGCATCTTTTTCTTCTTGTATTCTCCTTTGTTCCAAAATTGTCTGATGTTCTGCATCATACTTTTGTGAGAATTTCATAGCAATTTCAGCATCAACTTTTAATTGCTCTTCTTTTGATAATGGTTTCTCCACAGGCTCTTCAGTAAGAATCCCTTTACCTTTGCCTTGTACCTGTGGAGTTGATTGTTTAGCTTTTGGAGAGGATGATGGCTCTTGTATCACAACACCTTTGGTTACTGGTTTTGCTGTCTTCAGCTCAGCAAGTACACTAACAGCATTTGCAAAAACCTCTGGTGTAGCAGTACTAGCTTTTGTAGTACCAGCTGTAATTGGCTCAGTAGCACTATCAGCATTTGTAACCTTGCCCAGATGATGATCAATCACCACTTGATTCCCTTGGTTATCCTCCCCTGAAACTTTGCCTTCATTCCCTCCCTGTTTGGGAGCATCCTTAGAAGCTTCAGAAGATTTAACCTTTTGTTTGGGAATTCTTGATCCTTTGACTCCTTCTAAATACCTAACCCTTCTCTTCAAAGCCTTTATCTCCCCACCTTGAGCTTTGATGACTCTATCTTGGGAAGAAGCTATTGCTCGCAGATCACCAATTTGTGCAGACAGCTTGGCACAGGTATCCTTCAATTCATTCAAAAGTTGCATACTATCCTCACCACTTCGGCTTGTGTTACCTAGCCCGAGAGGTGGATCACTGGAAAAGTTAAGTTCAGTCTCACCCCTAGGATGAACATCCGAACCCCCCATTGTTTCCATGTGACTGGGACCTTCACCTGAATCAGTTCCAGAGGAACTTTCTTCATTAGAAGTTGTCTTGGTTCGGGTCTTAATGATGTTACCACTGTCCTGTGCTGCTACTAAGCTAGACACAGTAGTGGCAGCCCTTGCCAACATGTCACTCTCCCCCCCAGTGACATCCTCATCTGCAACAGTTGGTATAGAACCACTAGCCTGAGGTAGCTCAGTGTTCTTGGTGTTAGTCCTACGTTTATAGGTCTTTTGTTGTTGTTCTATGGGTGTGTGATGGGTACCAGCTGGGATTGCTGAACCTTCACCCATTTGGGTTTGGGCTAGTGCCAACATTGTTGGAAACAAAGGTGTCACTCTCCCTGAAAAATCTTTTCCAACCCTACTCATATTAGCAAAAACCTTTTTGGTAAGGCAGGGAGTGGGATAAACATTTTTGTGACTTTTCTTTTTTTTAAATTGGTTGTCCAAAAAGAGTTGCAAAAACCTTGGATATAGAAAATATTTAGCCAAAGAACCATCCAAGTTCTTAACCATATTATCAAAAATTAATTTTGAGAAATTAAATCTTTGAGTATTTTCAGCCAAACAAATTATAGCAGAAGCTAAATTACTGCTAAATTCATTCCATGCAGTGGTCTTTGGACTTAGACACACTAAGACAGTATGAATTAAGAATTTCCACTGAGGAGAAAAATTACCTTTTTGGAACTTTAAAGCATCTGTATATCTCTCATAGCCCATCAGTGCAAGTTTTTCAAAGATTGTAGTATTTGGAAGATTCTCAACTCCGTTAGCATCATCTAGGAGAAGATCTCTTCGAATAGACGCCTCTGTAATGATAATCATCTGCCCATCTACAAGGGCATGGATTTGTGCTTCCCCATTAATAGTTTGGACCTTAGCAGACGACCAAAACTGGATAATGTTGGAAGTATATATAGTAGGTTTTACTGTTAATGCAAACTTAATATAGCTTGCATTAAGGAAATCAATGATCTCAGTAAAATCTACAGACTTATTGGATTTTTCTAAAAAGGCAACATTATTATGAGGTTCGGTAAAAGTTAGGTTCGACATTATGATTTGATTTGGGGGTTTTGCAATTTGACAATTAAAATTCGATTAGGGAGTGGAAGAGAGAGAGTAATGTGTGCGTGAATGTGATTGTGTGCAGCAATTGGGGGTTTATACACTTAAAGTAAAAAGTGATACAAACTACCCTGCACTCCCAACCACTGCTAAAAGGATACCCAGCAGTACAACGTTTCGCTAGCAGTACAATTGTTTACCTAGCATTACAATAATAATAACTGTATTCAAATATCATAAACTTGTACATAATAACTGCATTCATATATTAAACCAAGTCAAAATAAGTTTACATTTACATAGGCAAAATATACATAGGCAAAATATATAAAGAAAAGATACATTAAGACACATATTTACTAGCTTCAATACTTCTGTAAACATCAACTATTTTCTCTCTTTCTTCTTCTATTTTTTGTTCCTCTCCTCAATTTTCTTCTGATGCTCCTCAATGACCTCTAAATCTTTCTTGTTCCTTTCTTCATACATCTTTATACGCTTGTTGTGAATTTCTAACAATGTGTTTTCAACACCATACTGGCCTTTACTACATTTCTCCCAAATATTTTGGGATATGCCAATTTTTTTATATTTTTCAGGCATTGGTGGAGGAGAATCATCCCTTGGGCGTTTGTTTTTGTTGGAAGAAGGAGTTGAAGAGGAGTCAGCCATTGAAATTTGAAATTTATTTTCTAATGAAAATATCAAAGGAGTTGTATATGGTACGGTTGATTAATTATGAACGGTTTTCCATGTCGAGTTGTACAAATAGGCTAGAGAGGTATACGAACGGTTCCCAATACTTTAGGCGGGAAGAGGGACCATCGAGAGGCGCCAAAAGTAAACAGATGGATAATATTGATCGGATTTGGTTTGTGTTTGGTTTGGATTTGACTAGTGTAGTTGATCTAGAAGTGTGTTTGGTGTTGGATTGACTAATTGACTTTTTCATTAGGGTAATTGATATTTTCTATATTAATGATGTTTAATGTAATTTGTGTGCTAACTTTAATGACTAATTGACTTTTTCATTAGGGTAATTGATATTTTCTAGTACATGTTTAATGTAAATACATGCTATAATATCTATCACAGTCTGAATGTGTTTGAGAAGTATGGGTATATTTAGGCCACTTCCAACAATAACTCAACCTTAACAAATTAAAATTCAAATTCAAATTCAAATTCAAATTCAAACGTAAGATAAAGTACAACATATTAACGCTGCGTTAACGCAGGTTAGCCCCAACAATTAAAATTCAAAGTCACGTTAATAAAACGTGTGCATTTGTACCCTATAAATACCAATGCTTCTGAAGCACAAGTCACACAGAAACACATTCCAAACTTCTCAAATACTCAAGATCCAAGCATCTCAAATTCAAGATGTCTTCCAGAAAAGATTTCGGGCAACAATTTCCAAGCCCACCTCGCCAAAAGGATTTTGGCCAACAATTTCCAAGCCCACCTCGCCAAAAGGATTTTGGCCAACAGTTTCCAAGCCCACCTAGCGAAAATGAAAAATTCCATACTCCACCCGAGCATATCTTTCTGGTTTTCCAACCGGAAAATTTTCCGGTGAATAATCAACCTGAAAATGAACCGGTTCCCAACCAAGACCCAAATCCGTTTGGGTTAACTGAGGAACAACTTAGGCAAGAGGAAGCAGATATGCAAGTCCTCCTGGAAATGGAAGCACTTGAAAGAGAAGAGGAAGCTGATCGTTTGGAGCGGCAAGCCAGGGAGGATGAAGAACGTAGGCAAAGGTGGGAGTCTGGTTTTTTCACACCTTCCGAATCCTCTAAAGATGGTTACCCAGATTCAAATGATAGTTTTTATTAATCGTCCGTTGTTTATGTTAATCGTATGTTGTTTATGTTAATCAATCGTTGTTTATGTTAACGTAGTTTTTATTTGACATTTAATGTATTTCTATTTCATGTTTAATGTATTTCTATTTCATGTTGAATGTATTTGTATTTGATACTTTATTTTCAATTTATAAATTGAATTGAATTTGAATTGAATTGATAAATTTTAAATATATCCCGCCCTTTTGTTTAATTTGAATTTGAAAATTTAAAATTTAAATATCCCGCTCGTTATTAATATGTTGTACTGTTACTTTACATTTGAATTTGAATAATACTCGTACGGTTACTTTTACTTTCAATCTGATTTTTAAAATAGCCTCCAACGGCTAGTTTAACGGCTTTCCACTATCAAAGCCACTTTCACAACACTTCGTTTTCTCACACAACTTCTTATAAAACTCTCTCGCAAGTATCACTAATTTTAACACAAACACTGTGGCTAACAAATTAACTAGCAGAGGTGCAAAAGGCTATCCTCACCCGATTACGCAATGAACAAGAAAAAGAACTCAAATTGATTAACAATTTGCTAGGTGATCAGATAACTCGTATTATGCTACAGATGCATAATCGTGCTGATCCAGAGGTCGAAAGGTTGCGTGAGTTGCCTCAAGACCATCCAGCTATCAGGGTTGGTCTAGAAATTAAACTCTTTTAAGAAATGATGAAACAGGGTCGAAAGGTTGCGTGAGTTATTGTTGGGTGTGTTGCTCATGTACAAACATATAATCTCGGCTCATTCGTTAAACATCTCGTATACAACCATATCATCTCGGCTCATTCAATTCGTTAAACATCTCGTGTATAACCATATCATCTCGGCTCATTCGTTAAACATCTCGTATATATACAACCATATCATCTCGGCTCATTCGTTAAACATCTCGTATACAACCATATCATCTCGGCTCATTCGTTAAACATCTTGTGTATAACTAAAGCTCAGTTAATTAAGGGTGAGTGTGTTAAAGCTGACGTGGCATTGTGTTAAAGTTTAAAGCTGAGTTATTGTTGGGAGTGGTTAGAGTATTTTCTTTTGTTTTTTCGGTGGATTTTAGCGTGACTTAATCTTAATACCGCCAATTTTGTCCATATAATATTCAACTACGTACGGATAACTGATACCCGCGGGGAAACCCTCGGGTATCCGGTGGGATATGGGGCGGGTACGGGTATATTATAAACGGGTTCGGTTATGGGTATACTAAAACCCGCCCCGAACCCGAACCGTTGCCATCCCTATTTACCGGCTATAGCCGGATTTCACCGCCACGTCATCACCATTAGTTTTTTTTTTTTTTTTTTTTTTTAAACAAATCTTGCCACGTCAGCTATAGTTAAACCAAACCACAAATTCAATATTCAACCAGCAATTAATCCCTTTACCCGGTCATTTGTAAACACACACAAAAATCAATAAACCCTAATCAACACACACATTCTTATGGCAAACACAAGCACGCAAACAATGAAACCAAATAACAAAAAGGTAATTAGTAATTTGTGTTTTGTAAATGTAATTAGTAAGGGTACAATAACTAGTAATTATGTAAGTATTTTGGTTTGTTAAATGGGTAGTACTCGTAGTTTGTACTGTTGATGTGATGGTTGCACAGTATGATACATTATTTGCGATTATTAAGATAGTACTCTATAAATTTGGAGCCAAAAATTTGATTTATTCAAGTTTATGCTTTAATTAACAGGTTCAAATGCAAAATTTTCAAATAATTCAATTGTTAATTTCAAATTACAACTTGGAGGCAAATTTTTGGATCGGAATTTTTTGAATCACAAACGATTCATATTCTTGGTGTATAGCCTCTTTTCTCTCCTTAAAAAAAAGACTGCAAATAAAAAACAAAAATCAAATCTTCTCTCACCATTACTTTCCAAGCTAACCCATAATCATTTTCTTTTACCCTTTGTTGCTCAAGAGTCATGGAAACTGAACCCATTGTTGATAACCATACTTTGCTTCCTCTTGATCATATTGTACATGATGATAACGCCTTAGAATATGAATCCGAAAAGTCTTCTGATGAAGAAGATATAGATGAGCCTGTAACCAACCAAACACCTGAGATACTAGCTAAGAGGGGCTCAACCAGGCTAGTAAAGTTTCGCGCGAAGCATGACAAACCTGGTGCAATAAAGCTCAAGGTAACCTTCGATGCATTTGGTAGGGTAACAGGGGAAAACAGAGCAGTGTTTGTGAGTTTTTTAGGAGATGTGGCTCGTGAGCAGATAGGTGTGAAGATTCTACACTGGAAGAAGGTGAATAAAGAATCAAGAGATAAACTATGGGATGAAATCTTGGTACATATATACTATTTTGTAACCCAGTACTACATAAGTTTATGTATGCAGTTACATTATGTGCAACTAATTAACAACATTGTGTTAATCTTTTCAGAAATTTTTTGTTGTTGACGTCCAATACAGAAAATTGATAATGATTCGTCTTGGTAAAATGCTAAGGAATTACAGAAGGAAGCTCAAATTCAACTACATTTTGCCCAACCTAAATACACCTTCCAAACTGAATGAAGTCCCGGACTTGTATAATACAATAATGAAATCAGAAGACTGGGTCGAGTATGTTAAATACACGACCACCGAAGCATACAAGGTTTTAATTAGTCATCTTTAATTAAGTGTATATGTCATTTTATTATTTTCAGTTTGCAGCATTACCGCATCTAAACGCCTTATGATTTTGTGTTTTTAGGAGAAATCTAAGAAAGGTAAAATGGCGCGTTCCCAAAATATTTATCAGCATAAAATGGGACGAGGTGGATATGCTTATGTCAAAGAGAAAATGGTAAGATTACACAATGTTTGTTTTACCAATTAAGAGACGATCAGTATGAGAAATGAATCTGTTTACATTGCCCAATTTGCACATTTGCATTAATACCCTCATATTTTCGATTATCTTGGTTTAACTATACATGTGTAAGCATCCTCATATTTTCGTTTATCTTGGTTTAACTTTACATGGGTATGCATTTGATGTTTATTAGATCCAAAATAAAGAGATTGAAGCGGATGAAGAACCCCCCCCCCCCCCCCCGTGATGTAATGTGGGTGAAAGGAAGGGTAAACAAAGACGGCGAATACCCAAATGATGATATTAAATCAAAGGGAGATGAACTTGTAAGTTTGACTGCTAATTCTATTATTATGCTTATATAGCAGCAACATTTAACTGTGTACTAGCAGTAGTAGCTTGTATACCAGCAGTTACTCTAACAGCATCAAGAAGACTTTTAATCCCAACATTTCCTATATTTTTTGTGCAGAAAGAAGCTGATGACAAGATCAAGGAAGGAACATCGGGTTTTGATGATGGCACTGATGCCATGACATTTGTATTTGGTAAGGAAAAGGGCGGTTATGCCAGAGGAGTGGGAGGTGCAGTAACATACAAAGAGTATTTTGGCCTTCCTCGAAGAAAACAAGAAGCCAATGAAAAAATTGCCTTACTTCAAACTCAACTGGATAATGAGAGACGCGAGCGTGAAGAAAAAGATAAATTGATCAAGAAATTGTCCGCCGAGATGACCGAAAAAGATGTGCAGGTCAATAAATTATCCGGTGAGGTGGAAAACACAAATATAATGCTTTCTCAAATTCTGCAACAGTTGAATGATAAAGGGATGACTATAACTCTGCCAACTGATCAACCATCGCCAATAGCCTCAGTTGTAAGCCATTTTTTATGTTGTTAACAATTTCATTTTCTAATGCTAACACCACTGATGCTAATGATACTAGGCATTGAACATAAACTGATGAGTGACTGTATTTCTTAATTTATATTGCAAGTGACTCCAATGGCCATTGACAATATTGCAGGTGACTCCAATGGCACTCAGACAAGTGGTGTTGTAAGTCCTAAAGATGCGGGAATTGAGGAGAAATCCAATGGCCTTGAAACTTCTAAAAAGGTAACGGAAACAATGGTAAGTCTAGTAATAAAAGATCGCCCTTTGATTTTTGAATTTTACATACATGATCGACTAATGTACCGTGTTTTATATATACGTATAGGAACCTGTTGCTAAAACTGTCAGGCCTAAGCATAACCTTAAGTCACGACGAAACGGGTCTCCAGATTCCCAATCGCTACAAAATGTGTCGTCTCCAACACAACCACTGCCAACAGTATGTATTTCAACATGTTTCTTGTTACTCTTTTGTTTAAATAATGTAACGTGTTTTATATATACATATAGGAACTTGCTAAAACTGTCGGACCCAATAAGCCAAAGCAAAAGAAGCGACGAAACGGGTCTCCAGATTCCCAATCGCAACAAGATGTGTCTCTAACACAAGCACTGCCAACAGTATGTATTTCAACATGTTTCTTGTTATTCTTTTGTTTAAATAATTTCTGATATATACATGCAAAAAAATTTTGTTTGTAGACACTTAAGTGCAAACTCTGGCACATAAAGAAATCAAATATCATTGCTTTTGGTACCGTATACCAGTCTCATGGAAAGCAAATGCTGCATAACCTACCACTCCCAAATGATTGCTACAGAGTGTCAATTGATTCATCGTTAGTTGATGCAGCATGCATACCGGACGTAGCAAATAATGGGTTCAAAACAGTTAAGAAAGTCGAAGGTGGTTTCGTTGCATGGCCAAAGGATCAAGTTATTTTTGAAGAGGTGGTACGTACATGTGTTTTTTCAACCTACATATATAATTATTCATATGTAATTCAATGTTTGATAGAAGCGTCTTTTGTTTACTACAGGTTACACCAACAAACCATGTGACTAAATGTGTACCACAGGCACCAACGAAGAAACAATATATATCTGCTAACGACTTAAGGCAAACTGCTAAGGGGGTGAAGGTTCAAAAGTCTTTAGATATTTGATTAATTAAGTACGACATTCCAATTGTATATTCTGTCCAGTTATATACATTCGAGTTTAATTCAATTTGAAATTTCTTGTGTTTTTTAATATTGTTTTATATATAATATATATACACATTCCAGCAGCACTAGCATAGTACTAGCAGCAGTAACTCTGCTTCAGCAGGACTACCTTGGACTACCTTAGTACTGCTAGCAGTAGCAACTCTGCTCCAACATTATTGGTCACTCTTTGTTTAATTTGATGTGTGACTAAATAGTACCAAAGGCCACACAAAATAAAAATTCATGTGACCATTGGAAGAACAATAGTCACGCAAAATACACATTTCTTCACTTTAAACAGCATATGGTCACACTTATTAACAACTTTGGCCACTTTATGCTTAATTGTATGTGACTAAATACCCAAAACAAGCATGCTTTGTGTGACTAAATATTATAAAAGGCCACACAAATATAAAATTCAAGTGGCCATTGGATGATCAATAGTCACACAAAATACAAATTTCTTCACTTTAAACAGTATATGGTCACACTTATCAACACTTTTGGCCACTTAATGCTTAATTGTATGTGACTAAATAACCAAAACAAACATGCTTTGTGTGACTAAATATTACAAAAGGCCACACAAACATAAAATTCATGTGGCCATTGGATGATCAATAGTCACACAAAATACACATTTCTTCACTTAAAACAACATATGGTCACACTTATTAACACTTTTGGCCACTTTATGCTTAATTGTATGTGACTAAATACCCAAAACAAACATGCTTTGTGTGACTAAATATTACAAAAGGCCACACAAACTAAGAATTCATGTGACCATTGGATGATCAATAGTCACACAAAATACACATTTCTTCACTTAAAACAGCATATGGTCACACTTATTAACACTTTTGGCCACTTTATGCTTAATTGTATGTGACTAAATACCCAAAGCAAACATGCTTTGTGTGACTAAATATTACAAAAGGCCACACAAACTAAGAATTCATGTGACCATTGGATGATCAATAGTACACATTTTTTTCACTTTAAACAGCATATGGTCACACTTATTAACACTTTTGGCCACTGTTTTTTAAATTGTATGTGACTAACTCGAAAAAAACAACACACGATGTGTGACTAAATCATCACAAACGTCACATTTATTATATTTTCGTGTGGCCATAGGATGGGAAATAGTCACACATACTGATGAATCCAACAAAACTTGTGCCTAATTAGTCACACATATTCGGGTTTTGGTCACTCTTTTTCGATGAAAACGGCCACAAACTAAACAATGTGACCATATGATACCTATGGTGGCGCGACTTTTTGTCACACACACCCAAAAAAACGTGTGTGACTATATGCATATAGTTACGCATTTTGGGTGTGACGAAAGGTAATATCTGTACCAGTGAAACCCTCATAACCTTAGCAACTGCTGTCATAACTTAACCTCACACCTAAAATTTAATTACACCCCTTCAAGATCATATTCAAGACATCGAGTTTCAATATCCTCAATCATTCTCACCCTTTTCAACAAAAATTGTAAGTCATCTTACTCTAATTTTTCTTTGTTAGGAACACGTTTTAATATATTTCAAGTCTTGTTCATTTGCGATAAAATGTTGCTAATATGGGTTATATTGTTTGTAATATGTGACCGGTCCATTAGTAGCCCATGGGCCGGCCACCCATGTGAAATTCCTTCTAGAAACAATTAGCATAGGATGACCTAATGGTTTGCCTATAAATAGAAGGCAAGGGCTCCTCATTTTGTGTGGGTTTTTCATGTATGTAGCGTAAGCTTTGTCTCTCAATCGTATGAAATGAATTACCTTCTAAATTTCTCTTCTTTATCTCTCATTCTCTCCTCTTATTAGCTTATTCTCTTATCTCTATATCGTAGCTTATTAGATTACTAGTAGTAAGTGCTTATTATCTTTCATACGTGTGTGTATTGTTGAGATAGTATCGACCTTCAAGTGGTATCATTCGCCAAAGGGATAGTTAGGATAGTGTTTTGAGTAGATCTAATCGTATTTTAGGTTGGTTTTAAGGATTAAGTAAGGTTTCTGTTCTAGTTTCATCGTTAATCTCTTTTTGTTGGCACGTGTTCATCATCTCGTCAAAAAGCTCAACAAATCTCATCAAATTTCCATTTACAACGCTATTGATCTTAAATTTCATCATACTTTGTGGTTTCTAATCGTTAACAATCAAAACAATCTGTTTGTTATTGGTTTTCTAGACGATTTAGTGAAATCCGGGAAAGTCGCGTATTGGAAAAGTTGGTGAAAAGTGCATTTTGGCTTCTGGGTGAATTCCGACAACTTAGGGTTTATCGCGGTTCGAATTCCGACAAGTTAGGGTTTCATCGCAATTGGCAGATCTTCAGATTATCGGCATTGGGACTCAGTATTTTACTTTCTTGCATAAGAAAGTGAAAATACTTCGACTTGGCTGCTTCTCATCTCTTGTATAAGAGTTGAGAATTATTGAAATTGGAATTTAGATAAAATTATCGAAATTGCCATAAAATATCGCAATTCTGATAAATTATCGCAAATTGCCTTTTCTATCGCAATTTAAGATAACTTATTCAAATTGTCATTTTTATCGCAATTTTAAGTTTTATCGCAATTTCTATTTTCCTTATCGCTATTTGGAGTTTATCGCAATTGGGTGAACAGTACTTATCGCAATTGGGTGAACAGTAATTGTCGTAATTGGACAAAAATCTTCAGTTAACCAAATCCAACTTAACATAACTCATCACACAAATCTTAAGTATCTTCAAGATCCAGACATGTCTCAACCACCTCACTTCAATTACTACTATCAGCTACTGCAATATCCACAACAACAGCAATTTCATCCTCAGTATCAACAACAACAAGCATTCGTGCAACATCATCAATTTCTCTCTCCACCACAAGTATCTCCATAACAAATCATGCAACAGAATCAAATGCAGAACTATCCATCCTACTACAAAGAACCACATTGGTTTAATAAGATGTGTGAGGCAATCAGCAGTCAGCAATCCCGTCATGAAGCTGGAAATCAGGAAACTCCACCTATGCTGACACCTGGTAACTATGTGCAATGGGCTAGTAGATTCCTCAGATTCATTAAACTCTGAAAACCCCATGAGAAATATCTTAAGCAAGCCATTGAAGAAGGACCCTTTCCACTTCCAGTAACTGTTGTTCCAGGAACTTCAGAAAGAGAAGAAACATCAACTCCCATTGCTGTCGCTAACTACACAACTGAACAAACACTGCAACAAGAGGCAAATCAATTGGCAATGTCTTACATACTTCAGGGAATTCCCAATCCTATTTACCGAAGTATTGATGCTCAAAAGACTGCCAAAGACATGTGGGAACATGTGCATCTTCTAATGAAAGGAACATAGTTAAATCAAGAAGATCTTGAGTCAAAGTTGTACATGGAGTACACTCACTTTATCATGGAACCAGGGGAAACTATTGAATCATACTACCACCGTTTCAAAAACATTGTCAATGACCTCGATCGTCATAATATCAAGTTACCAAGGATTGCTATCAATTCCAAATTCCTAGGATGCCTTGGACCAGAATGGCAGAAATATGCAACATTTGTCAGGCAAACAAAGAAGAATGGTGAAGTCAAGTATGAACTAATGTATGACTATCTGAGACAACATCAATCTGAGGTAGATAAGGAAGTTGCAGCACGAGGCAGTCTCATATCAGCACCAACATCTAATTCGCTTGCTCTTGTTGCTCAATCCATCTTTCCACTACCAAACCAGGAATTTGGTCAATTATCTTTCCAACCAAGTTTTCAACCACAACCTTCCAACCAAATCGTTCCATATGAAGCACCATCACAATACTCTGACAACCAAATGGTCCCTTATAACAACTCAGATTCCATGATGTACTCAAATGTTGATTATGATGAAGAAGAGGATGCATTCAACTCTCTCAATGAAGCATTTGGATTAATTGCTAAGGCATTTGGAAAGTTCACCAACAAATCCAACAACCGTCTTCGTTCATCATCCAATACCAGGAATCAAGCTGTTATTAACGATGGTAGAGTGGAAATTCAGAATCGGTCTTCGGGCAGATATGGTTCAAGAAACACTGGAAACTATGGGTCTCAGAGGTTTCAGTCAGGAGGGAACAGGTTCAATTCTGCAGGGGGTAACAGGAACAGTATGGGAACTACTCAGAGAAGAAATCAGATGGCTGGGAATGCACAGAAAGGCATTGCAAATACTTCAATCACGTGCTACAACTGTGGTGGGAGTGGTCATATGGCAAATGCTTGCTCTAAGCCTAGGACTCAGGGTAGTGCATATCACAAGGAAGCTCTTCTGATGGCTCTCAAGGATGAAAAAGCTGCAGGAATGTTGACTCAGAACGAGCAAAGCTTTATGGCCAATGCTGCATCTGATGATGAGATGGAAGATCTTGAAGCAAATGCTACAGTAATGCTCATGGCAAACATGCAGGAGATGAACATGTCCGAGACAGTCCCGGTTTATGATACCAATGGTCTATCTCAGGTACCTGATCCACAATGTCTTATACATGAAATTGCTTCACCATCTGCATCTTCATCTACAAATGAAAATTCTGTTCAACATAATTCATCATTCTCATCTCCATCAGATGATCAAATAAACACTGTTGTATCATTTGATGATGATAAAACCGTCGTTTCATTTGATGATTCTATTGACGATGAAAATTATGATCATCTTGAACAAAATGATCCTTTGCCTAATCAAGATTCAGAGCTTCAGGCCTTGTTAATGACCACCCAATCACAAATTGAGAAATGCAATGAAATCAATCAAAATCTAAAAGCAAAAATTGCATTGTTAACAAAGGACAATGAGTGCTATAAACTACAACTTTCAAGATATCAGAAACAAGAAAAACGTGAAAAAGGTTTTGAGATTGCTTTCCAAAAAGAGTACGTAAAAGTTCAAGATTTAGAAAGTCAAGTTCGTGAGCTAACCGTTTCCAAGGCTGAGCTCCTCTCTCAAAAAGAAAAGGATCAATTTGAATTCAAAAAACAAATTGATACTTTAAATTCTGAGCTGTTAAAAACTCAATCCGAGCTTTCAACATCTCAAAATAATCTTCTTGCAGAAAAGCAAGCCTCAAGTAAATGCGTCAACTCATATCTTGAAGAAATTGTCACTTTGAAATCCAAACTTAAAGAGTTTCAAACTATTGTATACAAAAATGGTGAATCAATAACTCAAATTCAAAGGCTAACAGTAAAACCAGTTCCGAAAGGATTTGGATTTGGTATTGGCTGTGACCAACCACGTTTTCTTTCTAAAGCACTCAGCAAAAATCCCAAGTTATACAATGCAGAATTATTACTTGATGATACCTTTCAAAGAGTTGTTGTGCTTAGTAATGATGAAGAACTTGCACATCTTGAACGTCAAAAAGAACTTGAGAGTCGACCAAAAATAGACAAAGATTTTTCCAGAGTTCATTATGATTATAACGCAAGACCTCATATCAGTAAATCATTTGTCCCTCCAAAGGACAAACCAGAACAAACGTTGTTAAACACCTACATACATGCTTCTTCTTCAGTAATTCCTGTGTCCAAGACTGTTACACATCTCAAGGATGCTTTGACAGAGGATGAAGTTGATCCACAAATGCCTCAAGAATGTCGAATTCTTCGATATTTTAAGACATTTATGGAAGACATATTTTTTTTGGAGAATAAAATTGAGTTTAGTTCTCAAATCGAAGTCTCAACTTTTCTTTCCCCAGTCGCAAAAGAAAAGCGAGATATTCTTCAAAAGAAAATTCTGCCCCATGTCAAACATCTGAATAAATGTGCAACACAATGGGAACAAGAATTACAAACGGAAGTAGCATCTATGAAGAGCATTTTCAAAGCTAAAGACGACAAAGTTCAAAGAAAAAAACTTCAAAAGAAAACTTTAGCAAAAGAAAATGATCGACTCTTAGAAAAAGTTATGTGTTATGACGTTGTTTCTGTGATAATGAATTCGCTTTATAAGTCATGCAATGAGTTACTTGTGTATGATCATGCTGTAAATGTTGAGATGTTGCAAATGGAGATAGAAAATTTGGTAAAAGAGAATGAGGATCTTCGTCAAATCAACCATGATGTGGAAAACAAAATTTTCAATCTTCAAAAGAGGCTTGACTGGTGTCAACATCAAAGTGTCATATTTGAATTAAATTACCAACATCTAAAAACATCTTTGTCATTTCAAAACAGTCATACTTCTGAAAATGAGAATCAAAATGAAAATGATGTCTTAAGACATAAACTGTTTGAATATGAAAAGGATCTGGATGAAATTATTCAAAATAGAAATGACACAGTCCGCCTCAACAGAATTTTAGATTCAAAAAATCAAGAATACCAACACATCATTGTTGATCTGAAAAAGAAAATCAGAGGTTTAGACAAAGGCAAAGCACAAGTTTATAAGATTTCCCCAGGGATGTATGTAGTAGACAAGGCAATTACCCAAGCATCAGACTTAACCACTAATGAAACTACTTCAATTTCCACAGGATTAGATACCATGTCTAAGACTAGCAACTCCAAGACCTACAAGAAACAACAGAAGCGTAGAGTCCAAAAACCTAGGAATGGATCATCTAAGTCTGCAGAAGTTAAAGCAAGTAGTTCGAATAAAACGCATGTAATATCAGGAATACAATCAAACTTATCTAAGTCTAATTCTAGTAATGATGTAACAGACGTTAAATCTATGAATGTTAATGATGATGTTATGATTGATGCTAGTTGTATTGTTTGTCGTGCTGGTATATTATCTGGTGATCATCAAAACTGCATTGCTAAAACTCTGTTGAAACGTAAAAAGAAACGAACTAGTGGCTCTTCCTCTAGGCTCAAAACTGTTGCCAAGTCCATTTTAGGGAAACCACCACTAGTAGTTTCTGAGCAAACCATAGAAACACCCATAGCCAAACCCAAGACAACCAAATCACCTAGTGCATTTATTAGGAAAAAGGCTGAGACTAGTTGGACATGGCAACGTTGGTTACAAAACACAGCAAGTTTTACATGGGTTCCTAAGATAACTAAATCTTGTGTTACTAACCCAACGGGTCCAACCGTTACCAATTCTCCACCTGTTTCCAATATTTGTGATGCAGGTGATACAAATTGTCCTCTGGATTGTTGCTAGCGGGTGTTCCCAACACATGACTAGCAACCTCAAGCTTCTCACAAACTTTATCGCAAAGTTCATCGGAACGGTCAGGTTCAGGAATGATCACTTCGCAGCAATAATGGGCTTTGGAGATTATGTTAATGGGAACATTGAGATCAGTCGTGTATATTATGTTGAAGGCCTTGGTCACAATCTATTCTCAGTGGGACAATTCTGTGACGGAGAATTAGAAGTAGCATTTTGGGAGAAAACTTGCTTCATTCGTGATCTTCAAGGAAATGATTTGATGAAAGGAAAACGGGGAACCAGTCTATACACCATATCCTTTGAAGGCATGACAGCATCATCTCCTATCTGTTTACTCTCCAAGGCTAATCCCACAAAGGCTTGGTTATGGCATAAAAGATTGTCTCATCTCAATTTCAAAACCATGACTGACCTTGCAAGGAATAAATTAGTTGACGGATTACCCAAATTCAGATATGCCAAAGATCATTTGTGTTCTGCATGTGAACAAGGGAAAAGTCACCGTGCTCACTTTCCTCCCAAAACAGAACATAGCACAGATCATGTCCTACAGCTGCTACATATGGATTTGTGTGGTCCAATGCGGGTTCAAACTATAAACGGGAAAAGGTATATTTTGGTAATAGTGGATGATTACTCACGATGGACATGGGTCTACTTTCTTTGGACAAAAGATCAAGTTCCTTCAATGGTCATCACGTTTCTTACGAAGATTCAAGTTCAAGTCCGTAACACCGTCAGGATTATTCGAACAGACAACGGCACTGAATTTAAGAATCAAACCCTTCGGGAATACACTGAGAAGCATGGGATTGTTCATCAATATTTAATTGCTCGCACTCCCGAACAGAATGGTGTAGTTGAAAGACGAAACCGTACGCTTGTGGAAGCAGGTAGAACAATGTTGATCAATGCCCAATTACCAGATTACCTTTGGGCTGAAGCTGTTAATACTGCATGTTATACCCAGAACCGCGGCATGATCAACAGACAACACAACAAAAGTCCATATGAGCTTATTCAAGGCAGGAAACCAAACATCAACTACTTTCATGTTTTTGGAGCACTGTGTTAACCAAAAAATGATAGAGATGATCTTGGTAAATTAAAGGCTAAAGCAGACATCGGGATATTTGTTGGCTACTGTGAGAATTCTAAGGGATATTGAATTTGGAATTGTCGGACCGGGGAAATTCAAGAAACTATACACGCCAATTTTGATGAACTCACGGAAATAGCTTCTGAGCAAGACCGCTTAGAACCCGAACATAACCATCTAAACTTCCCTGAATCTTCGGCTGCACCCCTACCCTTTAACAGGAAAGATCTGGAAGATTTGTTTGCACCAATGTTTGATGAAGTTTGTGTTAGTAGTGCATCAGATGCTTCCACCAGTTCCGCTGCTCAACATGTCCCAAATCAAGCACCTGATCAATCTGCAACTACTTCTACAGCAGTTGATAATGATGCACCTCAACCTGAACCCTCATCACCCATGGAACAAACACCTCCACCTGCAGTTGAAGATTCTTCCCCCACTCCTAACCAAGTTCCCACACCTTCAGGGTATGACGGGAATGTATTTTTTAATCCATTTGCTCCACCACCAACCATTCCAGAAACAGGAGAGTCATCCTCGAGCAATATGGACCCGTCATATCACCATAACAACATTCAACATTTCCCATCCATCCACAAATGGACAAGAGATCATCCCTTGGTAAATATAATTGGAAATCCTGACAATCCAGTCATGACAAGACAAAAACTTCACTCAGATAGTGAACAATGCATGTATGCACTCACTGTCTGTCAATCTGAACCTAAAAACATCAAAGAAGCCCTTACATATGACAACTGGATTGAATCCATGCAAGAAGAGCTGGAATAATTCAAATGTTTGGAAGTATGGGAATTAGTGGAAAGACCAGATGGAGTTTATGTTGTTGGATTGAAATGGATTTGGAAGAACAAGCTAGATGCAGATGGTACCGTCATCCGTAACAAGTCCCGACTGGTAGCAAAAGGGTATAGCCAAGAAGAGGGTATTGACTTCGAGGAATCATTTGCTCCAGTGGCTCGGATTGAGGCAGTTCGAATGTTTCTGGCATACGCAGCCCACAAGAACATCACAGTCCATCAGATAGATGTGAAGATGGCATTTCTCAATGGACAACTCCGAGAAGAGGTGTACGTATCACAACCAGAAGGCTTCGTGGACCCAGATCATCCAAACCATGTATATCGGCTTAAGAAAGCCCTATACGGCCTTAAACAAGCCCCAAGGGCGTGGTACGATAAACTGTCTGCATTTCTCCTTGCTAATCATTTTACCAAAGGAACTGTTGACCCGACTTTATTTATACAGACACACGGGGAAGCCATTCTCATTGTTCAAATTTATGTGGATGATATTATTTTTGGTTCAACCAATAAAAAATATTCAAACGCTTTTTCTAAACTGATGAAACAAAACTTTGAGATGTCTATGATGGGTGAACTTAAATTCTTTCTAGGATTGCAAGTTCATCAGTCGCCCCGTGGTATATTTCTAAGTCAGTCAAAGTATGCTCAGGAAATCCTAAAAAAGCATGGTATGACCAGCTGTGACACCTATAACACCCCCATGTCCTCCTCATCCCCGAAGCTAGATGCTGACATACATGGGACACCCATTGATCCTACGAAGTATCGTAGTATGATTGGTTCGATCATGTATCTCACGGCTGGCAGACCGGATGTTGTATTTGCCACATATCTTTGCTCCCGCTATCAGTCTAGACTGACTGAACGGCATTTGTCAGCCGTTAAAAGAATCCTTAGATACATAAAAGGAACCATTAATTTGGGGATCTGGTATCCAAAGGATTCTGGGTTTGAACTTGTTGCATTTTCAGACGCTGACCATGCAGGGTGCTTAGACACACGCAAAAGTACATCAGGGGGAGTACAATTCTTGGGTGACAAGCTCGTCTCTTGGCAATCAAAGAAACAAGACTGCACCTCACTGTCGTCAACAGAATCTGAATATGTGGCCATGTCTGCCTGCTGCGCTCAAGTATTCTAGATGCGATCACAACTGATGGACTACGGATACATATTCAACAAGATTCCTATGTACTGTGATTCCAAGAGTGCCATTGCTATTTCATGCAACACCGTGCAGCATTCCAAGTCCAAGCATATTGATCTCCGATACCATTTCATCAAGGAACACGTGGAAAAGGGTATTGTTGAATTGTATTTTGTGGGAACGGAACACCAATTGGCGGATCTATTCACAAAAGCCTTGCCTCATGCAAGATTTGTGGATCTGGTTCACTGGATTGGTATGAGATGTTTGACGCCAAATGATTTGAAAAAATTTCTTAAAAAAAATTAACCAAGTCAAACATCTCCAAACTATCTTTGTAAATATATATAAAAAAAAAAAAAAAAAAAAAAAAAAAAAAAAAAAAATTGTAAGTACAAACCCCTTTTACAACACTTTGTTCCAATTTTTAACATGTCAAATATTATTTTTGAACAAGTGTTGAGGGGGAGACACAACATTTAAATTTTTTTTAAAATTTGTACTTGCATGCTTTCTAAAATTGTTGTTTCACAAAGTTTTTGGTGATGTGATCATAAGATGGATAAGTTATGTGCCTAAAATGAAAAATTTGAGACTTAGAGTTAGTCACATGGTGGGTTTAGGACTAGGAATACAAAGACTCAAGGTTTGGGGACTATATGAGTTAATCATGCAAAGTTAATAGATATAAAATATCAAAAATTCACCGCAGTTAATACGCTGACATATTCACCAACCATATTAAATACCACCACCCACCATCATCTACGGCCATCCTTCAATCTGTCAATCCACTCACGATCATCATATTTTGTGAGTATTTTTGTGCTTAACATGTCATTATAACAGATG